>CABFWB010000427.1:249914-270802 GCA_902151455.1 Timema bartmani | reverse complement strand
ATGGTAGGGTGATTGTGAGATGAAATAGAGGACCTACAGTTTAACGTGGGATCCGAACCACGGTGGAGGCCTGGCATTCCTCACATTCACAAGTTGTGATTAATACACGGCTTGTCAGAGGTGAAGGAATTTATACAAATAACTATAGAAAGAAAAATGGGATTTTTTATCCAACGTTACAATTAGTAATAATATTGCTAGTCTGGATTACGTTACTCGTAGCCCAGTTTGTAGTAAGATTAGCTGGTAGTACCCGCCTCGGTGGCGT
Organism: Timema bartmani; assembly: GCA_902151455.1. Taxonomy (NCBI): domain Eukaryota; kingdom Metazoa; phylum Arthropoda; class Insecta; order Phasmatodea; family Timematidae; genus Timema; species Timema bartmani. Next base: position 270,534 of record CABFWB010000427.1, on the reverse strand, counting down.
AGTTGGCTAACGCGCCAGTCTTGTTGAGCCAGACCACCGAGGACGGGAAGATCGAGGTTCGAATCTCGGTCGGGTGAACTGGGGGTGGTTTTCCCTAAATTGTTTTCCACTCTCCCTCCACGCAAATGCGGGTTCACTTCCTCTAAATTCAACCTTCTCAATTCCTAATCCATTAGTGTAATTAGTATTTAAGCGTATAACCCGAACGGGTAGTAAGACGCAGTAGTGCTAAATAATAATAAATAATAATAATAATAATAATAATAATAATAATAATAATAATTAGCCAGTAGTAACGAACTGTTGCCCAGGGGATGCCTGGATGTACTAATCGTACATCCTCTCCCTGGAGGCTCATTCCATGTCCCGGTGAGATGTAATGATGGTGATAGTGAGTATGAGGATGTGGAACCAGTGGAAACACAACATAAGTTAAGCCTAATTAACCAAACCCTGGTAACCTTTGGGGTATTTCCCCTTTCATGAAACGTACCCAAGGTATCAAGCGGGAATCGATCCCGGGAACCCTAGGTTCGTAGCCAGGTGTACCACGGAACCAGTTGTTTTTACATTTAAGAATAGTTTACAAATGAATACTTTTTGAAAACTAATAATTTCCCGAAAATGGCTCTAACGATTTTGTTGGGGGGTTATATTTGGAAGTGGTTTCTATAAGATAAATATCAGTGTTCTTCTTTTTCGAATAACAAAATAATTAAGGATTGTTTACTTATTAATAATGGAAAATCTTATCCCAAGCCTTAATAGACTATACGATAAAGCACTGTATTTATAATTGCGCCGTACAATTTATTCTAATTATCAGTTTTACAGTTCTTAAACGCTTCGATAATCTATTCTTAACTGATTCTAAAACAAATCTAAGAACATCAACCAAACCTCAGATTAAGAATTTACCACTTTATCAAGGATATACTGGATCGTCACATAAAAAAAAGTGTTTGGTACCCAATATTGTACAGCTCTCCGAATAAATACCATATCTCAACCATCATTTTTTTTTTTAATTGATCACATTTCGAATCCGCCGGCAATAAAACCATGGTATTTTGGATCAGTGTGAAGACACACTAGGTACAAGACAAAAGCTTTACTGATTCCATCCTGGTAATAATGTTTACTAATTCCCATATTACCAAACTGTGTTCTGCTCTAACTTATTATGTAGCTCTCACATTTGGATTCAAATTCGGGTAAGAATTGGTGGTCAGAGTCATCCATCAAGTCTACTGGTTCCTGGTTCGTATCCGAGGAATGCTGACAAAGATATTTACTATTGTTTAAATGTGTTCCTCCTGCTATCTAATAAGTAAATATCCAGGCACTGTGATTGGATAGTATTATTAGACTATTGTAAAATTTCAAGTTAGTTTGTGAGTCGTGAGATGATACATGCCATGTCTTCATTAATCCAATAAAATTATATTACAACTCAAAAGATATTCCTTGAGTCATCACTGCTTCGAAGAAATAGACTGTATTGCCTGTAAGAAGGAGATTGAAATTCGAATCTCGGCTGGGTGCACTGGGGATTTATCAATGCGGTTTTACTATCTCAAATTTGACTAATGTGAGTGTATTTCTTCTAAAACCACCTAATTCATCTCTATCCCTTAGATTAAGCCATTAATATCCATGGTACCCACATCGGTGGACATACTGTCTAATCGCCAAACTTATTTAATATGGTTTTCCCTTGCCAAGGAAATTGGGGTTTGAATCCTAGCTGTTTGTACCGTGAGTATATTTTCTTAAAGAGTTTCCCACTCTCCCTCCACGCACATATGGATATATATATACCTTCTTTACACCTAATATAACAACATGTTATTAGAGCAGTGATACGTTGTCATAATTATTTTACTAAAGAAACCTATTTCATTGATAAAAGAAACATTTTAATTGCATAAAATATAACTTATAAAATAGCATGGGCTGTCTTTGATGAAACGTGTTTTTAATTTATTAGCCTATGTATTTCCTTAAAATAATATACAACATAACAAGGACAATATAAATTAACAGCTGTTTGCTGAACTTGAAATTAAATAGCCAGAATCATAACCAGAATATTCTTAAAATAACCGAGAAAATTAAAAAAAAAAAGTTATTCCAATTAATTTAAAAAAAACACTTTAGTAATTGCGTAACTGTGGGGTAATTTAAGAAAATATTCTACTCATGCCTAAAATTACATTTTTAACAACTCCTTATGTTTCGAATGTCACCATTTTATTTGATAAGCCCAAGCCTATGCTCTATATTTCTATAATGTACTGTACATGTTTAATAAAATATTTGTTAAATACTCGTATATTATTTTATAAAATATATATTTAATGATCAGTTAATGATATTTTATAAAATAAATATGAAAGTGTAATCCTACCCTTTAATAAGTGGAAAAAAACCTCTCTTTGTAACCTATTTTCAGCGAAGGTTATGACCGCCTGATCTGTCCTTCTGCAAAGTCTCTAGGCCTTGATACCTCAGACATCGTCTGCTTGGCACCAGTGGACAGATAGTTTGTGTGTGTATGTGTGTCTTCGATAGGTGTTTCCAAAGAAACACCGTGACGCAGAGAAATACGCGTATGTTTGCGGACCAATATGATGCTCTCGATCATATCCGCAAAACAAGATCTTATTTGCAATGCCAAATATGGTAGAAGTAAACTTTGATAAAATTGAACAGCATTTTTTATTTTTTTTTTGTAACAAAAATCAAAGATTGCGTGCTAGTTTTCGTTGTGATTACGTTTTATTTTTATATCTACACTTTTGAAAAAATTAATTCCTAGAGAGAAAAACTTTTAAATAATATTTGTATTAATCCTAGAGTTTTTTTATCAGGGGATTTTAGAGTGTACTATCTGAATCGACCCATTAAATCAGTACGTGACATAAAATCTAACTTAATTATACATGTAACATAGCACCCAGCTCCCAAGCCTTCAATTCATCACTCATAATGGAGAAGCCTGAATTTTACCAGATGTAAGCTTATAATTTTCGGATATAGCAGGAATCGAACTAAGGACTCTTAACTTAAAGGCAGACAGGCTACTAACTCAGCTTAGCTATTGGACATGTCCTTGGAGTACTCAGATTTGATTTTAATTGATGTTCAAAAAATTTAGTATTTATTTATTTATTTTTGTGTCAAATCTTAAGGTGTTGTATTTCCTAACACCAGGGTTTTATATGATTGTATAATCTAATTTAATGGATTAAATAGCCAAGATATTATAGTTCTTTATGTTTGGCTATAACCACATCCAAATATCACATTCTTTAAATTGAAAAATTATACCTGACATGGGAATCAAACCCTGGATATTTATATGTAATGCCCTTGTCACTGAGCTATCAAGTAGTCATCTAATTTGGATAGGAACTTTTTTGATCGCTGTAAAATAAAGCTCTTAAAACAGTTTTCACATATTTATACGTCAAGTCACGTGAGTTTCAGCTGTTACTTTTATAAAAAAAGTATCAACCCCACTTCGGTGGCCACATGGGATAACGCACTACTATCGTATTAGACTAGATTGCTGAAGACGGGAAGATTGGAGTTCGATCCTAGTCGGGTACACTGAGGCGGATTTTTCCTAAATGATTTTCCACTCTCCCTGAACAAAAAAATGCGGGTGCACTTCCTTTTAATTAAACCTTCTTAAGCTCTAACACATTAGTGTAGTTGGTACATAGCCGTATATACCTGGTAGAAGTACGTGGTGCAAAAAAAAAAAAGTAAATCTATAAAATAATACTAATAATAAATTATCGTCATCTTTATTTAATGCAAACAAACATGATTGTATTTTCTAAAAGTTTCATGCTATCAGAATTCTACAACTGTGTGACTTTGCTAGTCTAAGTTAGCTATTTATTAGTGCCCTTAGCATAAGAGCTTATTAACGGTTTAACCTAAGGCTAGGGATATGGAAGTTAATTTAGATACTCATTAGCATTTAGAAGTGTGATAGTCACAGTAATATATCATACATATGTAATAAATCACACCCAACTGACCCAACCGAGATTCAAACTTTGACTTCTCCGTCACCGACAATCCTGTCTACTGAAAGCCCCAACCCCTTAGCCCGGTGGTTACCAAACTGTGGGTTGCAAACCGGTTTTTGTAAGCAGCAAAAAATTTTTAAATGTAAAAATTTTGTAATTATTTGAAAATAGAACATTTTGAAAATATGGGAAAGTAAAAAAGAGAAAGAAAAAAGCAAATGGCGAGAAGTAAACTGTTTGGAAATTTGATTTCATGATTCATCTCTGTGTCATAAACAGACCGGAAACAAACGCACCTTTCACCCACACATCGTAGTAAAAAATATAAAAGTTTTTTTGTAAAATTATATTCAATAATGATTTTTTTTAATTAGTAAAAAAAATTGAATTTAAAAATACCCCCACTCCTTATTCCCTCATCTTCGTTAAATCTAGGTGAGTCACAAAAGTTGTTATAAAAATTTGATCACGGCTCTAAAAGGTATCAAAACCACCACCTCTGACCTTGTGACTATCAAACTAGATTTTGAGTCAAGCGCTGAGATAGGAATTTATTCATAGTTTGTCTTGGTGGCCGCATGGTCCAAGGCGTCACTCTAGCAAAATACTAGACTGTCGATGATAGGCAGATCGGAGTTCGGTTCTCAGCCGAGTGTACTGAGCGTGGTTTCTCCTAAATGGTTTTCCGATCTCCCTCCATGAAATGCGCGTACACTTCCTTTAAATTAAACCTACCTCAGCCAAAACACGCTCTCGTAATTAGTATGTAAGCTTATAATATGAACAGCTTGTAAGACGTGGTGCTGAAACAAAAGTTAAATATTGCATAGCATTTTATCTTTATTGCTTAATCTTATCAACTTGCTACCTATTAACTTCCTGCTGACAGACAATACTGTAATTATGTTGGCAACATGTACACAATAACATTAAAATATTGAATTAAAAAAAACCCTGATTTATAGTCAAATCTCCTGTAATCTCTCAAGCCTTTATTTTCACGATGATTTGAGAGCCACTTTAAATATTTAAATGAACACGTCAGCCTATCTTTGTTGGAATTTATGGCATTCGTCTCAGTTGATTCATTCTAAAATGAGTAAGTATTGTGACACGTGTATTTCCAACCTTTATTTGAAAAGGTAATCAAATATATTTATTATGTCATGATAATATCTTTGACTAAATTTAAAGAAAAATTAAAATAATATAAACTAAAAACTCCATGATGTGAGCCCACGATCGAGCTATACCAACTGAGTGGACGCCATTGTTAGCGATGATGGTGCCAAAATTTGGGGCAAGAGGGTGTCATGTGATCAGCACAAAGAGCCCTTGGGACATTAATCTCAACTTTCTAGATCAAAGCCGCTACCTATTTATTCAAGTAGTTCCTCATTTGTACTCGCTAGGGTAAGTCTGAACCCGTTCCAGACCCACAGTTTCACAGAAAAATTCTGGAAGTGCTGGAGTCCGAACCCGGGGCGTCTGGATCCGTAGCCAGGAACTTTGATCACTAGACCAACAGGCCACTAGTTCAAAACCAAGTGTTCGTTTACCATCAATACAAGGGCTTTATTTTAACACTTTAATTATATACACAACTACTCCAACAAAAATAACAAGAATAATTTTTTGAGCCTAAACACTAAGCCTAAAGTGTTGTAGAGTAGTATTTTTTATTTGTATTAACTTAATATTCTATACAGAACGGTATAAATCTAGACATAGCACCTTCATAAATTGTAGCTTACACTTTGTTTGAATTATCATCCATTTAAATAAAATTATGCTTACAAATAAACTTAACCTAGTCTCAACAGTTGATACTTAGCAGATAATATATATAATCATTGATTATATAAATATACAGTCTCATGAATGAGTTAAAAAAACTTATTATGGAACTTCCATTTGTCTAAATATAATAATTTAGCTTTTGTAGCTCAATACATTTTATGTTGTACACTTTCTAGATGATAAGATGAATTTAAATGTTGATATATATATAAACGTGCGTCATAAATTACTGCTCGATCAATGATACAATATATTTATTAATTCACCTCGTTATAATTTTAATAATTGATATTAATGTTTTAAGTCCATTTTATAAGAACAATTATTTATATTTTATTTTATTGTAAAATAATTAAAGTATTTAGAGTAGTTATTTCTTGTAGCATTTAAAAATAAACAAAGTTAGCTATAATAATATCATTATATTTTAATCTAATAATTAATCTCGTGTGTAATAGTTCAAATTCAACAACCAGTATATATCCTAACACGTTACAATTATATCAATGGTAAATATAAATATTTAAATATATTGAGAACCCGTTTCGGTCGGTGGCTGTTTGGTCTAACGCGCTAATCTCGCAGTAGAATAGACTGCCAATGATGGGGAGATTGAGGTTCGAATTTCGGTCAAATGTTATGAGGTAATTTTTCGAAATGGTTTTCCACTCTTCCTCCACGTAAATACGGGTACACTTCCTCTAAATATAACCTTCCTCATCCCTAAAATCATTAGCTTAATTAGTACATAAGCGTATAGCCCGAACGGTTAGTAAGGCGTGGTGATAAAATATATATAAAGGCCTAAATTATGTTGATTTGCAGGACCCGATGTTCGTTGGTTCAAGCCCAGCTGAGGTTGATGGATTTTTCTTGAGTGATAAAAATGCGTAGCACAACTTACTTCGGATGGGAAGTCTCATGTCGTTTGTGGCATGTAAAAGAACCCTGGAAGAAATGTGAAAATACCTTTTCAGCAAAATTTGTTGGATCTTTATAGCTAGCTCATAGAAATTCTCTTGTAGAGTTGTTTCAGAAAGTGCATTTTAAATATTTCAAATAAATACATAAAAGCTAGTCAGAATTAATGCTGTGACAATTATCTTCAGAATAATACCTGAGTCAAGGATACATAAATATTTTGGTCATCAAAACGCAGACAGGAAACTTTAGTAAAATTTAAAAAGTGATAAAATGAATAAAAATAAAACACTATTCAAAATGGTTGATACATTTCAAAGTGTATCCTCCTTTTAACATCCTCATCGAAAGATAAAGTATTGTTATCGTGACAACGAAATTATGATGAATCTTTACGTTGTGTGTTCCCCCGAACCAAAAAAAGGGAATTTTACAATTCTGTTGGAATTTGTTCAAACTTGATATTTAGATATTATTTGGTAATTTCTCGGGTTGAAAATGTTATTCCGAGCTTAAAACACTAAATAAGAAAGTGTGTGTGATTGTGTCATACATACATTTCAAAACCGAGTTTTACTGTTAGATGAAATAAGACATGTAACTATTTACTATTAATTTATATTACAATATTTTTTGTTCATACATTTATAGCGTTGCAAGTAAATTTCTTCAGCCAACAAAATTGTTGCATCACATAAATATTTTTTTTTTATATTTTTCCATAACAAGTCACACTTGTATTCCACATACCAGAGCGCCGATACGCGTTTCATGATTCCAGAAATTCCACGTTGCTTGATAAGGGGTTTGTGATTTCAAGTGTGGCTCACTCCAAAGTAGAAAAGAAAGGTATAAACATGTATTTATAATTTATAGGAATATAAACCTTACACTTTCAATTATATAATGTACAAATTCATAAAATGTGAAAATGAACTCACTGTCAATTACGTTTCCTGTTAAATGTACCATTTCTAAAATCAGAGTAAATTATTATAAACATATAGCCAACCTTCCTTAAACAGATAAAATAATTTTTAACGGGGCCTCAACAGGACATTCTAAAGATAATTGAGATTTGTTTTAGTGGATTTGAAGCTTCAGAGCTGCCATTCCCATAAGAAATACAGTATGTATAACCCGAACGGTTAGTAAGACGCGGTGCTAATAATGATTCCATGTCATATATATGCGAAGGCTTTCTTTGAAACTAAACGAAAAATTAATTATGTGAAAATACCAATATTAGCGTACCAGTATTTTCAATGTTGCTATTCTCGTCTTCATAAAATCTTCTTTCTTCAACACTAACATAGCACACTTAGTAGTTAACTTCACAAATAGAACAACAGAAAGTATTAATCAAGCACCAACTTTACATTTTAATTAAAGTAGTAATTTTCTAGGACATACACGTTTTAAATACTTTTAATAGAGTGGTTTTCTTTTATAAAATTATATTACTATTTAAGCATTGTTAAATTTATTTTTAAATTGATTAATTTTATAATACGATGTAAGCTTAATCCCATTGTGCAATAAAACTTGAAATGAGCTATCACAATCCTCAACAACGATTTATATAGAGAAACGAGCCACACATTTAGCATAATGATTCCTGAGATTATAACCATTATTCCCGGTAAGCTACTGATAACATTTAAAAATCAATTTAACTCAATTCATTGGCCAACATCATGTTTCTTTAGTCACTCATCTCATATTTATGTTTTTTTTAATAAATGCAAGTTCTTTATTAATTTACTTCAAAAAATTAAAGCTAATCCTGAATGCGAGATTATCATTAACCACACAAACTAAAGCGTAAATAAATGGTAATAATTTGGGAAGCATGAGTCAGTCACCCCTCATGGCAATTAGTTTCATCATGTTGCAGATTCATACCTCTCCAATGAATCATACATTGGTTTTAATCGAGATATCTTAGATGGGAAGCTTGATTTTAAAGATATGAGCGAGATTATTATTTGAGATATCTCATCTGTGAGTATCAAAACCAATACGGATAAAATAATGTATTGCTTTGAACTATTTATATGATAGCTGGGACTACGTTTACGGTGTAACGTCTGAGCTAGGTTTGGATTTAGCATCAAAGAGATCAATAAAACAGCTTAAAAATCTAGTGTAGGCCTAAGTATACAATTTTGGGCACCTGGGGCATTATAAATTGACTAATAAATCAAGTGGTGTGCACCTCTTTGGACCTATTAACTTCTATAATTAAGATGGAGTGCTAGTGAGCGTGAATTTAGGGAAGTATTTTTAAAGTTTTTATACAGCATAAACATATTTTGGCCAAAATAAATAAAATATTTCTTCTATAGAAACATATAGTTTAGTTTTCTGCACATGCTAATCTCAACAGTCCTTGTATATCTGTCAGATGTGTCCTGGAATTTAATGACAACTTTTTCTCTTAATTTAAAAAGTTTTGTCATCAAATGCCACCATGCTCATGCCAGATATTCAAAAACTGTTGAGATTAGCACGTGCAGAAAACTAAACTATATGTTTCTATAGAAGAAAAATTTGATTTATTTTGTTCAAAAAATGTTTATGCTATAAAAATTGCAAAATTAGCGCATTAAATTCGCGCTCACTAGCACCCAACCTTAAAGCTTGTAAATAAGTAACTAGCTGTCTCGCTAGCACTAGTTTAGTGGTTTTAAGGTGGGGATGAAGGGTACGTGATAAAAGGTAAGTTTTTTTGCAGTTTTTTATGTCAAAAATTTCTTTGTTCAAAATAAATCTAATGTTGCTTCAGTTCAAACATAGAGTTTTAATTTTCTTCACATGATAACGTTAACATTTCTTGAATATCACTCAAGGGTGTCCTGGAATGTAATGATAACTTTTTCTCTTCATCTAAAAAGTTGGTCATTTAATGTCGCTGTGCTCATGATAGATATTCAACAACTGTTGTTATCACCATGTGAAAAGAATTAGACTTTGTGTTTGTACTGAAGTAAGATTTTATTTATTTTGACCAAAAATATGTTTTGCTATAAAAATTATAAAAACTCTGGCTTTTTTCACGTACACTACATCCGCACCCAGTGCTTTTTATATCATAATTACTGTGCAGAACTACGAACGAAGTTTGTATCTGTCATCTACGTAAGAGAGAAGACATCTTTTGGGTATTTCTTTCTCTGTTACACACATACAAGGCTATGCGACATTTTAACATTACAAACAATTATTTTTCATTAATCGACCAAAAATTATCTAGTTTTTAGACAAACATGTTCGATGTCCTAGCTTAATCAGTTGTGCGTTTGCCTAGTAATTTGAGAAGGCTGAACTTGATTCCTGAAATGGCCTAAAAATATATCACAACGCGCTTTGTCATCCATTTTATGTAAAGTAGAGTCTCAAATCCGCGCTGAGTGGCGAAGGGGATGCTCTCCACACGCTAATTTAGATTCATTACTATTCTTAAGGACCCACTTATCTTTATTTAATTAAATTGTCATAAATAACCTTTGTGTTAAATGTATAAATAAAATATTTATATCTACTAATTTATAGAGCTGTGTTTGTATAGCTTTGACAAACTTCTGAACCTTGAGGTAAAATGGGTAATGGGGCCATTCTTAGCTAAACCATTTTAAAAAGCGAGCTACGATTATCTAGCGCCACTAACAATAATGACATTGTTTTTAACAGGGAGTAAAGCCAGAGTTTCTCAGAGGTGGTTTGAAAGTGCTCGAAATGAAGAAGTCTGAGTGCTCTTGTTGAACACAATGAGAGTTTAATAACTAATAAGTTAATTGAATTGTACTGCAACAACAACAACAAAAACACATTCTGAATGCATTGATATAATAATCAACTCATGACAGAGTCAGACGTGCCAACAGCTAGTCCAATTTCTGGTTAGTGACAATACTAACTGGAAAGGTTGACTCTGACCTCACGAGCTCGACTGCTGTACTCATCCTTGACGCACGAGATTAATCTATTTTTCAAAATCTTATTAGATGCTCTAAGTTTTTTTGTTTTTACATTTAACTTTCACTATGGATTCAACATCCTCTATTTACTACAAATATAAGTAAATAAACTTAAGTTGTATTAGGAATTGACTTAATATTTGGTAAAAAAAAAACTTTTCGTCAAACGATCATGTATATGTAAGGTATTTAGATTAATTATGGTGAGTTCCTTTTAAAAAGTATTTTTTACTGTACATCCTTAAAATTTTGTGAGCTTAGAAGAGTCTGGAATGAGAGATAAAATGCGCGGCACAAAAACCAAACACTAATGTTCTATCCAAAGAGTATTTAAAACTTCAATGTAAACGTAGTAGGCCTACTTGACTTTTCACATAAGAATCTTTATTGGGTGATTAATTAAGTGGTTAGATAAAAATTCTTTAGATAAATACGTAAATGAATAGGGTCAATTAGCCGATGCTTGATAGATCAATTTCACCACGAGAGATTAAAAGAAATTATCTTGACTAGAACAACAGCATTATTTAAATTCCAAAATAATTCATTGGCATATTTTATCTCCGAAGACCGGTAGAGACTTGTTGGTAACATTAACACCACGTGTTACAATGTTGCCTAGGCAAAAAAAAACTAGTTCTTATCTACCACACAGTTCTCGTTTTTTTATAGCCACATTAATTTTTATGACGAAAACTAGTTTTTTGCAGGAAGCACGAATTAATTTTAATAAGTGATCTCAAATATCTTGTGACATAAATTTGTTATTATGTGTGGCATATTTTTATTAAAATGCTCATAATGTTGGAAATTACTTTTTGTACGTGTACCTTGTCTTACTACCCGTCTAAGATGTACGCATATAATCACACCATTAGTCAAGATGATGAGATAATTCAGAGGAAATCTACCACGTATGCGTTGACGGAGATTGGGAAAACATTGAAAATAATTCACCTGCAGTACAGCCAGCCGAGATTCGAACACGTAATCATCCCCGTCACCTATAAACCAGGCAATACGAGACTGGCGTCTTTGTTTGTGTGACCACCGGTGTTGTTTAGTGCCAATGTTGAAACTGTAAGTAGGTTTTCAAAATCTAATTACGTTCAAGACAACGTTTATTAGCAGGTTAATCTTAGGGGTAGAGATTATGAGGGCTGTTTTATAAGAAATGCACCCAAATTTGCGTGGAGATAATTTAGTGATATTTAATTTGACATATTTATTTTGTACTTTCTAATTTTAGTGTTAAATTACCAGTAAGTTACATATAAACTAATTTAACATATGCTATAACTCGGATGGGTAGTAGGTCACAGAGGTAAAAATATAACTTAATGTAATCTCACTCGATAAACACCCAGTCCTATTAGTAGTTTCTTGCCTGTAAGTGAGAAACAACACTTAGAAGTTTAAAAAAATATTGGCCAACGCCGTACTGCGTCCATCTGAGGGGTTAAAGGTTTCGAGTTTGAATTCTGGCAGGGCCAAGAAATGTACCATTTATAATATGTGTGTCTCCTTTCCCCTGGATGAGAGATTGGGTGCTCTCATTGTTTTAGAATTTATTTATTGTGTAATTCGTGGGCTGATATAATAAAACAGTTTAGAAAGTGCACGTTAAAGAACCCAAAAATAGCTTATAAATAATTTTAAGCCCCCTCTGGTATCAATCCCAGCTCTTCTGGACATATTGTTGAGGTGACCTGGTGGTCTAGGGGTAAGATGTTGGACTTCTGTGTTGGGGCCCAGGGTTCAATCCTCGGTCCCGGCACAGATTTATCTGATTACCAAACCCTTCCTTCACCTCTGACAAGACGTGTATTAATCACAACTTGTGAATGTGAGTAATGCCAGGCCTCCACCGTGGTTCGGATCCCACGTTAAACTGTAGGTCCTCCATTTCATCTCACAATCACCCTACCATTATACACACTAGTGTAATTGCATACAGCCCGAACGGGTAGAGAGAAGTGTGATAATAATAATAATAATAGTTTGTTGACCTCTTTGATAGCTTCAGATGAAGAGAATGAATCACTTTAACAAATAATTGAGCTACACACACTACTGAAATGCATTTGTTTATTTTCTCTCTATTTAAATCACTACGTGTCGCTAGCTATTAAAACAACATACTAAAGTTTGATTCACACTGATAGGACTGTGCTCAGACCGTGCTGGGACTGTGTCGTCTTGGATCATTTCAAAAGTGATTTCCCAAGGTCACGGTCCAGCACGGTACGAACATAGTCCTATCAGTGTGAATGGTAGCGACACGACACGATACAGTCCTATCAGTGTAAAATAACTACTAGATCTATTTTCAAATATTCATACGTTAGGTCATGTTGTCTTCAAATGAAGCCAGCCCCGTGGTTTAGTGGTCAGTATACCTGGCTACGAGCCTAGGGGTCATGGGTCTGATTCCCGACTGGTACCTTGGGTATTTCATCCGAAAGGGGAACTACCCCACCAGGGTTTGGTTAGTTAGGCTAAAGTTAGGCTGTGTTTCCACTGGTTCCACACCCTCATACTCACTATCACAATCATCTCATCTCATCAGGACATGGAAAGAGCCTCCACGGAAAGGATGTACTATTAGTACATTCGGGCGTCCCCTAGGCAACGGTACATTAGTATTATGATTGTTGTAGCCCAGATGCGCAATATTATTGTTATCTTCCACTGTCACTTTTTATATATATTATTATTCTTATAAAATAACACTAAATAAATAGTAAAGTGCTGTTAATGTTGACCACAAAAAAAGTTTTTTTTCTTCTTCTTTGAGTGTCTTCTTACCAATATCTTAATATATATAACGATGAACGCTTATCAGTTTCTGGTTTATGTTCATACCCTTCATAAGAGATACCACTTTTTTTTATGCAAACAATGTGAAAATAATAATTAGGAAATAGTTATTACTGTATATGCCTAATATGCATCTTATTATCCGTCCAGGGTTTCCGAATACTTATATTAATGGCGATAGGAACAAGGAAGGTAGAATTCATAAGATTTTTTATTTTTTTTTAAGTTTTGCTATAAAAATTGCAAAAACTGACATTTCCTCCCGTCTACTACACTTCTATAAGATCCGGGTGACGTGGGAGGAAGGTTCTAGCCTCCAGGATGTGGAAGGTGTCAATGGGGCGGAGGTGGCGCAATCATAGTGACCTTGAGACATTCACCTGCCCCAGCCCATCGGTGACACAGGACCGAGCCTCCTTCAAGATCGGGTTCAATGAATGTCGCGGATCTAATATTTACCTGTCTCGATGAACGCATGGTTGGAGGCATTACTATCAATATAAACTAGACTCCTGGCGGGCAGGGAGATCGAGATTTGAATCCCGGTTGGGTGTACTGAGCGTGGTTTTAACTAAATAGCTTTCTACTTTCCCTCCATGAAAATATGGCTACACTTTTTTCTGAATTCAAACTTTCTCATCCTTAACTTATTAGTTTAATTAATGCGTATAGCCTGAACAGGTATTAATATTAGAAGATAAAGGGAAAACCCATTAATATTTGATTCATCCGGACCAATGGGAGCATGGGAAAAGGCATCAGTCTCGTATAGTCATGTTTGATTTGGTTACATTCACAGCCGGGTGCACCAAGGGTATTTTTTTTCTTAAATTATTTCATCACTCTACCTCCACGCAGATGCGGGTACATTCCCAAACCAAGCCTTCCTCATCCTCACCCCATTAGTGTAAATAAATCGATTTACCAGACGGGCAGTTACAAATGGAGCTGGATAAAAATAAATAAAAATTGAAGTGGTCAATTCCAGTAAGAGGTTGAAATAAAAGCCAATATCAAATTAAAAGGGTTTTGGGTTTGAGTTCAAGTGGTGATGCTTTAATATTTATTTTAACCATATTTGTAATTTTTATCTCAGTTGCCTCTGTCTACTGAGCTAATGTTCTAGAGTTAGATCCCTAGTATGGCTTAAAAACACTACAATATTTGCAGTGCTGAATTAAGGGCTGGGGATTAGGTGTTTTTTCGGCTCTAGAGCTTAGATTATTTGTAAATCGTGTGCTGATATAATAAAAAAAAAGCCCAATATGTATCTATTCAAGTTTTAACACCCTAATTAATGCAAAACAAAATTAGAACCAAATAATTTATAAATTCTGAAACTCACGTTTTGATATCACTCTTTATTGGTGGACTTGCTGTTTAGTAGGCTAAAAGCCAGCCTTGAGACCCAGTGATTGAACCACAGTCATTGGAACTTGTATCATTGTTTATAAACGGGGTGATTGACAGATATTGTAACTAGTCTGCTTCCTTGATGTGGTCCGAGCTTGCGCGCGAGCGAGCCGCGAGCGGTCCCTTGAATGTCACCGTTCCTCCTGAGTCCCAGCCGTTCTCGCGCCGGCGCTGGTCGTGGTCAGTCATCAAACTTTCACCAAGCTGCACGCATTTGTTCGGCGCAGCTTGGTGATGGTTCACGGACTTTCCGAAAGGGGGGAGGGAGATCTCAATTTGCATGCTCTAAATTGATATAATAATGTATCTGTTTCCCTAGAATATTATAAATAAAAGTAAGTTTCTAGCTTAGATTTGCATTCTACTAAAGTTAGAAAATCCAAGGAGAAAATAACTCACTTCGGAGGCCGCGTAGTCTAACACGCTACTCTCGTGTTAGATTAGATTGCCGAAGATGGGAAGATAAGGGCTTGATCCCGGTCGGTTATACTGAGGGGGGTCTTTCCTAAATGATTTTACACTATCCCTCTATGCAAATACAGGTGCATTTCATCTCAATTAAACCTTCTTAATCCTTAACATATTAGAGTTATTAATGCACAGGCGTACAACCCGAACGGTTAGTAAAACGCGGTGCTAAAACATCTTATTTACTACCTATTGATCTATTTTAGCTCTAACGAAATCAGTTCCAAGCTTTCAGTTCCCAAATTAATATATATATCCCTATATTTAATAGAAGAAAAATATTTTTAAAAAAAATTGCTTGTTTCTTTAAAAAGTTGTTTTTTAATTCGTTGGAATAATGTGTGTACTTTTTCAAACCAAAACGATGGAAGAGTTGTCTAAGTAGCTACCAATGGTTTGATATTTTCTTAAAACAGTTGAGTCCTTTGATAGGTACAGTTAGTTAGGATGAAATCGGATTCGAATTATTGAAAAAAAAAGTTCTCCTTAGCCTCATATTAACCAAAGTACTAGCTACAGCCAAAAATGGTAGGTAGCCACTGATGTTTAAAAATATCAGCTTCATTTTTGTATTTGTAAGATACGGTACCCACACAGGTGGACACGCAGATAAAGAGGGTAGTCTTCTCTGGTCTTGTGTTCCGGTAACTGGGAGGTTAATTAAGGCTCAAATAAAATCCGGGTGTGCTGGAAATATTATTTCCTAAATAATATCCCATTCTTCCTTCAAGCAATTGTGGGTACACTTGATCTAATTTGCATCTTACTCAACCGTACCCCTTTATTGTAAATATGTTGATAGCCAAGAAAATAGCAACGATAAAATATTTAATTGTGTAAATAAACTTACAAATTAAAAATAATAATTTTTTAGACCAGACGTGGAATTAGAAATAAAAAATAATAATTTGAGTCAACAACAAGAATCATATTTAAGTAAACCAATTAAATAAGAATTACTAATTGTATGTTGGCTTATCTTGTGAGACAAGACAAGTGTCGTGCTTGTTTATGCAGATACAATCCAAACAACTTCAAAAGGACAGATGTGTTAGAGCATGAATAGTTTAACTGGTCACCTAATTGTCATGCACAGTGCATCGTCGAGGGGCTGTTTGCTTAACAGATACTTCCAAACATAAACTTGAATGCAAAGTGTGTGAGAGAGAGAAAAAAACTAAACAAAAACATTGAAACGGTATGACTGCGTCTTCAATTAACATCACTTGGTTGTTTCTTTAATCAATCTTAAATAAGTTGAGAATAAGCGCTAGTTCAGCTTTCTCGGCCAATCATCAATAAGGGAATAGCTTGACACAGAGCAGTAGTGTTCAACCCAGGGGTAAGCAGATTATTTATTAGGGGTAAGAAAAAATAATTAATTAACGGCGTTTATTTTGTTGTTTTGATCCTGGTTCCTATTTTAAACATAATATAAATCCCAAATTTTTCATAAGTTTTAGTTAATAATATGTTTTATGTATTTTCATTCAAATTTGAATGTTGTATTCTTATTCATTTTCCATCTTATTTTTTATACCTAAGCTTCAAACACATTTTATCTAAGGACATGTTTTTCTTCGTGCACTACATCTTACTACCAGTCTTGGCTATACGCATATTTACACTTATGAAGTAGGGATTAGGAAGGTAACAATTCAGAAGAAATGTATCTACATTTAATTGACATAAGTTTGCAAACGTTTTCACCGAGCTAAAATAAATCTAGTATTTTATTTTAGGTTGACTTTTAAAAAACAAACAAATTATGCGTGAAGAAATTGTTTAGTATAAATTAGCACACTTGCTTCTTAAGTTAAGTAATTAGTTTTAAAACGCTATTAAATTAAGGAAAAGGTTTTAAATAATGTATTTATTTTAAACAAATTAATCTCTTGAGATAGTTGTTTACAAATTAGGGGTGCGAAACCGTAAAATGGTTTAAAAACCCTTGTCTGGAGGGGGTAAATTGTAAAGTTCTACTATTTGGCTGATTGAGAGCTCTAAACAACGTTAGAAAACCCCAGTCTGTTTAATACTGGAAAGCCTGATCAGGAGATACTGAGATTTGGTCTACGTGTTTACCGATGAGGAAAAGTTTAAAATTGCTTGACTAGATAACGAACAACTCTCAAATTTGTTTTCTCTGCGTCTCACCACACTTTCAATTATACGCATGTACTGTACAATAACTACCCTAATTGGCTAGGAATGAGGAAAGTAGAATTTAGGGAAAATGTAACCAAATTTGGGTTTACGAAGAGTGGGAAACCATTTAGTTAAAAAAAAAAGCTCAGGTTGTAAAGTATAAAAGAGCTAGCCTGATATATTATTTGTTTGTTCACCACAATTAGTGTGATATTTTATATAATTGTTGAATTGGTTTCAAGTTTGTTATTCTGTATTATAATAATTAAAAAGGGAAAATGTCTTATTTTAGAAAACAAAAGTTCTGGTGTTTTATATTTTTAGTAGATAAACAGTTTTTTGATAGATATCTCACACGTTGTAGATTTTAATAAGAGCCCGACTATTGCGTTATATGCATGATAATTCCCGGCACGTGAAATTTAGAATATAGATTAATTTGTCATAGACTCAACCTACACGGCTCCTCGTCAGGATTGCAAGTGAAGAGATGCGTACCTTGAAGAGGTATATCTAGCGACATTTCCTTCTCGAAACTTCCCAAAAGAAAAAAGGTGCGGTCATCCAGGTGCGTTTCTGTTTACAAGACTGAGTTGGCTTTTTAAACAGAGACGTAGAAAGATGTCGCCATACCTTGCAACTTAACAACTTAACACAAATAAATCTTACTACCCACTCGCATTTATAATATCGTAATTTTGAATATAGATGTGAATAATGAGTTATTGAGATGTGTAATTGAGGAGTTAGCTCCAAGAAGGGCGTATACAGATATACTAGTATATCTGTATACGCCCTTCTAGGAGCTAACTCCTCAATTCCATATCATTACAGTGTATCCAGCCAGGATTAGAAACCTGACCTCCCCATCACAGGCAAACCAGACTAAATTTCTACGGGCAACTTATGTGAGCCTCAACTTATTTGATATACATAATATATCGTCACTTTCTTCCGTTTCCTGTTGTTATTTCTCCGCTCGTACCAGCCATGTCAATTAGCATACTCCAAGACGTGTGCATAATAAATATAGCTTAAAATAGTCTAACAGATCGCCCACCACTTCTGCCAGGTAAAACAGCGCCAACAGTTGGTGTGATGTCACTTGTCCACACCAAGAAAGGAGCGTAAATATTTATTAATGATTAATTGTTAGCACACATTTGTATTATTCCTTTTTATTAGTTTGTTTACCGGCAACGGTTGCCGCACAGTCTAAGACAGGGATGGCCTTTTAAGGTGTTTGGTGCGGCCTTTCCTCAAATTATGTCAGTTATGTATCTCCATTGTTTGTAAATCATACATTATCAATCTAAAATTTTATTCTTACAACATAATAAAATGAAGTGTTTTATTATTATTATTATTATTATTATTATTATTATTATTATTATTAGCACCGCGTCTTACTACCCGTTCGGGTTATACGCACTTACGCTGTTGTGTAATGGTAGGGTAATTGTGAGATGAAATGGAGGACCTACAGTTTAACGTGGAATCTGAACCACGGTGGAGGCCTGGTATTCCTCACATTCACAAGTTGTGATTAATACACGTCTTGTCAGAGGTGAAGGAAGGAAGAGTTTGGCAATCAGATAAATATGTGCTAGGACCGGAGATTGAACCCCGGACCCTCAGCACAGAAGTCTGATACCTTACCCCTAGACCACCAGGTCACCTATGAAGAGTTTTACTAACTGTTGAAATGATTGGTTTTTAGAACTCAATTCTTGAGTTATTTTCTACAAGATTTTATAATCCTTATTAAATGCTGATTAATTTAAGCATAACTACATTAACAATACATATTACTTATAGTTGCATTTAAAAATGAATCAAATTTCATTGAGTACAAACTCGAGAAAAAGCGAAAAACCGTTTATGTCAACTATTTTATAATATATACTTTCTTTTTTAAAAAAGTGTTCTTCTTTGAATACATATTGATTATATATATTTAAAAAAATATATGCCAAATGGTAGGACATAATCGCACAAACTCTCTCGTATTGTATGCTAGCTCTATATAGTAATACGTGGCGTGATTTCGTAAGTGCAGCAACGAACTTGGGAGCCTCTAGTGGCCAGTGGTGTGTCGTGGAAAGTTGACAGGTTAAGCAGAGCTAGTTCAAACTGTATCTGTGAATTTTTTTAGTAGCTCAGTTTAACACCCCTTGGTCGGGTATTGATGAGCATACATTCCCACGTGAGATTGGTCAAATTGGGATTTAAGGTGTGAGGACATATCACAATTTACAGTTTTAACAAGCTCTGCTTACCATGTCAACATTACACGACACGCCTCTGCCAATGGTATAGAGTAAGAATAAGTAAATAAAAATACACTAAGAAAAAATTCTATGCCGTTCAACCGAGCATCAGTCTACTCTCTTGACCTGATGAAGCTGTCTGTGACAGTGAAAGCTTGTCCTTAAAACTGTGTTTGTGTGTTTTTTAGTGTTCTATCTAAACAATTTCTACTCCAGTATCAGCAAGGTAAGTGTGCTGGCTATCCCTCCTAATTTAAACCATAATATACTATGTTAGTGAATCATTGAAAAAAGACGACCATTTATGATCACCAAAGAACAAAACAACCAATTTCATATCTCTAAGTAGGCTACTCCATAAAACATATAATACATATCTGCGTATAGTTTAGAGACTATTGGCTTTATACAAATATTCAACATTTTATTTTATTTTAACAGTACTACAACTTTAAGTTATTTCGTATTTCATGTAGTTGTTGATATATGATCAAAATTGAAAATTTCTGCATATATATAAAGTGCCCTTAAAGTAATTTTCATGGAAAAACGAGAGTAGCCATTTTGTTTGTGATGTTAAGGAATGCCTGGACACCGAAATTTAATAAAAATTGTTAAAGCAGATATTTAGAAACTCTGTTTTATCTATTTTGGCCCTTCAGTAAGCTACCCTTGATTTTAGGGTTAGATATATAATTCCGAAAACCACTGGGGGGGGGGGGGGTTTTTGAAAACCCTAAAATATAATTTTTAC
>CABFWB010000427.1:238947-249876 GCA_902151455.1 Timema bartmani | reverse complement strand
GGGGGGGGGGGGGATTATGAAAACCCTAGATACTAAGTTCTAACCCAAACGGTAGAATGGTTTCGGCTCTAGTCCGAGATACAGATAGATGGACAGACATGGAGACGGCAACGTAAAAACAACTTTTTCAGCTTCAGGGAAGGGGGACGGGGGAGGATCATTAAAGGTCGACATTTATCAAAATTTCGAGTTTAATTTTTGATGATCACAATATTTCTCTCTTCGAGGGGTCGAGAGGGAGGTAAAAATTTATTTTTGAAACGAAAGGAATAAAATTAAATTAAGAAACCTTTCACTCTTCTACAAGTTACTAATAAGATAAGATAGGTAATTACATCTTTATAATTTTGGCAAAATGTACTGTACATTAAGTGTGTGGCCTTGTGAGGAATAAATGAGGTGACATGTGATTTTTCCTATGTAAAAATGTTCCCTAATCCTTGTTTAAGGTATCAATCTCACAGAATACTGAATCGGTGGGTTTTCCTTCCTCTCTTCACGCTAATTCTTGAAAAAGCATGCAAACTATCCTCTTTCTCGCTAGCTCTTGTGATGATCCATTTATAATTTTTCATTGTTTTAAAACTAAATAAACTAGAAAATGTTCTTATATAAACAACATTTAGTATCAGGGATATGAGATATAAAACATTATCAAATTATAGAATGTTTATATACATAAGTTTTAATATAGCTAAAATTTAGTACAGATTTTAATATTCAGTTTAGAATGGTGGGATTTGAGAAAGTTGTAGGATTCTGGGAAACAACTAATTTTACAAATATCATCCCCGGGGACCGGGCTAAAATAAAAGTTTTCCTTTAAATTGGACTCAATATTCTAAAAAGCACTTCTAAGCTCACCCTTCTAGAAAACGTGACGTCAAAGCCACACATATATATGACTGGACTTTGACTCAAGCCACAGACGGTGACGTCAGCCAATCATACCACTCGCTACATCCCTCAACCCCTCCCCAAAAAATTTACTTTCACCTGATACATGAACAAGGAGGTACATGGTGGACACAAAAAAATAAAAACTCCTTTATGATAAAGTTATATTTTTTCCCTTGATTTTTCTGTGACAGCCATATTAAAGTCCCTGATGAGCTCCAATGAAGATTATTGTCATTTAAATAATTTATATATATATATGTTTTTTATGTGTGTGTGTCATCAGAAATAGATAGTATTACAAATATAATAAATATGACTGCAAGATTTATTAATTTATATTATGTACAGTATATATACAGTGTCATTCAGATATTCATGGGAAAATTATACACGTTGTAGGGAGTGATAGGACAAGTATTTTTACACAGTAAGCTTTGGGTCAGCGACACAAATAGCAGCGCTACGAGACGTCAAAGTTGGTGCTGTATGACCCTTAGAGGTAGACAACTAATCACTCTTCAGCACATAACAAGTGGAGTTTGGTGTAAATAATGACTCCAAACAGGCAGTGAATTGCCTGACATCAGGTACTCATAAGGATTTGCTGATTCTTTCAAATATATGATTGTTGGCCCTGACAAGGGCCGATATTAAGAGTGCAGAGACATCTTGACTGTATAAGTGAATCCAACAGCGAACAATGCAATGCCATTCCGCTACGCTGGTACCATTTCGTGTGTCAGGGGAGAGTGTTGGGGGGGTTCCTGTGTTTGTTTGTCTGGCATGATGCGTGAGCTGCCTACCCCCTTAGGCGTATACAGCGCCAGTTTTGACGTCTCGTATATCATCATTTCGCGTCGCTGATCCCAAGTTCATTACGTGAGTCACCTCCTACAACCTGTATATTTTATAGCTCTGAATATCTTTGTATGTATATATATTTTTAGAAGTAATTGGATACTTGCGTATAATCTGAACAGGTAGTAAGATACGGTGCTTCAACAAAAATGAATACGGTACTTTAAATTTGTGATCTAGCCTACACACATTTAGAATCAAAAGTTAAAAAATAATTCTGAATGATTGAGAAATACTCGTCATTGGCTTTGATGATATACACCTTGTTCACAGTGAAAGCTTTTATTCTCACCTTGACTCAGCTCAATTATAACTCTATCATATAATCTGCACTGTACTCTAGTATATACAAAGTAAGGTAAGTGTGCTACCCCTTAGGGTAAACGAAGTGTACATTGCTGACAGATTCTATATTCTAAACATTTTATAAACTCACTTGATTGTATTAAGTTTTATTTAACCCATTTCAAATTTCATTAATTTATTTAACAACCCAGAAACAAGATCCTGGACAAAATTATACCGGGATTGGCCCTGCCGAGTGTAAGTCTAAACCCTATTTTGTGGCATGGTGGGTGGTAGGGTGAAAGGTATACCGTGGCTTCACAACCGACCAAAGTATCCTTCCGCACCAACAAGAACAGATGGATCACGGAAATCGTAAATGGCGCTAGCTACCGGACAGGTCTTGCGGAAAAATAATTCGTTTGAAAATATCAGTTTTCTCAAGAACGAGTGAAATTTTTATGTTAATATTTTCAACACCCCTTCTAAGATAATGTATCGATGTTAATTAATTGTTAAATTTTCTGATTTTTGTTATGAAGCCGGCAGTTTTCTATTGAAAAATATCAATTTTATCAATATTTGATCACTGTTAAAATTATAGAAGAAGTGTGTATATAAAAAGTATAGCTTAATCAACATGCTTCTATTCTTGAGCAAATCGTTTCTGAAAAGAAAATTGCAAAACAATAAAAAAAATCTTGAAGATATAAGTTTGTTCCCATGGCTCTGCATTTCCACCCCAAATGAAAAGAGCCAATAGCCTTAAGTCTGTCACCCAAAATCGGAAGAAAATGGACACCTTACTCTATGAGCCAGCCGCAAGGCACGAGACGATAGATATCGCCGTGCAAGGTAGTTCAACCGCTAGCCAGTACTGTACAGCGGATCAACTATATCTCACATCCAAGGAAACTTCACCCCACAGCAATACAAAGATTTTTAGTGTTGTGCTGAGTAATATCTTTTTTTAGTGGCACGTCTTACTAACCGTTTGTTTTATACGCCTATGTATTAGCTACGCTCGTGTTTTAGGGATGAAAAAGGCTGAATTTAGAGGGAGTTAACCTGTATTTGCGTGAAGAGGGAGTGGAAAACCATTGAATTAAAAAACCACTCTCAATGCAGTACACCAGAAGGGGACTCGAAACCCAATCTCCCCGTAATTAGCAGGCTAGTCTATTGCCAGAGTGGCGCCATTTTAGACCATACCGAAGTGAGTAGTGAGGATTAGTAATAATCTAAGTGTCCTATCAGCGATCAGAAGGGTAGCTTTATTAAATGCATGCACATTATCATAGACTGAGAATTAAACATTCCATGGATAAAGATACCCCCTAGTTTATCCAACCAAGATTATATCCTTGACCTTCCCACTACCAACAATCCAGTCTATTTAGGGTCTATTGTGCACTAGGCACCATGATCACCATTTTATAAATGAGTAATGTACTATAGTGGTTCCATCACAACTATCTAAAATTACAATCTTCTTCATATTTAATGTTGGTGACCCACGCACATGAGAATTACATGAGGGGCGAATGCAGAAGTTAAAAATGCACTAATCTTTTTAATATTAACTCAAGTACAGTCCAATTTTCTTTGGAAAAGCCATAATATAATCTGACATATGGAAAAGCTATTAGATCTACTTTTATGTATGTATTCAGGACCTGCCTCGGTACCGTATTTAGCTAACGCGCTAGTTTCGTGTTGAACTAGACTGCCGAGGATGGGGAGATTGAGGTTGTAATCTCGCTCGGGTGAACTGGGGGTGGTTTTTCCAAAATTATTTTCCTCTCCTCCTCAATGCAAATGTGGGCTCACTTCCTCTATATTCAACCTTCCTAATTCCTAACCCATTAGCGTAATTAGTGCTTAAGCGTATACACCGAACGGGTAGTAAGACGCAGTGCAAAATATTATTTTTATTTTTATTTATATATTCATATCTCAAGTCATGTGAACTTCAGCTGCCCCTTTTGATAGCACTAATAATAAATCAAAATGTTATCAAGGTGGACAGCAAAAAAATATGTTTTTATTTTTCTAAAGGGTCTTTTCTACCAGAATTATACTATAGTTTGCAAACTATGAATCTATTTATATTTTTCTAAAACATGTTGCTATTTATATTTAGCTAGGTTCACATATGGTCACGTTGTCTAATGAGTGATCCTTGCATTATAATGGTTTGCTGGTAGTGGTAAGGTCAGGGTTCAAATCACGGCCTGATACACTGTAAGTGGTTTTACCACACTCTATTCATTCTTTAACTGCTTATCCTGTAAACAGATTACCTCATCACTACCCCTTAGATTAGGGGGTTAATTTTATTTTAGCCACCACAACTTACTATCTGTTTGGGCTACACGCTTATGTACTAACTTCTCTAGTGTGTTAAAGATGAAGAAGGCTATATTTATAAGAAGTGTACCCACATTTGCGTGGAAGGACAGTGGAAAACAATTTTTGAAAAACCACCCTTAGTACACCCGACCGGTATTTGAACCTCGATCTCCCCGTCATCTTCAGTCTAGTCTACTGTGGGAATAGTGCCTTAGACCATGTGGCCCCCAAAGCGGGTAATTACATTGTTTAGGAGGGTATTGGGAAGGTACAATTTAGACTTTGGAGGATATGAATCCAAATTTGCGTGGGGGAATAGTTGATTCAGGAAAAAATACCCTTAGTATATCCGGTAAGTATTTCAACCCCAATATCACCGTCATTTGGTAAACCAAACTGGATTTATTTCACGATTTCACGTGGCCATCAATGTGTGTATGTAAGTAAATATACCATATCCCATGTGTTAAACGTATCCATGGTAAATAAATAAAAATAATAGTTGCCCTAGCTAAAAAATGGACATGAAAAATACAACTCTAGTTATATTAGGTGTTTACCTACCTTTTATCATCTTCAAATGGCTGACGTAAACCAAGATTCGCTTCCTTCACCAGTATATCCATTTCCCTTATACCTCCCATTAAGTCAAAGTCTCCCTTCTGGAGTAATTTTAGCCGAGAAAATAAACATTATTACGTAATTTAGTCGTAAAAATGGCGCAGTTTCCAAGAAAACCCGCGCAAACACACATCCACACTACCACTTGAAACAAATCACGAGTGACGTATGCTGGGACTACACGTCCAACTTTCAGAACACGATCAGACTTTTCCTTAAGATATTTTATTTTATCGGTCTTCAAGAAAAAAAATGTCTGTACCCCCATTGCAATATTTTTTTCCCACGACGAGAAAAGCTGGCGCCACCTCTTGCGGTCCATGAGGTAGATCCAAGGGTGTCAAGAGATTTATTTGCTATTCCTGTCCTGACGTGTCTTTGCCTAAGCCGACGTTTTTATGGAATTAGCTCAGAGAAGTTGAGAGGTGGGTGTGATAAACAAATTAAAGCTCGTCCGACACCTTAGCTCAGTCGGAAGAGTGCCTGTATACTGAGCTAAGAGTCCCGGGCTCGATTCCTCGCATGACCAAAAAATGTATCATTGGTGAAATAATTGTGGGTTTACCCTTTTACAGTGATGAATCAACGGTCACCCGCTGGTGGCCGCATGATCTAACGCGCTACTCTCGTGTTATACTAGACTGCCGAGGGTGGTGAGATTGGGGTTCTATCCCAGTCATGTGCACATAGAGTGGTTTTCCCTAAATAGTTTTCCACTCTGCTTCCACGCAAATGCAATTGCCCGTACTCTCAATTAAACCTTACTAATCCCAAAAGCAT
Source organism: Timema bartmani (assembly GCA_902151455.1). Lineage (NCBI taxonomy): Eukaryota > Metazoa > Arthropoda > Insecta > Phasmatodea > Timematidae > Timema > Timema bartmani. The sequence continues at coordinate 244,080 of CABFWB010000427.1, read as the reverse complement.
TAGTATAATTAGTACATAGGCGTACATCCCGAACGGGTAGTAAGACGCGTTGCTAAAAAAAAATTGTTTGTTGCTGAGTCTGTTCTAGATTTAAATTAAAGTTAGGGTGTGTGGTAAGAGATATGGGGAGGAATTTAGGGATGCTAGCTTTTAGAAGCAAAAAAATAAATAAAAATGAATGGGACTATATAAATTAATCGCATCAAGGACGCGATACGTGGCAATAATTTTTCCAACCAGCTCTTTATCTCCAAAACTCTGCACATTCTGTGATTTTTCTGTTGAACTATTGCTTATATACATGATCTAGAAGCTTCAGGCAACATTTCCAGCCAAAAATAAAAATCGGCTACCTCTAGATTCTTTTGAAAAATAGTTTTTGTGTGATTATGTTGGAAGTAGATCATTTGTTCGTGTTTGCTTGTGACACAAGAGTTTTTATTCACACTTTCAAACCAATGAGATTTTTTTTTTTTTTGTGTTATAAAATCCTTTTTGTTTCTTTTCTTTAAATTGTCACCTAGACTTATATATAAAATAAATAATACAACCCTCTACATTTAAAGTGGAGGTTTCTTAACAATTAAATGGCATGCTAGCGTGAGGGCTAAGTGAAGGGGGAGGGGGGAGGTAAATGGGGTGGAATGAGAAGAGGGTGTAACCAAACTGAGCTACACAACTGAACTCAAACCATCCACACAACCAAAGATGTGAAATGAAAAATTGTCCCTTTAATCTTTTACTGAAAATTATCTAGTTATTCAACTGGAATGAACGCAAGCTAGATATCCCAAGTTTTAAAGCTTACATTTCAGTTTAGTTTATCCAAAAGAAGTTAACACCAAAATCATAAAAATTTTATGAGTTTTAACAAAGCATTTACATCGATTCCAGTTATATTCTCACACTCAAACCTATCGTCCACAATGGTTGATGGTTGAATTTTTCACCACCGTTGAGGTTCCTGGTCTGTTGTAGTACAGATATCTTAATACTTCAATTTTATAGTCATGGATCCTTCTCCTGGAATTCAATGAGTTGGAAATTTACCTGAAAAATTTAATGGGAAATTTTTATATTAAATATTTACCGGAAAATGTTTATCTATCCACAGCACGCATCCCGTCAAGATTGATGACCTACGTTATAACACATGGATGACAACGGCTTAACCCGAGGAGTAGGAATGGTTTTAGAAGAAGTGAACCCACATTCACGATAAGTATAGGAATAGAAAAACTAGATCTATAAACTACATTTGGGAAAATATTCCAACCTTCCTCTCAGAGTTCCTAACTGATATTAGTATCATAGCCTACTAATACTGCGATATTTATGCCTTAGACCGTGGGAACACCCGTAAAATGAGAAGACCCCTATAAAAGGGCAAATGAGATAAATAAATTTGGTTGATTGGCATGCTTGTTAATTTATTACAACTTGGCTTATCTCTATTTAGTTTTAAATTTGAGCACTAAAGCCTTTAAGATACAGTTTGTTTCACAATCACAAGGACATTCGAAACAACCTATTTTTTGGGTGACTGTAGTTTCACGATACCGAACTATTTCAAAATGCCTTTTGAAACGTAATTTAGCACCTAAACATGTGTTGATATACTGTATCGTAACAAGTCATATTGTAATAGTCAGAAAATGTTAAGAAGGGAAATATATATTTATTTACCATCATTCGCAAGAGGTCATTGTTTGGACCTTAGAGTTTTAAAAAGGTCAATATGTGTATTTTACACATGTATAGAATACTTTATCGTAATTTTGTGTTTAAAGTAATTAGGTTTATACTCTAAAAATTCTAAATGTAAAGGAATTTATATATTTTGGACTACACATCAAGAAATAAGTATTTTCTGTTGCGGGCGTTTATCGATACCGATCCCAGCTGACCTGTTATAGCGTTAGCCAACTTAGTTTGCCATGTTATCAACAGCTGTAAGCATTTATAAAAAGGGCATTCATCTCGTCTTGTCTGGTTTTCTGAGTGATGGAGTAGGCTGGGAATGAGTCTCGGCTTGGATTTCTTAGTTGTTTTTACTAAATGGTTCTTCCACTCTCCTTCCACAGTAAATGCAGGTGTATTTACTCAAAGTTCCACCTTCTTCATCTTCACTCCTTTAGTGCGAATATGCGAACAGTCCGAAGGTAAAGTACTCTCAACTTAGCTGGCGTGTATTGATAGAGAGAGAGAGAGAGAAAGAGAGAGAGGGTGTGTGTAGCGGGTGAGAGGAAAGCGACAATAGACCCCTCAGCATTCTGGGACATTCAAGTGGTTGTAACCGGCCCTTCTTCCCTCACCGGGGTTACCAAATCTTAATTCTCCCGACGAGTGATAAGGACCACTTGTTTGGAGATTCTTTCAGAATGGGTGGATGTACTGGAACACCCACAACCCCACCCAATCAGTCTCTCTCAACCTCTGTTCCTCCTTTCCTACAAGATATGTATTTCTTTAAAGCTGTCTTATAAATATATATAGTTGCTCTTTTAGGCATTCAACATGTCTGAGCTATAGATATATGGGTTCCTGATTATAGGTGCCACTGAACCACCCACATACCGCCTGATACATGATATACGTTTTATTATTATTTATTTAGCACCGCGTCTTACTACCCGTTCGGGTTATACGCTTAAGTACTAATTACGCTAATGGATTAGGAATTGGGAGGGTTGAATTTAGAGGAAGTGAACCCGCATTTGCGTGGAGGGAGAGTGGAAAACAGTTTAGGGGAAAACCACCCCCAGTTCACCCGACCGAGATTCGAGCCTCGATCTCCCCGTCCTCGGCGCTCGAGCTCAACACGACTAGCGCGTTAGCCAACTACGCCACCGAGGCGGGTGATATACGTTTTGAATCCATAGCATATACTTGAGTACAATACCCTAAATGCATGCATAAGAAGTAAATCAACCAAGTGTTTGAGGGCGAATGGATGTCACCGTGAATTGAAGCAGAAAATTGGTTGCCAAGAGGTAATATTTTCAATTTGGCAATTTCAATCATAAAAAAATAAATCTGATATATATTGGTGAAATATTTTACTCAGTAGCATTTTTTCCACACTAACATACATATGACTTTCCTTGATGTTAAGTTGGAATTAATTAATGACCACAACAACAGTTCACAGGAATAAGTGTTTAAACCTCAAATATAGTAAAAGTTTTATTCAGTTATCTAAATAAATATAAATACGTTACTACTATCATAATTTAATCATCAACAGTAAAAAAATACACGCAATATTGGTCAACAAAGCTTAGGCTCAACCTCGTTTGTTTTGTTGGTGAGTGGGTAAATAAGGGTTTGAATCCTAGCCTGGTGAACTGAGGGATTTTTTTTTTGTATGCTTTTCAGTTTCTACCCACGAAAATGTGGATACGTTTTCTCTACCCCATTAGTTTGATCATATCGATATCCCCAATGGGTTTGTAATACATGGTACACACATAAAACCCAAAACCCAAATTTAAATTGTAAGATTTTTTAAATGTTAATACAATAATCTACTGCACACTGTACAGATTTGTTTGATTCCGCTAAGACAGACATAACATAGCTTAATCATATCTAATTTTTTTGGTCATAATTTTTGCTTTTTAAGGTGGGGATATAGTGGACGCTAGAAAATATGTTTTTCCAATTTTTATAACATTGTATAGAATTGTTTTGGTTAGAATGAATCCAATATTGCTTCAGTATAAATATAGAGTTTAATTTTCCTCACATGGTGATATCAACATTTTTTTAAATATCTGTCAAGGGTATCCTAGAATTTAATGACATTATTTTTTCTTCGTTTAAAAAGTTTCTCGTCTAATGCCACCATGATCATGACAGATATTCTACAACTGTTTATATCACCATGTGAAGAAAACTAAATTCTATATTTTTACAGAAGCAATATCTTATTTATACTGTCCCGAAAAAAAAGTGTTGCTATAAAAACTACTAAAACACTTTCCTTTCCTCGAATTCAACTTCCGATAACTAGTTTTATTACCGTTAAATCTCACCTACATATAGAGTGTTATCGTACCATTAACATCAAATTCATTTTGTTATTGTTATTGTTATTAGCACCACGTCTTACTACCCGTTCGGGTTATACGCACTTATGCTAATGTGTAAATGGTAGGGTTATTGTGAGATGAAATGGAGGACCTACAGTTTAACGTGGGTATCCGAACCACGGTGGAGGCCTGGCATTCCTCACATTCACAAGTTGTGATTAATCCACGTCTTGTCAGAGGTGAAGGAAGGGTTTGGTAATCAGATAAATCTGTGATGGTACCGAGGATTGAACCCCGGACCCCCAACACACAAGTCCGACACCTTACCCCTAGACCACCAGGTCACCCTTAAATTCATTTTAATTCGCGTGAAACAAATTAGGCTTACACACCACTCCAAACTTATAGATAATTTACGCTGGTAACTTCAATGCGCTGAATTAATGGAATGAAGCCCCATTGTTTATAGTCGACACCGGAAGCTCTGCAGACCCGGAAACGGCTATTTATAATAAACAGCGTAAGGTGTCACAAGACGTATTCATGAATGACCACTCTCCTCCCCTTTGAAGACATTCCGTGAGTTCTTGTGTGTATATTTTTTTTTAGAGGAGGGTTGTCGGGGTTATACCTGTCCCGCCATGTTGGCGGCGCTTCGGGCTGTTGATGAATGAAGTCCTCTGCGTAAAGCCGACCCTAACAATGACCTCAAACACTTTCTCCCCTTATTCTTCCCATTTCTCACCTGTAGCCATGTTTCACCAGGACCACGAGATAATATTCAATGGAAAAGTTGTTTTTTTTCCAAAGGAGGAAAAAAAATGCTCCAAAGAAGACAATACCTCTGCCCCCATAGAAATTTGCGGCCTGCTGATATCTTTTATTTTATATTTTATCCAAAGAAAATGGTAAGGAGTGCTTGTTGTTGTTGTTGTTATTATTATTATTATTATTATTTTTAGCACCACGTCTTACTAACCGTTCGGGTTGTACGCATTTACGCTAATGTGTAATGTTAGGGTGATTGTGAGATGAAATGGAGGACCTACAGTTTAACGTGGAATCCGAACCACGGTGGAGGCCTGGCATTCCTCACATT
>CABFWB010000427.1:211787-232665 GCA_902151455.1 Timema bartmani | reverse complement strand
ATAAATATCAAAAAGCCAAATATATTACAACGTTTTATTAAATATATATTTTTAAAGTGTTAGGAGATAACAATTATAACAAAATACAACATGTGTTTTTAACTTTATACATTTTGTTCAATGTCATGAAAGGAACTACTTTTGTTGTTGTTGTTGTTGTTGTTGAAAGCTTTAATACACAGTTTAGATAGTAAATAAATGATGTTATCAAATAACCATGTCCTTTATGGCTCTCTCCATTTTACTCTTTAAAATGCTGGGTTCTTTTATATCTTCCCCTACTTTTTCTTCTGCTTCAACCTCTAGGCTCCCAGGTAGATTTTCCTTGTCGTACAATTTTTCTATGTATATATATATTTCCCAAATCTTAAGCACCGCTTAGTGATCCGTCACCACCAGACCTTCGGGGGTTTTATATTCCTATTGTTTGTACACCCCTGTTTTAATTTCCTCCCATTTTCTTTGTTTTCTGGTACAATTATATATGTACCTATGTATGTAATATACCTATTATCTATAAACTCTATGGCGTCATCCAGCAATCTAGGAATATCGATCGAATGAATGACCGTCATCTGTTGGCAAAGATAGTATCAACTTCTGTGGATAAAGGATGTCAGAAAAACGAGTCCTCCAGCCCTTGATCTCAGTTTTATATATCGGAGATGCTACTTTTTCATTCAAGTAGCTCTTCATTTGTCTTCACAAGGCTTTAATATATATATATATATAGAGAGAGAGAGCGAGATTATATATATATATAGAGAGAGAGAGAGCGAGATTATATATATACAGAGTAGGGATGAAGAGGATGGATTTCAGAATGAGGGTTCCCGACTTTGCGTCTATGGAGAGATTTAAGCCATCTAGTAAAACAGAAAACCCCAGTACATTGAGCCAGAATTCTAAATCTCAACATCCTTGTGAACCGCTAACCAGACAAACGAGACTTACTCCACTGTCCACGTGGCCACCAGTGCAGGTAATTAGAGTAATATATGTGGGGAGCACTTGACATTAATGATATTTAATTAGCTCTATCTTTACAGTTCTCACAAAAACTCAGGCAAAATTAACGTTATCTATGTTATATTCAAATTTACACTATTTACTGTACACTCCGAATACCCTGAGTTGTAGCGGTAATTTTTTAGGGATTACTTTATTGCCTTATCTCAAAAGCTATGACATATTGAAACAAAAGTTATCCTTTCAGGTTAAACTAAAGGTATAGTCCAATTTTAATAATAACCTTATATGACAGATATAAATGTTACTAGATCTATGTACTTTCATGTATCCATACGTCAAATCTTGTGATAAACATTTGCCACTTTTGAGGAATCAATACTTTTAAAATAACATTACTAATAAATTATTTATTTATTAAAATGATATCATTGTTAGCCACAAAAAAAATCTTAGTAGTATTCTTTTTAGCACCGCGGCTTACTATCCGTTTGGATTATACACTAATACACTAGTGATAATTAAGCTAATGGGTTAGGAATTGGTAAGGTTGAATTTAGAGGAAGTGAACCCGCATTTGCGTGTACAAAGAGAGGAAAACCATTTAGGAAAAATCAGCCGCATTTCATCCAAGCGAGATTCGAGCCTCGATTTTCCCGTCCTAGGCAGCGGAGCTTAATATGAAACTAGCGCGTTAGCTAATTGCGCCACTGGGGCGGGTAGTATTCTACTAAAGTGTCTTCTTCCTACCAAAATGCTAACTGTATGTATCCACATGGCACTGTCAGTAATTAAGTTAGTAGTATTTACTTTTCTCCATTGGATATTTAAAAATATGCCTATAAAGCGAGTGTGCTTCTAAATAAGTTGTCCAAAAGTTGAGATTTAAGTTAAATAAAATAACAACCATTTGTCTCTAGGAAACTTAAACTATATTTTTCTTTTTAAAGTAAATGTAAGAGCTATATTGGCTTACTTTTGTTGTAGAAAAAAATAAATATGGTTTTTTCCTATGGAACGGTTATTTTTAATTGGACGGAAGACAAGTATGACTGAGCATTCTCTAGTTTCAGTTTTTTGACGGGAGACAGGGCTGAGTGAGCATTATCTAGGTTTATCTATTTCTAGATGATGCCGCGTTCGATAATGATTTGTAAGAGAAGAAAAATATATTTTTTTAATTGGCGTGTGACATAATAACTGTTGAGACTCTATAAACTTCTCACCTACAAGAAAATAAATAAAAGGGTTAACAACGGTTTTATGTTCAAAAACTTTTTTTTTATAAATCTAAAAAGGGACAGGTAACCTCGCCCCCTCCCCCCTTTAAAAAAAAAGTACCAAATTTTTATTCATAAATTATGGAATTAAAATTTTCTTCTGTGCTCAGAGCAACTAGCACAAAGGTGGAGTCTGACTATTTTGATCTTTCACGTTGGTAGTAATGAAAATGTGCAGCAAGAAGTCTCCTACAGTTTTCGTATCCAGTCTAATTTGGGAAAAGGCTAGACTTCTATGCGTTACATTGGATAATAACATTCCTCGCCACTGCACATAATGTATTAGATATCCCGTTACAAGACACCACATATTATTGTGGGCTGTTAATTTTGATAACCATAATTTATTTTAAACTAGCAGAAGTAACCAGCATGGCAAAGCTTTTCTTTCCTCCAAACAGTCAGAAAAAAAAGCTTCATTTTATTTATTCTGACTAAGATTTTAATAAATTTATAGAAATGTAATCAAACATTTAAAATTTCAGCTTTTAAGTACACATATTTGTGCACAGGGGCTATTCATTTTGAAATTTTAGTCCTCTGCCTGAGATAGGTATCACGCTATATTCATGACAGACAGACAGAGAGACAGACAAACTCGTCATTTTACTAAAAAAAAATAATAATTATTCTTCTTTCCCCAAGCAATAAACTTTGTTAACCTTAATGAGTAGTTAGGATGTTACAACTATAAACCATAAATTTGAGGCACAGGATTTTGATCCTGATATAGTGTTAGATAATTTTATTTGTTTGGAAATTCTTCTCATAACTAAATCAAGCTATTATTGTTAGCTCTGAGTTTGGTGTAAAATTGTGATGTTCTCTGAAAATATCGTTTGTAAGTCGTGTTGATACGACCTTGAGCTTAGAAAGCTCACATTAAATAACACGAATACAAATAATTACTAGGGCAGTAAACATTATTTACACTAAGATAATAATCCTAATTATATATTTTAGGGTGCACTTAACAAGTACTTTTTAAATCAGCATTAAAGAGGAGCCCACCCAATGTCATCGATGATAAATATTCAGGCCATTCCCATGATCGAAACCGCTACCCTTAGCTCAATCTTCCGACTAAATTAAGTTGACAGACTTTTAGTTAATGTGACAGTATTTCAGAAATATTTATACAAAGGCCGAAATTGAAACGTATTAACGTCCTGGTTCAATGGNTTTTTTTTTTTTTTGCCAAACACTTGAGTTTTCATTTCCAAGGAGTAGGACAACTTTTCATATATTCCTACACAAATATCTAGGAAATATGTTATCAAAAGTTGGCTACACTGGTTTTGTCATGTTGGGTCATCGTAAGCCGATATTTATATTTTCACACCTTAACAAAACTTCCATCTCAAATAACAACAGTTTACAGTAAAATAATTGTGTTAAATACGAAGCTATTTTTCAAGAAACAATAAATACATTTCCTACTGCCACCATTATGGAATATGTATGATGCTGACTTTTTTAAACCTTTACATTTTAAATAACAAAACAATTGTGAAACTTGGATTGTTGTTATTATTATGTACATACTATGCAATTTTTGTCAGCTTGCTATTGTGTGTAATTATAACTTTTTTCTCCATTTTGGTGGACCTACATACACATGATAGGATTCTGGTACAAAGAACAGCTTTAGAAAATAAAAACATAAATTTTTTGGGTCAATATTTTTAGCATTTCACTTACTTATTAATGGTGTTTTATGGATATTGATCATATAGATCAAAAGATAAAGATGTAAATCCTATTATTTGAGGTATGAATATATTAGAGTAGTTTTACTAACGTTTGTGATTGTCATTTACTGTTCTTCCTACCAGAGCCCTACTAAACATTATGTTAACAGAACTTCTAAACACGCCAATCTTGATATTGATACCAACCCTGAAGTGTAAATTGTTCCCGTTCGTCATTATTATTGAAGATCTGACTAACGCTTGCAGTTCATTATAAGTTAACAATAAATAATGTAATGTATTTAGAAGCCTTTAGCTTCTTTAACGTGGAGTATAGGCTATTAATGACTTGATATAAGAATAAAAGACTTGAGGGGATAACTTCTAGGAAATGCATGCGTTAGTATGGCAAGGAAATGGGAAAACTTCCCTCTAGTATGGGGATACAGTCAATTGCGAGATTTAGATCAGCGTTTTTCAAACTGTATTCATTGGAGTACATGAGCTTCGTCATGGTTATCTCAGGATCCGTGAGGCAATTTTATAGTATTCTTCAATTGTTTTTCACACTATAATATAGCATCCATCAATAATTAATATTGCCAATTTTTTCAAATTTTAATAAAGGATGTTTGCCAAAGGTGAAGCCAGAACATGTGATGAAGGCCACTTGTTGTATGCTTTTATACTTGTAAAATATGTTTGTTATTGAATTTTAATAATATTATTTTGAATAATTTTATGAGGGCACGCATTTTTTTCTATTGCAAGGGATTTTTCGGGTTTAAAAAATTAGGGAATCTCTGCCTAAACCTGTTACCACCGATTTCGAGTTAAAACATCCCCATGCCAAAAACCTTTTTGAGAGATTTGAAAGCCATTTTCACTCATTGAAATTAAAATTTGTATGATATATATGTATACTATGATACATTTTATATCAATTAAAAACCGCAACAGTGGACACACGGGAAAACGAATCAACCTTCTCTTGTTTGGATTTTTCCGTGAATGAAAGGTTGAAATTCAAATCCCAGCCCAATGTTGTGAGGTGTTTCGTCTTAAATGCGTTCCCATTCACCTTCCACGGAAATACGAGCACATTTCCTCAAAATTCTAACTTCCTCATTCCCCCACCCCGTTTGTGTGTGGATGGATATCCTTGACGGGTAGTAAGACATGAAGCCAAAGAAAAAATAGGACGAATACTTACATCAACATTAAGTTGTTTGGATGCCACTGAGGCTCGAATTCATGTTCTTAATGCACCTGGCCCATGACCATTCTACTGCGGGAAATGGAGCTTCAAGGATGAGGATGTTGGTAACCATGGCAACCATGACATTGGCCGACTTTGTTTACCTCGAGGACACTTGCCTTTTAATGCCTTGCATCACCCCAAGTCACGGGATTACTATTTATTTATTCCATTTAGTTCTCATATTTCGGACAGTCGGCGAAATCTGACACTCGCCTCTGTGTGATACTGTATTTGTGTTGAGTACAAGGTGTTCTTCGTTGGGTGCTCTACTTCTTACTACCCGTCCGTACCCATACACAGTCCAAACTATAGGGATTGAGATGGCCAAAAACATTACTTCAGAGGATATATTTATTTTGTTTTCTACAATATTTAATATTTATCATTATTATAGTGGAATTTGACAGGCCTTTTTTTTTATCTTTATTTAAAAATGTTTCTGTTAAAATTATGTGGTGATCATGATAAAATTTTAATAACTGTTGAGATTACTATAGTAAACTAAATCAAACGAATCTACTGAACTAATATTTGGTTTATTTTAGCCAAAAAATATTTGTTTTAAAAACTACCAAAAAAAATTGCTCTTAACTCAAGTTCCTTTTAACCTGTCCTTAAAGAGGTGAGGGGAATTGGGGAGGGTAGGGAAAAGAGGGCATTAATTCTGTACTCTTTTGATGAACCAATTTTGGTTCCCAAATAAACTTTGTTTGGGACCTTTCTTAGTATTTCCATTTTTATTTAAAAAAACTCTAATATAATTATGTGTTGAAGTTTATTGGTGTTTGACTAATAGACCATTAAAAATTTAATAGATGTGATATTATTGTTTATTTAGCAATGGCAATATTTTTTTTTAGCATTACGTCTTCCTACCCGTTTGTTATTATTATTATTATTATTATTATTATTATTAGCACCGCGTCTTACTACCCGTTTGGGTTATACGCACTTACACTAATGTGTAATGGTAGGGTGATTGTGAGATGAAATGGAGGACCNCGTCTTACTACCCGTTCGGGTTATACGCACTTACGCTAATGTGTAATGGTAGGGTGATTGTGAGATGAAATGGAGGACCTACAGTTTAACGTGGAATCCGAACCACGGTGGAGGCCTGGCATTCCTCACATTCACAAGTTGTGATTAATACACATCTTGTCAGAGGCGAAGGAAGGGTTTGGCATTCAGATAAATCTGTGCCAAGACCAAGGATTGAACCCCGGACCCTTAGCACAGAAGTCTCACACCTTACCTCTAGACCACCAGGTCACCACCTACCCGTTTGGATTATACGTTTATTTACTAATTACACTAATGGTTTAGGAATTTCGAAGGTTTAATAAAGAGGAAGTGCACCCACATTTGCGTGGAAGGAGAGTGGAAAACCATTTATGACAAAACACCTCAATGCACCCGACCGGGATTTGACCCCTGAACTCCCCGTTTTTGGCAGTCTAGTCCAAAACGAAAGTAGCGCGTTAAACCACGTGGCCACTGAAGCGGATAAAAACAGTATTAATTAAGGTCCACAACATTTTTATTATTAGAGAAAAAGTTCGTAAGACACGGGAATCAAACCCAAGACCTTTGACTTAACGCACCGTCCTGCGTCCAGGTGTTATTTTTAAACAATATTTAATTTAACTGAAAGATGTATGCCTATCCAGAGAAGGTTGTAACTGAAGCCAAAGTTAATTTCCCGCTTCATAAGAAAACCAAATGTTAAATTTAATCCAACACTTATCTCGCTTGAATAGCCTTACCTAAAGGTAGTGTACTAACTTTTGCGTGGAGGGAGAGTGGGGAAACACTTTGTCCAAAATCATCTCAGTACATCTGGCTGGGATCTGAACACCAACCTCCACAGTCACTCAACATATAATATTGTTTGGCCTTTAACCCACGTATTCAACGACGAACTTGTTATGTCGAGTTGACACCGGAAGCTGCGTAGTCAAAGAAATTACGGTTTATTGTAAACAGGGTAGGTTAAATTATTCACAATTTTCCTTCAAACGGTGGATGACCATTCACTTCGTGGGAATTCTTGAGATACTGTGTGTGGGATACTGTGTTTGGGATACTGTGTTTGGGATAGTGTGTCTTTTATACATTATCTTTCCTTATTGATGGCCTTTCAGGTCTTTGATGAACTCCTCTGGTTCCCGTCGGCTCTCAAAGAAATACAAACACTTTCTACAACGAACCACCCAGACGCCTCCTATTCTTCACCCTACTCTATCTTTCAACAACTCTATGGCATTTCCTATTGTTGCTATTATTTGGCGCGAAAAATTAGTGAAAGGAAGATCTGCTTCAATCGGACAAACCCATGGAGAAGCTACAGAAACTTGTGTCGCACACACGCCCAGATTACTTTTTTCTTATTCTGAGGCTATGAAAAAAAACACGAGAAAAAGGATCTTTATACATCTTTTTCACTCATAAATTTAGTTGTCTGCCATATCCTGAATATTAAATCTCTCGGCTTAAGTGGTCGTTTCAATGTGAGCGTGCCAATTTTAATATTTCTTTAAATTGTTGATAGTTAAAATAAAATAAAATACGTAAAATTGAAAACTCAGAAATGTTTCAAATAGAGTTGGTGGCCTAAAAGTGAAATACTATAAAACTAAACTAAGTGATTAGATTGAAATAAAATACAGCTACTTTAGTTTTATATAAAACATTTTAACTTTATAAATATATAATTATTTTAAAGCTAAAGATAATTGATTCATTTAGCAAAAAAGAATAATAATTTTGCAGCGCGTCTTATTACCCGTTTGAGATATCCACGTATTTTCACAAATAAAGTAGGTATAAGGTAGGTATAATTGATAGAAAATGTATCCGAATTTGTGTGGAGAGTAAATGAGAAGCCGTTTAGAAGAACCCTCTCACTACACCCGGAAGTGATTCGAAATCCAATATTTCCGTCACCGGTGGTCCAGTCTATTTCAATTAGACTTTTCGGCTACTGGTGTGAGTAGGTATAGACAATGTTATAATAAACTAATCTACCTATTTGCATTATCCAATCTGTCTCAAATCAATTATGTTTTATTAAAATAATATTTTCAGTATCATTAAACGCTGGCGTACGATCATTATAAGACGGTCCTTAAGGTACTTTTAACTCTGTTTGAGGACTGTATAATAATATTTAAGAGTCAAGATACATATTTATACTTGAGTCCAGTAAAATAAACTAACCATAAGCGCTTGTGACTCATGAGAGTGAAAAATTGCCCGAAATTAATTCTTGATCTTAGATTTTTATGACCATCCTATACTGAAAAGTGTCAGTTGAATTATTTCAGATCAAAGCCCTTTTTTTATTTATTTGATACAGTATTTTTTTATGGAGAGCTGATCCAATTTAAATAATGTGTTTTAAATAAGACTCCTTTTCTCTTTTGAAAGGGAAATTATGTATATTGAAGACAATATAGGAAATTGGGATGGAAACAAGCCCGTATGGATGGGGTCTATAGTTCAATTTTCACAGGAAGAGTCTTTTATAAAACACAAACGGCTTTTGCGCATTAAATTGATATCATTTTTCTATATTATTGGTGTTATTTTATATGTATTGAGATTACCCATCAAAATTGACAGCTTCTTGACGTATTAATATATTCAATTAGATCCAGTAGCTTTTCTAGCTGTCAGATGAGGCCTTTTCTATGAAAATTAGAATGTATTAAGAAGTGAGGAACAAACATAAAAGCTCAAAAGAATCGCCTATGTTTTTACTTTAAATAAGCTTAATGCTTCATATCTTTCTAATATTTGTAGAAATGTCTGTCTCTTATTAACGTTAACAACTCAACACTCATATCTTTCTAATATTTGTAGAAATGTCTGTCTCTTATTAACGTTAACAACTCAACACTCATATCTTTCTAATATTTGTAGAAATGTCTGTCTCTTATTAACGTTAACAACTCAACACTCATATCTTTCTAATATTTGTAGAAATGTCTGTCTCTTATTAACGTTAACAACTCAACACTCATATCTTTCTAATATTTGTAGAAATGTCTGTCTCTTATTAACGTTAACAACTCAACACTCATATCTTTCTAATATTTGTAGAAATGTCTGTCTCTTATTAACGTTAACAACTCAACACTCATATCTTTCTAATATTTGTAGAAATGTCTGTCTCTTATTAACGTTAACAACTCAACACTCATATCTTTCTAATATTTGTAGAAATGTCTGTCTCTTATTAACGTTAACAACTCAACACTCATATCTTTCTAATATTTGTAGAAATGTCTGTCTCTTATTAACGTTAACAACTCAACACTCATATCTTTCTAATATTTGTAGAAATGTCTGTCTCTTATTAACGTTAACAACTCAACACTCATATCTTTCTAATATTTGTAGAAATGTCTGTCTCTTATTAACGTTAACAACTCAACACTCATATCTTTCTAATATTTGTAGAAATGTCTGTCTCTTATTAACGTTAACAACTCAACACTCATGTCTTTTTTAATTATTCTGAAAGGTACTTCGTAAAGTTATACGACTGAATATTTTAAAATGTGAATAATTTGGGACAGAAAAAGATGTAAATTGATCTGAGTCATATTCTGAATTTTTCAAAAACAAGTTTTAGTCGTCCTTGTGACCTTGAAAAATATAACTGTACTCATTACTACATCTACAAATCTCAATTTGGAGACTTTAACGAACGAGTGAACTAGAACCAATCGTTTCAGAATGTTCATTTGAAAAAAAATCTATTCCGCTTATACGCAAACATTAACAACGCCAATGGAATAGGGATGGAAAAGATAGCACCCTAGAGGAAATGTACCCACATTTTTATAGAGGGAGAGTGAGGAAACATTTAGGAAACGCCATCTTCAGAACACCCGACTGGGATTCGAACCCATATCTTTCTGTCACCAGCAATCCAGTCTAACACGAGGGTTACGCGGTAGACTATGTGACCTCCTATCTGGATTGATCGCTCATAAATGAGTCTTAATTAATCAAAGAGTGAAATCAAATCAATTTCTTTTCTATTGCTACGTTGATGAGACCACGTAGACATTTCAGAATGTATTTCTTATATGTTCATAAAGAATAAATAAGTATCCTTCATTTTTATTTTCTTCTCTGTGTCCTATTATCCGTTCGGGCTATCCTGTATTTGCTCTAGAAAGGTTAGGGGGTAAAATTTAGAGGAAATGTATGGTCGTTTGCACGAAGGGAGAGTGGAAATACATGTATAAAAAAATCACTCTTGGGGCACCTGGCCGGGAATATTACCTTGATCTCTAAGTCGCCAAAAAAACAAAAAACTAGACAAGAAGAGCGTGGTGCCTATTGGACCGTTTTCATAGGAGCAGGTATTTTACTTATCATGCTTTTAGTGGTAATTTCCTTCCATAGAAATATTCCAATCAATAATTGGATTAACTATACTGCAAGGTACCCGCATCATTGGTCACGTGGACTAAAGATCAAGCTACTATAGTATGGCTTGTCTGTAATGGGAAGGTGGGGATCAAATGCCGGATGGGTGTAAATAGGGTGTATTTTCTTTGGGTTACCACGCTCCCTCTATATATATATATATATCTCTCTCTCTCTTCATGCAAATGCAGATACATTTCATCTTAAATATACCTTTCACTCTCTTACCCCATTAGAGTAATTAAATGTGTATATCTCGGATGGGTAGTAAGACGTGAGGCAAAAATCTATCATGGTTTTACAGTTGAAGTTGGGAATGTCCCATATAGCTTAAGTGTTAACTTAACTAGCAGTTTCTTAATTTTCTTCTTGAGTTGGAAGTTCATAGAAATTTGAATTATCACTATGCGATAAAGTTTCAACCAAATAGTTGAAGCTTTGACTCATGGTTGCACGTACAAAGGAGTCAGACTCGTCTGGTCTAGTTTTCCTGTAAGGGGATAAGTTGGAGTTCGGACCTTAACAATGAATTCTTAGAGGTTTTTTCCCCAGATGTTTTTTCTTACTCCTTACTCCACGAAAATGCTGACATACTTTCTCTAAAATCCTCTCATCCTTAATCCTTCGTTAATAGTTAAAATATGAGGATAATCCATATGGTGGGAAAATGTACTATTTATAAGCAAGAGGTTGACTTTTTGTTTTGTTCAGGGTTTTCTACAGGTGTTTTTATTCCAATAAATTGTTTAAAATTTAGAAACTGTTAAGGCGGAGGAGGCGTGAAAAAAGGTGAGTGTTTCTGCAGTTTTTATAGAAAAACTTTTAAGTCAAAATAAATAAACTATTTCTTCAGTAGAAACATAGTACTAATTTTCTTCACGTGATAATATAAATAGGTCATGAATATCTATCATAAGCAGATTAATATTAAGAATCAAATAGCCGAAGCTATTATTTGTGTTTTTAGAGAGGAATACTCCATCTAGATATCTGAAAATTGAAAAATGACACCTGGACACGGGAATTGAGGCCGGGACCTTCAGATTAGTACGCCAATGCTCTAACCACTGAGCTATCCAGGAGTCGTCCTGTGCCCAGGGTCATTCTCCACTCATATTTTAAAGCATAGTGGCAGTTATAAGCCAACTACCGAGTCAAAAATGGTTGCGTTATCTGATAGCTCGTGAATAAAGCCGACGATTTCCGCACGTCCATCATAAACTCTGCCTTAAAATATGAGTGAAGAATGACCCTGTATATGGGACGACTCCTGGATAGCTCAGTGGTAGAGCATTGGCGTACTAAGCCGAAGGTCCCGGGCTCGACTTCCGTGTCCAGGTGTCATTTTTCAATTTTCAGAAGATTAATATTAGATGATAAACTTTTTAAATGACGAGAAAAAGTTGCCATTAAATTTTAGGACACCTTTGAAAGATATTCAATAACTATTGATACCACCATATGAAGAAGATTATATTAAATGTTTCTACTTAGAAAATAGTTTATTTATTTTGGCCAGAAAACTGTTTTGCTATAAAGACTGCAAAAACACCGCCTTATCCTCAAGTTTTCTACACTCCCACTTTAATAAATTCAACCACTTGACTAAGATACTCTTATTTGAACACCACCACTTCTTTAATAAATTCAACCACTTGACTAAGATACTCTTATTTGAACACCACCACTTCTTTAATAAATTCAACCACTTGACTAAGATACTCTTATTTGAACACCACCACTTCTTTAATAAATTCAACCACTTGACTAAGATACTCTTATTTGAACACCACCACTTCTTTAATAAATTCAACCACTTGACTAAGATACTCTTATTTGAACACCACCACTTCTTTAATAAATTCAACCACTTGACTAAGATACTCTTATTTGAACACCACCACTTCTTTAATAAATTCAACCNGGGGGGGGGGGATCTAGCGGTCTAGGGGTAAGGTGTCGGACTTCTGTGCTAGGGGGTCCGGGGCTCAATCCTCAGTCCTGGCACAGACTCAACTGATTGCCAAATCCTTCCTTAAAATCTTCTTGTTCTGAACGTCAATGACATGAATTAACACTACCGGTAGCTAATTTTATCAAAAAATTAATTACATTCCTCTAAACTGATCTTTAGAAGGGGTTTTAAAACACAGTAAATTGTTTATTAAGAAAATATTAGCAAACCTGCTGCAAAGGAAAGGACAATATTTGCCAGTTTCAAAAGTTATTAAGACAACTTTCGTATATTTATACGTCTACAGTAATATTTTTTATAGTGTCAATGCCGATAAAATAATAAA
The DNA here is from genome assembly GCA_902151455.1 of Timema bartmani. NCBI lineage: Eukaryota > Metazoa > Arthropoda > Insecta > Phasmatodea > Timematidae > Timema > Timema bartmani. The sequence goes on along the minus strand of CABFWB010000427.1, from coordinate 219,719 downwards.
TAATAGATTAAAACATTTATCGCAAAATATAATGGTATCTTTCTTAAAGTCCTTTCTACCGTGTTATTACCGTAGATATTCCATGATAGCCAGATATTATAAATGTTGGCTGAGAGCTGTCACGGTCATAGATTGAGTTTGTGAATTGCGTTATTGATACAACTCTGTGTTATAGAAAGACAAATATAAATAAAGCTGTTTCGTCATTAAAAAAATTTTCAGAGCTCGAAAATTTTTAAATCTACTTGTAGTCATACACCAAGTCTTGGGGTATACGACTTTCATTTCTAGTGGCTTTATGCTGAGTGTATTTGTATCCATCTTATCTATTCGTCTTCCTATGTTGAACCGACTATACGCTCAATATTCAGTTCGTCTAAGTATGAATCATCCACGAGGGGGACATTTGAACACCTGTTTGATGGCCAACATGAATCTCACCCTGGTTTCACTCAGCCACATGTATTGTACACATATGTGCAGAACTACAGTAGCTCCACGACTTATTTGTGTGCTGACTGACAGCTCACAGCTGACTTCTGACACTCAACATTTAGGTATATACCTAAATGTTGAGTGTCAGAAGTTACAACTGTTAAACACATGTTTTTTTGTAGATCATATGGTTCAACGTAGGGATTAATAATTTGGTCTGGTAGCTTTTCAAAGCCGTCAGAAGTCAGCTGTGAACTGTCAGTCAGCACCAAATAAGTCATGCATAGGGTATACATATACCTCAGTTTTAGCTTATGTGGTGCTGACTGACAGTTCACAGCTGATTTCTGACAGTCAACATTTAGGTATATACCTAAATTTTGTCTGTCAGAAGTGACAACTGCTAAAGACATGTTTTTTGCAGATCATATGGTTCGACGTAGGGATACATAATTTGGTCTGGTAGCTTTTCAAAGCCGTCAGAAGTCAGCTGTGAGCTGTCAGTCAGCACCACATAAGCTAAAACTGAGGTATAGGTATCACGCGCGACCAGTTTTATCCGAATGTTACAAAAGTTGGTATATCACTTTACAATTTGTCCCTCGTTTTACTATCCGTCTGAACTTTACACATTTAATTATATTACTGGAGTGAGTATGAGGAAGGTATAGTGTAGAGGAAATGTACCAGGATTTGCTTGAAGGGAGAGTGGGGGGAAAAACCCCTTAAGGATACCCCCCGGGTTTTGAACCTTGACCTCCCCGTCACTGTAAAACCAATCTTGATGCGAGTTTTAAGTCGTCTAGTCAATCAGTTATGTGGGAATTGAAAAGTCCGTATCGGTGAACACATAGTTTAAGGCGTCAACATTGTTTCATCTGAATTTCAGGTAGCAACAAGATTGGGGCTTGAATACCGGCCTTGTGAGCTGAGGGTGGCTTTTTCTAAATACTATCACTCCATATAAATGCGGGTATGACTGTGATTTTTCTATCCCCACTTGACACTAATGCTGATGCACTTCCTTTAAACTACCGTACTAATCCTAGCCCTTGCATTATTAAGTTAATAAGTCTATGTTGTTAATTCAAAAGTTAATATTTTCTCTACATAAGGAAAAACATACAACTGATATTTTTATTTCTGTAAGGACATGAAATTTTTAACATTCTTTTAAATATAATAACACCAAGATTCGGCAGTAGTAGGGTGACAATAATTTTAGGAGCAAAATAAAGGACACTTTTTCAAATTGATACAAAAAGATTTTGATTTCTTAGAATTTATAAATTAATTGGTGAATTTAGCTGAATGGGCAGAGCAAATATATAAATAGCACTTAAAACATTCACAGGACATAACTATTGAAAAAACATAGTTTATGCCTGAAAGTATTTTTTACTTGTTCCTATTTTTTTCAAACATTCTGAACTTCCACTGATATAACAATACAATCGTTCACATAACATGTTCTTAAATCTTAACATTACATTTTAACGTTAAAATCCACTTTATAGAATTTTGCAAACTAGCTCATTCTCTTTTGTCCGAGAACACAAACTTTTTTTTATGTTCATCCGTAAATTTGCATCTACCTTTTAACATTTTCAAAAAACAATTGAATTCACCCATAGAAGATGACGCCATTTTTAAACTAACCAAATAAGAGATCAATTTAATATAACCAATAATCCGATTTTTTTGACGTGAATACGTCTTTAAATTTGCTACCATACGGGGGCAATCCAAAAAACCTAATGATAACAAAATCGGGGGATACAGTTTGGTGTTGTAGTTTCGAATCTTTCCTCTACATCCAAAATTAAATTATACCACTGGATAGCTAAAGGATCAAAGAATTCATTACAATGAGCGAGAACAGTGACGCATCGCGCGTGGTGGAGGGGGAAGCGCCACCATTTTGAAGTTATTTTGCTGCGTATCGAAATTTGCAATTAGTATAACTTTTGACTCGGAGAAGCTACGATGTTCGTTTAAGTTTTAATCGTCAGCTGTTACATAAACGTATTCACGTACAACACACGGCCGTGTCCACACCCCATTTTTTTTTTCCACTCTTGGTCAACAATCTGGACAGTCTCACATTTTTTAAAATATCCACCCGGACGTCTCCAAAAGATGTTATTTTCGTGGAAAGGGGGAGGTTCAGTAGCCCTTGACCTGAATTGCTTGTTATGTGGATACTGGTAGTTTGGTTGACTACCGAGACTAGAGTGTAAATAAGGTCCTAAATCGTTCAAGTTCCATTTGGTTTGCCGCCAAGTGATGAATGAATTTAACCCCCAAACTCCCCACCCCCTCACAGGAAATTTTAACCAAAACAACAACATTCTTAACGGGATCCTCATAGAAGAAGCCCGAAATCTTATTCTCAACCTTGCAGAGCTAACAGCAGAAGACGTGCTGTTTACTCTCCGGAAATGACATAATTGATAATAAAGAACAGGTTGAGGTCCTTAGTTTTACAATAGGCACGTCTCAGAGGCTACTGACATGCCTAGGTGTGGCTGTGTTTGTCGCTGTGTTTACAACTTTCTTCTTAAAAGCGGAGAAAAAAAATATCTCTGTTTACTAAAGTTCCCGCGAAAACTGAGGTTAACCCTAGTTCAAGTTTTTTTAAAAAAACATTTAGGTTTTTTAATGGGAACTATTTGAGCTATCTGGAATAATGTACTCGTGTTCCCAAAATACATAATTTTGGAGACATTTGCTAACATTTTGCTTTGCTATGAAAATAGTTGTATATGTATATTGAAGTTTAACTAATAACTCCTTAAAAATAAAATAAATACATAAGTATTTTTAAATGACAGTGAAAATATGGGATTCTCAAAACCATCATTAATTTTAGGGAAAAGGGTTTGTCCTTCAAGAGAACCCAAATAGTTGACAAAAAAAATAATAAAACAATAGCTTAAAATTATCTTGAACATTCTTAAACGGTTTACTCTGACCCACGGCCGTTTATGTGAATTCTCACTGGTAATTTAAATGTTAAACCTCCAACAGAGAATAAGCGGTAAGTTCAAAGTATTTTGTCGATACAAAGCACAGAAGATGTAACGGCTGTTATTAGATTAATTTAATCTTTAATGTCCCCCACACGGGCGATGTTTCGATACTGAATTCAGTACAAGTCAACCGTTACTGTGTTCATGACCAACTATAATGACGATTGTTAGCAAAACCAGTCGCTGTCATGGAAACTTGTGCATAATTTGGTATAATCTCACGTCATAAATTTCAGTTATGTTTAATCATAGACGCATGCACAGTAAGTAATTTTACATCAGCAAATCGAACAGAGATTTCCCTCTCTTTCAAACAAAAATAGAACTTTTTTTTTTCCCAAAAAACTTTTTGGAGGAAAGGGTTTTTAACTAGAGAGAGGTCGAATCCTACATTCATTGAGTCCAAATCTTTAATTTACTTTCGAATCTTGAATTCAAATACGAATTTTTGAATCTTTAAATCTGTACCATTTAGGTTATGGGAAAAATACTAAAATTGAATCTAAAAAAAAATGAAGATTTGGTGCCACTGATAGGTTTGTCGTGTATATTGCGTCATAAACAATAAAGGGAACACTTTTTTAATAAAAGTTTGCTTATTTTACTTTCTCGCTATTTTACAGGTCGAGAAATTATTATGATCTACAAAAAAATCGAAGTCAAGATTTTGATAAATCATGACGTTTCATAACCCCCTGAATCCAAATAATTGTTTTTTGAATTCCCGTCTGTCTGTCTGTCTGTCTGTCTGTCTGTTTGCCTGTCTGTACCTCCAACTAAAGCCTAAACTATCTTACCGATCGGGCTAAAACTTGGTATCTAGAGTTTTCATAGGGTTGCCCCGAGGGGTTTTGTGAATTGGATATCTAACCTTAAAATTAAGGGTAGTTTACTGAAGAGTAAAAAGAGAAAAAGTCGATTTTCTCAAAATCAGCTCTAACGATTTTGATAAAATTTCATTTCAAAACATTTATAAATATTCTAAACAAAATGGCTACTCTCAATATTTTGGAAAAATGACTTTAAGGGCTCCGGTATGATACGTTAATTTTAATTTTTTTATCATATCTCCGAAACTATTTGAGATAGGAAATTACTTATCATTACAAATATGTAGATCTATTTATAATACAAATATTTTATTCAAAACATATTTTTATAAAACCAATGACATTCAAGTTATACGCAAATATATATATATATTTTTTAACTTTTCGAAAACTAAAGGTAAAGAAGTATTACGACCGTAAACAAAAATCTAACCTGAAATGTTTATGAATGTCAAAGTCTAATGACCCCCCTGGAACCTAAAGAGTGGTCTTTGCAATGCCGTCTGTCTGTGTTTGTTTAAACTTAAAATTAAGAATAGTCTCATAAAGGGCGAAAAGAGAAAAAAATCGATCTTCTAAAAATCGGCTCTAACGATTTCGTTTAAAATTTGTATCTAGACGAAGATTAAGATTATAAATAAACTGACTATTTTAATTTTCCCATGAAAATTACTTTTAGGGTGCTTTAAAGAAGCTGAAATTTCCGTATATCCGCAACTATTGAGATACTAAATAACTTATCATTGCAAAATCCTAGTACTATTAAAATTAAAAACTTTTATATGAAATATATATATATATATAAAACCAACAATTTCTGAGATACTGGCAAATATATTTATACAATTTTGTGAGCTTTAGTTGTAAAGAGATACTACTTAAGTCTTAACGCAATAATTCTCCAATGCCATAGAATAATTAAATATAAGTAATTCTCTCATAAAGTTTATGCTATTTCTCCTTAAACCTCTTAGGAGAAATGTTTGTGCAACAAAGATCTATCTCCATTTTAGACTCAATAGTCAATATTTACATTTTCTACTGGTCAAAATTTATAAATGAGGAATTTAATAACAATGCGATGACCTTGAGAGGTGCAACACTTAATAAAATGTCGAAAATTCTAACAGGAAGTTAAAATTTTAATACGAAGTGTTGGCCCTTGTGGACCCAATATCGGTCCTTTTTTTTATTGGTCCAAACATACAAATGAGGACATTAATTCTTTAAAAATAAAATTATAAAATTTAAAACCGGGACTCAAAAAATGTTTTACAAAAGTATAGTGCAATTTATGCTTGGGTTTGCTAGTGTATATTATTTAGTTTGACATTTATTATAAGTTTTGAGTTAATATTTCCATTTTTAAACAATTGAGTGAGAAAGTCCGTGCGGAGTTTTTTTACTATTTATTGTTATTCTGTTAATCTCCCATTTACACAAGCTTATATAAATCCTCCAATTGCTTTAAATTTGTATTGGAAGTTACGGTCTTCATAATTGATTTCGAGATACTTTTTTGATGCTTTTACAAATTTCGAATTTTCTATAATACCATAGAGTTCGAGGAATTCGAAGAATCAAGGATTCGTGCATTCCATCTATAGTTTTAACTAAATATTACCCGCCTCGGTGGCGTAGTTGGCTAACGCGCCAGTCGTGTTGAGCCAGACCACCGAGGACGGGGAGATCGAGGTTCGAATCTCGGTCGGGTGAACTGGGGGTGGTTTTTCCTAAATGGTTTTCCACTCTCCCTCCACGCAAATGCGGGTTCACTTCCTCTAAATTCAACCTTCCCAATTACTAATCCATTAGTGTAATTAGTACTTAAGCGTATAACCCGAACGGGTAGTAAGACGCGGTGCTAAATAAAAAAAAACAAAAAAAACTAAATATTCTGCACAAATCAAAAAATATGCCAGATTGTTTCAAAGTATATATTAAACTTTTAATTTGTACATAAATGAATCATATTCTGAATTTTTTTTTTTTCTAGTATTAACTAGGTGTTCCCATATTCCCAAACTGCATTGATGTTCGAATGATCTAATGCGTCACTCTCGCTGTAGAATGGATCACTGGTGATGGGGAGGTAAAGGGTGGAATCCAGGCTCTTTTTCCCTCCAATGGTGTTTTTTTTTCTAAATGGTTTCACACTCTTACTCTCACGCAATTGCGAGTATTTTTCCTTCTAAATTCTACCCTCCTCATCTCTGCCGTAGTATAAATCTACGAAAATCCCGGACGAGTATTAAGACACGAGAAGCCCCCTCTTCCCCCGAAAAAAACCAATCCCAAAAAATTGCCATTTTAAAGCACTTCGTTTATTTTGGGGTTGCTACATTGTTGATTATTCCGTGATAGCTGCCATAATTGTTTCAATGTAAGCTTCTCTACCGAACTAATTACGGAAGCATTGCCCTTTTGTATGTGTATTCAATTCATCGTCTGATTTTGGTTATGTCCTGAAAAAATATTAACTACGTGCAATGTAATTCTGGTAGGTAAATACAAACATATTTTTTTGGTCAACATTGGTAATATTTTACGGTATTAACAGTATACAATATTCTATAGGTATTAATACTATATATATTAAAAGTGACTTACTTAAGATATGAATATGTGGAAGTAGTTTTACTAACTTTTAAAACTGTAAGAAAATTCCTTCATATCTAAATCATACGGCCTAGGTTTGTTGAAGGCTACTAGCTACTGCCCCACTTTTATAAAAGGTACACACCCTTTCGACTTTCCCTCGAGACCGAAGCTCCGGAAATGCTGAGGATTCCTCAGCATCAGATCTGGAGATATGTCTGCTCGCCGCAGGAGTTTTTATCGGTACTAGCATTGATATAATATAAGCCACGGTCATCCAGACCTCCACATTCAACATTCACACATCTTCCGTTACAATGCAAGACACTTGTGGGGGGGAGCCCCCGACTCATGACAGTTTTCACTTAGACCCGCATTATATCTCACCACGTCTTAACACCCGTCCAGGATATCCGCATATTTACATTAAATAATAATACTTCGCACCACGTCTTACTAGCCGTTCAGGTTATACGCTTAAGTACTAATTACGCTAATGGGTTAGGAATTGGGGAGGTTGAATATAGAGGAAGTAAACCTGCATTTGCGTGGAGGGAGCGTGCAAAATCAATTAGGAAAAAAAAAACATTCTCAGTTCACGCAAGCGAGATTAGAACCTGGAACTTCCAATCCTCGGCAGTCTCTCAACACGAAACCAGTGCGTTAGCCAACTACGCCACCTAGATGGGTCATATTTACATTAAGGAAAGAGGGTAGAATTTAAATGGTTATGTACTTGTATTTTCACAGAGGAATTGTGGGAAACAATATAAAAACAAACAGATCAGCATACCTGCTTGAGCTTCGAGCTGCTACCTCTCTGTCACCGGTAAAACTGACCATACGAGACAGATGCCTTTCTTCGTGGACCCATTGGTGAGGGTTCAGCCAAGACAATAAATTTGAATTTTTTTAAATGAATCAACCGTGCCACTAATCACGAAGACAAGGGAGTCAGACTCGTCTTGTCTACTTTCCCACCGAAGGGAGGAAGATGGAATTCAACCCCGGTCAAGTGCATTGATCCCCCCCCCCCC
>CABFWB010000427.1:172693-191036 GCA_902151455.1 Timema bartmani | reverse complement strand
TCAAATCGCATTCAATTTTCAATAATGTCCGGGGGAAGGACTACTAAAGGATTTTTTTTTTAATTTACAGGGATTGATCATTACAAATAAAATATAGGGTATTTAGTCTTGAAAAAAAAATCAAGATTACTACCTAATACAACATCTAGGGCATCAAGCATTAAAAAAATAAACCGCAGGCCACCAAAGACCCCTTTATTTCTTAATGTTTTGAATAACTGAAAACCCCAACACAACAAATGTTCCTCTGCCACTGATTGGGCATATTGAGGTATTTTTTTACCATAGGATTTTACACTTTTCCTCGCTAATGCGAGTACATTAACCCAAAACTCCGCCCGAACTTACCCCTTCCCATTAGTGTACACATGCGTTCATCTCGGACAGGTTGCATGGAACCAAAATTGAATTGCTTACATTTACGTAACTTAATATTAATTTTTACTTTCTCGCTACCTTACAGGTACAGGAAAGTATTGTGATCGTCCAAAAAATTGAACTCAAGATTTTTATGAATATCTACGTTTCATGACCCTCCCGAATCCGAAAAAGTTGTTTTTGAATTTCAGTCAGTCTTTCTGTCTTAACCTACGACTAGAGCCTAAACTATTTTACCGATTAGGCTGAAACTTGGTATATAGGGTTTTCAGAGGTTCGCCCCAAGGAATTTTTAGAATTGGATATTCAACCCTAAAATTAAGGGTAGTTTCCTTAAGGGCGGAAATAGAAAAGATCGATTTTATCAAAACCGGCCCAATCCGATTTGGATTAGATTTCATTTCTAAGCTTTGATCAATATTACAAAACAAATGGCTATTCTCAACTATTCGTTAAAATTACTAAGGGTTCCGGTCTGATGCGTAAATTCTAATTTTTAATTTTATCTCCGTAAGTCTTTGCAATATGAAATTACTTATCATTCCATACATGGGGATCTATTTATAATTAACATATTTTAATTGAAATATATTTTTATAAAACCAAAAGTTTTCAAGCTATACACAAATATATATTTCTTTTAACTTTGCCAACACTTCAAGGTAAGTATTACGACCGTCAAAAAAATCTAGCCCGATATGTTGATGGATGTAGACGTTTAATGACCCCCCAAACCCTAAAAAGTGGTTTTTGCAACGGTGTCTGTCTAACCATAAAATTAATAGCAGTTTACTTAAGGGTAAAAAGAGAAAAATTCCATTTTCTCAAAATCTGTTATAATGATTTTATCTCTCTCATTTTAGACTCAAGTCAATAATCACCTATTTTATTGCTCAAAATTTATAAAAGAGAAATTTAATAGCAGTGCAATAACCATAAGATATACCCTAGTAAAATGACGAAAATATTAACCGTAGGCCAACATTTTAATAAGTGTTCACACTCGGGGACCCAATATCGATATTTTGTATTGATTCAAATATACAAATGAAGACGTTAGTTCTTTAAACATAAAATTATGAAATTTAAAACACGAATAAAAAATGTTTTACGTACGTCTAGCGCAATTTGTCTAGTTGGCTAGTGTACATTATATTAAGAATTTTGAGTAAATATCTCAATTTTTAGAAAATTAAGCGAGAAAGTATTTGATGAAAAGAGAACTTAAAAATCTCAATCTTTCCTATTTACACTAACTGGATAGGAATAATTAAAAAAAAATACCCTTACAGCACTTGAGCATAGTTCAAATCATGACACCCGCCTCGGTGGCGTAGTTAGCTAACGCGCCAGTCGTGTTGAGCTAGACCGCCGAGGACGGGGAGATCCGAGGTTCGAATTTCGGTCGGGTGAACTGGGGGTGGTTTTTCCTAAATGGTTTTCCACTCTCCCTCCACGCAAATGCAGGTTCATTTCCTCTAAATTCAACCTTACCAATTCCTAATCCATTAGTGTAATTAGTACTTAAGCGTATAACACGAACGGGTAGTAAGACACGGTGCTAAAAAATTAAAAATTAAATTAAAATCATGACCACCTCCCTCCGGCAAGCCTCAGACAATGTGTGCACCACTATGTTTATAATAATTACATTCATAATAATGAGCTTGTAGTAATGATAATAACTGCAGTATTTAAGTGTGGTAATTTTTCCGAAACTTTTTTTTATCCATGAATCTATTTTACTTTTAAATCAAACATAAATTACTCGTTTTAAATCGTGTATTTTAGGAAAGGAATTAAGTTGAAAGCATGAAATGAAAAATAAAAGTGAAGATACACTTCTCTATAAAGATCCATTTAATGTGAAGTTATATTTTAAACACTAAATTGATATCACAGTCTTTAAAATAGTCAGATAAAACAAACAACAGAAAACAAGTTTCCCGTAGTACAATCGTGGGTTGTTTTTTTTTTGTTGCATCAGTACAAAGAGAATAAAATAAATACATTAAATAAAACAGAAATTGATAATTTATATTTTATATTGTTTGAAATGAATTATAAATATCAGGAAACCCATATTCTCAAATATTATTTAAAGGGAATTTTAGTTCACATGTGTTTAAGATAACGATATAGGTAAAACACTCAATAATGGTTACAAGTGGTATATAATCTTCCAATCTGTGTACAAATATATGGCCTGCTAACAATAACATTGACAACGACAGATAATATTTGATTGTATACAGCAATAAATAAGATACAAATTATAACACAGTCAATGGGTGTCTCATTTAAGAGATAAAACTATATTTGTACAAAAAAAAACTGTACAGTAACAAAGTTATAATAATTTATATAAATATTCTTGAGGATGACAAAAGGATTTACAATGTACAAGACATGCCATTTTGTTTATCTAGTTATGGCACAGGAAATAAAATTACAGTCGTATCCTAAATAGATACGCCACTATTTACATGATAATATATGAAAAGCTTATTTGGTGAGAATCAAATTCAAAAGGTTGGGTGTTTTATTCGATTTCTAAAAATTCACTTCCTGAGAGAAAAAAAAAGAAAAGGGATTTCATTACGCCTTTGATTAAACTTCTTACGCTACAAATTCTCACAGCCCTCTTTTGGCATCCTCAGATTTTAGATACAGATTCGTTGTATCATTGATTTACAGTTTACTTCTACACTCAAAATGTAATAAATAGTTTATAAGTTAATGCTTTGGCTGCCACACACAATATAACAACATAATGAACCAACAGTTACCTACGGCAAAGTGACCATTTTTTCCTTGCTATTCTCGGGAACAGCCACTCTTCCCTCATTCGGCTGTTCACTTTCCATAAAAAGAGTCTTGTAGAAAAAACAAACTTATTTTTTTGCGAGTAAGACTTATAATAATTTACTAAATAATTATTAGGTTTACTTAATCATCAAAAGTGACATCTACAGATTACATGCCTTGACATTATGTCAAAGTAAACATAGTTGTTGTTATGACTGTCAAACATGCTCTTCTTATGAAAATTGATGTATAGTGACACATATTTGAATCATAATACTCTCTATAGTCATATTTTTTTCTATCTTATATACATACAATTATATAATATATAATTGTATGTATATATTATAATGAGTGAGAAATCCTTGATTATGACTATGAGATATGGATTGTTGCCAAAATTTGTATTTTAACTTTCTAAGCAGCCGACTTGAATAAAAATATTTTAACTATCCATAGACCTACATTTCCATTTATATTTAGTTTTTCAAATTTATGACAAAATAAGCCCGAGTAATACATCAATACATCTTATTTTTTTGGAACTGGCTCCAGAAAATCGGGAACGAATGGTCACCTTAACCTACAATTAAAGCAATGCCTATGTATGGAACTATAACGTATCCCATCTTAGTCGAGACTCGGAGAAACAAAGGAGGGAAAGATTACCCGTCTTGGAGTTTGGTTAACCACTACTTAAAAGTTTCAGGCACATTGAGCTTTTGTAATAGGAGTAAGAATTGTTATTTTAAGGTGGGAATGTAGGGAACACGAGAAAAGGCTAATGTTTTTGTAGTTTTTACAGCAAAACTTTTTTTTTTTGCTAAAATAAAATATTGCGTTAGCACAAACATAGAGTTTGATTTTCTTCGCATGGTGATATCCACAGTTTTTGACTATCTTTCACGCGTAGCTGCATTCGATGACAAACTTTTTAAATGAAGAGAAAAAGTTATCATCAAATTTCAGGACACCTTTGACAGATATTCAACAACTGTGAATATCACTATGTGAATAAAATTGAAACATGTTTCTACTGAATAAATATTTGATTTATTTTACCAAACATATGTTTTGATATTAAAAAAAATGGCAAAAACCCTGACCTTATCTTGAATTCCCTATATTCCCACCTTAAACTAGGTGATTCATTATTGTGTAAAATATTGTTTTCAATTGTGCTTGTCTCTTCTACTCAATTATTGTTATGACCAAAATGACGAGTCAAAATTAAATAAATGTTTGGTAACGGGTTGTAGTATTGACGCCGTGGATTTAACAGCTCTACTAATGGATGATCTCAGAGGGTAGTTTGTTCACTTTAGAGTCTCAAATAAAAAGACAATACAAAAGGATAACTTTCACGATGAGGATATCTTTTACGCATGCGCGATTCATTTTATAACTAAATTATATACTAAGTTATACATAGCTAACATTTATTTTGTAACATTTACCTGAAAATACGGTTTTACTATCTAAATAAACTAGCAAAGGTCATTTACGGCAAAGAAAAGTTTTAGCTTTCCTCTTAATCCTCCATTACTTAAGTAAAAACTTTGCTTGTATAAATCTTTTTTGATTACAAAGAGATATATTACTTGAGTATGATTTAGTTTTTGGGATTATGCATACGCAAATTTATTCTAGAATTTATTAACGCTGTGTTCTGTAGCTATTATCAATTTTCTAATACAAGTTTACGAATTTGTAACTAAAACACATTAAAATTAAATCTTAAGCAACATGTTTCTTTTACCAGCATTCACCTTGAATTCTCATAAAAACTAATTTTCTAAACTACTAAAACATTTTTACAAAATGGCCTGTTGGATACATGCATATTTAACAACCAATAGTACAACGACATAAACAAATAACACTTTCTTCCCTTGGCAATAATACTGGGAAAAAAAATAGTACAGCATTTTAATTATAATAATAAATAAAAGACGAGTAATAATATTAATAAAACGATCACTTTAAACTTTTAACATATTTAAAAAAATAAATATTAATAAATACAGGAACAAACTAACATAAAAAGCCATCTTATCACTTATGTTCGGTTACATTTTATAGGGTATGGAAGGAAGTTCAACAAACTTATTTTTTTTAAGAATCCTAAACAAAAACAGATTTTAACTATAACTATAACACTTTTAAAATACTAACAAATTGGAGAATTTTATATGATTTTTTTATCCACCTATTACATTGATTACATCCTAAGCAAGCCTTCAGGAATATAAATGAGAATTTCTAACAGGGCTGTATCTACAAAATGGAGTGATACATGATTTCTTCTCGTGAGGTCTCCCTATCGGACGCACAGGAATATTTGTAATATTAAGTTTATCTTGAATACATTTAAAGGGTTTCAAAACATGATCGGGGCTTTAGGTGATAGAGAGTTTCATAACACTCCAATAATATAATAAAAACCTGTATGGGTGAGTACTCTAGATTAAATGACAAACTCATCTAGACTTATTTGCCAATGATGAACAGTCCAGGGTTCGATACCCCGGTCGGTCGTAACGAGGCTGGTTTATTCCTGAGGGATATCCACTTACCCTACATACAAATGCGGGTATATTTCCACTAGGGGTGTGAGAAGTCATTTTTTTTAGCTCGAAGCGAATTCGAATCGGAAGTTAAAATATTTTTTTCTAATTGCTTTATATATATATTTTTTATAACATTGTTGTTAGTTATACATCTTTATGTCTTAAAATTACTTTTAAAATGTTATATTGATAGCACGACAGTTTTGTAAAATTTTATTTTATTCTGATGAAGACAATTATTACCAAATTAGAATCCAATCACTTCAAATTTTTTAGTATGCATATTTATTTTTAACGGATAAAAATGGCAATAATTGACCATAAATTGAGTATTTAATTTTTGAATATCTTTGTGAAGCCTCGTAGCTGTCGAAACCATAATTTTTTTCGAAGTGAAGTCAAAGCTGATATTTGTTTCTAAGCCAATTCGAAGTTTTGAAGTTTTACACACCCCTAATTTTCAATTAACTTTTATATTCCTCATCTCTACACAAATAGTATAATTAAATGCCTATATTCAGGATTAGTAGTAACGAGTAATACACGGCGCACAAAAATAAGTGTAAAAATAAACAAATCACTTACAGTAGTTGAAAAAACAATATTCTAGTGGTAAGGATTGAGGGGAGTTTTGCCCCCAAACTCTTCCCTCGTTACTGTCCTACTTTTCAATATTGTGGAACAGTACAGAACAGTACTCCCAGTGATTTATTAAAAGAATGCTAAACCTTTTTATATAAAAATATATGCTATACAGTGCCAACTCACAACACATATTACACAATTACTCATTAATTAATATACAGAGCCATTAATTAAGAGTAGAGTATAGTACTTAAAAAGTTTTGCAGCTAAAGACTTTTAATTAGCAAGGCTTTGTTTGTCTCTTTAAACGTATAAATATAGCACAGCTAATAGCATTGATTTTAAAACCACATAAATGACGTTAAATACATTAAATTGGACGGCACTTATTGTTTCTAATATATAAGAAATAAATACACCAGCAATATTACATTACTTTACAGCGAATATGTTCTTATACGTAGATACACTAATATATTTCTATAAACTCGTATGGATACACTTATTTGTAACAGCTTTGTTCATTTTATGTTGGCAGTAACTTTTTTTTAACATGCATGTTTTATCGCCCTTAAAACACACCCAATTTTGGCATTACCTGACTGAAATAAAAATTTTATTTTTTATATCCTATAATAATCGCATAGCACTATATAGCTTTATGAAGGTATCAGAATACAAATCTCTTCGATACCCATCTTAAAAAATATAGCCCTACTTAAAAATAAAAAATAAGGGAATAAGTTAATAACAAAGATTATCTTTTTTAAAAAGTTTATAAAGTAACAAAGAATGTTATCAAAACAATATGTATTTGAAACCTACAGTGAAAACAAACAAAAAAATAAATAGTTTATCAAAAAATAATAAAAACCACGAATACTTCTTGGAGGAAAATTCTAGGAGCATTAAAAGTGTGATATTTTGAAAATATTTTACGCTTCACATTAGAGTTGTTGAAATTTCCTGAGACAAAAAAAACACGTTTAAAAACAGTATCGAATTTAGTTGGAAGGGATGGTAAAAATGTATGAGACACTCTGGAATTTGTTGTGTGTGCGCGGTTAATATTTTCTTCAGCTCGACACTTGTCTTAACACATGCTCCAAGAACTCTTTGACAGCCATCGTCCGGTAGGCGTTACCATCTTGATCTTCGGAAACGGGGGTGGGAGGTGGATTAGTCCCCACGCTCCGACGCTCCACCCGAGGGTGCAGGGCCTGATACTTCCGCCGCAGCAACAAGTTCCCGACGGCCCTGACCCTCGCAGGGTCCTGCCCCTGCCCTGACAACGCCTGACCCGCTCCTCCAAGAAGTGTCGTACTTCAGGAGGGAAGATGACCCTTGATGTAATCGAACACCTGGACGACGTACTCCAGACCATTCATGTAGTCCCTGAAGATGAGCCAGTCACGCAGGTTGCGGTAGGATGAGTTACCCATCATGCGAAGTTCTTCCCCCATGATCTCCCGGGTCACGTCGGCCTTGGGGGTCACGTTGCGCTCCACCATGGCTACCTGGATCTCACAGAGTGTCTGCGCAACACACAAACAAACCATCAGTTGGGAGGATCTCAGACAGGTGTGAAAGAATAGTGATCCGTTAGGACGCCCTTAAAAATGTATATTTTAAACTGTCCATCGTGTGGTTTTACTCCCTTCTTCCAAGCGAATGCCCTTGTGGCTCTTTAAAACTCATCATACGCGTACTGTCCCTTGATATAAAGCCTTTCGTAACCAAATGATACTAAAGTGCATTACCATATAAGAGGAGTGTTGAAAAGCAATGGTGAAAGCACAAACGCTCCCAGCCGAGATTCAATCAACGTTCACAAACAACCGTCTCTATTCAATGTGCGTGAGCTTAGTGACTATAGACCCGTAGTGTGTTAAATATATTTTAAGCAATTTGAAACAATTCGTGTCGTTCTGTGTTTAGGTGTGTCACGAAACAACACTAATTGAAAAATACCCATTGTGATATTGACAGATATAATCTGTTTATATACTCTAGTAAACAAAATATGTTTATAATCAGCTCTTTATAGTTTGCGATGCATAGCATCATGGACCAATACACATTGCTGCGAATGTGTGATTGCGATACTCAAGCATGTTTGCTCTTTATTTTCGGTGAACTTATTAAATAGGCTTGACGGTGAAGTCAAGATTTCGAATCCCGAAGGCTATTTCTCAATTAATTAATACCCAAAGCTGGTATGGATGAATTTCCTTTAGTCTGATTTGCTCATCACCAGCTTCTTTAGATAAATTGTTAATAACCGATGTGTTAAGCTGATAAAATAATATATATATATATATATATGTAATTTTTAATAATACCGATTTAACGAGCTACGTACTCACCGCTCTGACCTTGAACTCCGTGTCCTTGAACTCCTGCAGGAACTCTCCACCGTTTTCCTTCTGGTCGATGACCACCTGCTCCAGACCAACGGCGAACATCTGAAGGTATTCGTACGTATCCTTGAGGGCAGTGTCCAACTGCGAAAGCCCCAAAAGAAAAAAAAAGGTTATTTTCTGATATATGAAGAGTCAAGTTTCTAATGAGTTGAATCAACCGATCAACGATCGATTTTTTATTTTTTTTTTCGTTTTAAGCTCTAATTGCGCCAAAAATGGACCATTTTAAAGGATTCAAAAAGTTTCACTAATCCCCAAGCCTGAATCACGCGAAGTCCAGGTAAGGTAGAGGAAGAGGTCCGAAATAAATAAACACCAATGTTAACAACATCTACCCGAATAATTTACCCCTTTCTCTAATCTAAACTAAACTAGCCTATTTTCTTTTGTTAGTTTTTAAATATTTATGTATAGTTATGAATGATTCTTGCTTATTTCGGCTTTCAAGTTTGCCATTGGCGCAATTCGGGTCTGATATTGAGGGGTACTTTTGGGTCCTTAGCGCAATTCGGGTCCTGTCATATACCTGAACCAGTAAGATTAGCGCTATTCGGGCGATTCCAGCTTTAAGGCCACCACCTAAATGAAGGGAAATATTATCTTAGTTCTGTATTTATTATTGCAGTTCTGAAGTTTCAAAAAAAACAATCCCCATTCATCTTAAGAATGTTCTGTTGTGAGCGTGTAACAAATAAACTTGATTTGTCCGAAAAAAAAGGCTAGATCTATGTTTCTAACTATTAACAATGATCGCAGAACTGTGACATTGTTAAAAATAAGCAAATTTTATAGTTTCCTTATTTTTTTGTAGATATTAAAACTTAAATTTTAAGGTTTTAAATTATTTTAAGACAGATTGATACATTTCACCTCCATTTTGGCTTTAACCTTACGTATTATGTAATAACAATATGCGGTTTCCTTAAGACGAGTACATGAGCATGGCACATATTGTGTTTGTTACGAGATTAATTAGCTCAAAATTGAAACTTAAGGTGCTAATATTCTCTCATAAATTCTTAAACGTCAGAAACTAGGCGAGTATACACTATAACCTTTTTGGATGGGGCTGTCGGGCAATTTTAGAACAAATAGGGGAGGAGGAAAATACAATTGCAAACACATTATTAGTTAGTTTTATTAAATTACAACAATCGATTCACAAAGATTCATTCTACGCTCCTATACAAGCTAATTTTAGTTTCCCCGTTCATTCAGGTCTTATTAATTAACTGAAATATGTGGATTTTTGGAGTTTTCAGAGATAAAAATGTCAATTTTTAAAACCATGTTTACAAGTATATTCATAAAGGGTCATATAAAATAGTTTTGTATCCATTCCAGTAAGCACCAAACTCATGTACTGTTAAAAGTTTGTTCAATATTTAACCTGAGCGCAGCATCTGATTAGCTGTATCTCAGCTGTTTAGGCAGCCCCCCTTTTTAAGTCCAGCCAATCATAAATACAAGTACCAGAGTCCTAGAGTGGATATTGATTAAATTGTATCACGTTTATACTTATATATTCAATAGTAAAAATATGCACAGTAAATTACAAATTGTAGGGAACTACCGTCTGATTGGTTGAAATAATCGCTTTCCGCAAAAAAAAAANAAAAAAAGTTTTATAAGATTTAATCCTAAATACAAACATTTTGTGAAGCATGTTTTACTACCAATATGGGCTACATGCATAGGCTAAATATGAGAAGGTATAATTTAGATGAAATGTTCCCGCATTCCCATGAAGGTAAAGTGGAAAACTACTAAGAAAACCCACTCTCTGTATACCCAACCGGGATTAGAGCCCTGACCTTTCCTTACCCAGCAATCCAGTATATTGCAATAGTGATGCCTTAGGTGAGTTGAGGACCGATAGAGGTGAATCCGATATTAAGATATTAAGTTTTTAATTACTTATCTTATTATAGTTTTGACAAGACTTTTAGGCACACATAAATTTGTTTTGTTCTCTCACCTCAAGCGTCTGTAGATTCTCCTCTGGAACTTTCTCTCCTAGACCTTTGGGGAGACTGGGCAGCCAGTCATAATTACTCGACTTCCACGCGTCGTGGTGCTCCATCATGTCTAGGTTGAACGTGTTCTTAACCTGAAAACAGACAAACAATTCATTCATAAGGGCCCACATCACTTGTCTTCTTGGCTGGGTTTACTGGTGACGAGAATAGTTGGGGCTTGAATCTCAGCAGGATTACTCGGAATGGTTATCCTTGGTGTTCTATCTTTCTTCCTCCATAAAAAATTTAGTACATTTCTATCAAATCCCACCTGCCTTGCCCTTCTAATTAGTGTAAGCATGCTGTTAGCTCGGAGTTAATTCTAATATTTTAATTTTGTAAGATTTGAATCGATTCAAAACCATGTTTAAACTTGAGCAAAGTGAACAGATATATTTTTGCTATTATTATTAGCTCGTTCAACACAAATATTTTTTATTTAGCACTACGTCTCACTACCCGTTCGGGCTATATTTCTATGTACTAATTACGCTAATGTGTTAGCGTTGATAAAGGTTGAATTTAGATGAATTGCATCAACATTTGCGTGTAGAGATGGTAGAAAACCGTTTAGGAAAAGCCACCCTCAGTACACACGACCGGGATCGAGCCCTGATCTCCCCGTTGTCGGCAGTCTAGTATATTGTGAAAGTGACGCCTTAGACCATGCGAACATCGAAGCAGGTACTTTGAGATAAACTTAGAGCAAAATCACATCCATTAGTGAAGATAGAAAAAAAAATCAGGGATAAAACAGATGTGTAAATTACCCCTAATAGAGCCGGGCGAGATTCGAACATTGACCTCGCGTCACATAAAGTTCAGTATAACTGCAATATTAACGTAGTATATACCACAGGACCAACGATTGAGGTCGGAGCAGATCAAACTAAGGAGATTTAGGGCTAAAATGATTGGCTTAGAAGTTGTAAATAGGCCCTATCGCTTGCTATCTGTAAGTTCAGTGAATGCGTGAATATTCTTTGATTTGAAAAATGACAGCTGGACATGGGAATAGAACCCGGAACCTTTTGCTTCCTTCACCAATATTCTACCACTGAGCTATTCAGGAATCGTCTCGTGCCCAGGGTCATTATTCACTCATATTTTAAGGCAGAATCTGTGATAGACGTGCGTAAATCGTCATCTACATATATGTTATCAATTAAGATCATAAGCTATCAAATAACGCAGCCATATTAGACTTGGCAAGGCCTTATGCCGCCAATAGTACAATTACAATACAAATGCTCATAAAATGCTAGATTAAATAGCAAAGTTATTGTTATCAAATATGATAGATAATAGCCTTGCTATTTATCCATTAGAATGTGTGAATATCATGTACCAATAATTTTATAGTTCCTATAATAATTAAAATATTTTAATATATAAAATATACAAATTCATTTTTGGGTAAGATGGTGTTCAAAAATTAAATATAAATATCAACATAAATTTCAAAAATGTTAAACCTCTACGCCCCAGTTGAAAAAATATAGAGCAACAAAAAGTTTATTTGGAATTTGTGCAATATTATCTCTGGTATAGAAAATGTTATGATTGAAAAATATATCAACTTCAACTTAAAATGGGTCAACCCATTTCCGTGATTCTTAAGAAAAAATCATTTACAATAAGTAATTAATCATGACATGTAATAGTGTCGAACATTACGGTGACCATTTCCTGGAGGTAGACATATTATAATGTAATTAAATTTGAACACTTTGTTCATTTTGGTTTTATTTTACCTCTTCATTGAAGGATAGGCAGTAAAAATATATATCAGCCGAAGCAATTAACAGGTGTGAAAGACGAGGTGAAACGAATAAACACTCAATAAAATACGTTATTTATTTAACTGTTAAGTTATGATTGGTTTGTTGGAAAGGACATAACTTTACCTACACAGTTTTCCGATTGGGTTAAGACATTTTTTTTTTCTATGTAGTTAAGCTATGGTTACTAACACTACCGTTTCCGCGCTAATAACCCTTTTGTTGATGTCCCTTTAAACCCAATAATAATAGTAATAATAATAATAATAATAATAATACAATAGACTGCTCCCAACTAACTTGAATTTTATACTTCCATTTTATTTACGCCATGTCTTACTAACAAATCGGGCTATCCGCATATTTTAGACCAGTGTTACCTAACTTTTTTTCGCTTGCGTAACTTTTGGCAGCCCATTTACATAAAATGTGCCCTTAATTTTTATCAAAATGTTTAATTACTACAGTAGTAATTTCTAATTTATTTGTTGTAACTGAAAATAAATGGTCTAATATTTTAATGGTATTGATTAAAAGACAATGCAATACTAAGGTGAAATATATTCTTACATTCAAAAAGCAAAAGTTACAATTTAAACTAACACATTTAATTTATTTATTGATTTATTAATAATTATATAACTCCTTTTTGTGTTTGAAATTGAAATAATTTTCTCAAAGTAAAATATAGAATAAAACACGAATCGCCCCTCGCCATATCGTTGAGTAAATTTCATAAATTTTGACTGCTCTTTTGTCTTTCACTGCGGACAAACGTAGCAGCTCTTTCCGCCATTGTTCGAATATTTTCAACATACCCCCTAATTTCTTGGCACGTACCCCTAGGGGTACGCATACCCCACGTTTGGAACCGTTGTTCGTGGGCTAATCGATTATTAAAGAGTAAGGAAGAATTTATAGTAAATGTACCCAAATTTGCGTGAAGAGGAAATAATCTTGTGAAAAAAAACCTCTTTACATCCAAAAACCATATTCAAATTCCGATCTCGCGGTCATTAGTAATCCACCAGTATACTGTGAGAGCGACGCCTTCGAACTAAGATCATGTGACCACCGGAGTAAGCTTATATAGAGGTTGTTTTTTATTATTTTGCTAACACAGCTTCTTACTAACCATTCAAGGTTATACTCTTATGTACTAATTACACTAATAGTTTTAGGTATGAAGAAGGCTATATTTAGAGGAGGTGTACCCGCATTTGCGTGGACTTAGAGTGAAAAAACATTTGGGATAAAGCCATCCTCATTATACCCGATCGAGATTCAAAATTCAATCTCCCCGTCGTTAGCAATATATTCTACCGAGATAATGACGTCTTAAACCATGCGACCACAAAAGTTGGTTATTTTGAGTCAAATGTGTGCTTACCATTTGTGAACTATTTTGAATATTAAATTTGTTGTGGAGAATATAGGACTACTTTGCTCAATGTAATTAACGAAAACACACTCATATCGGTTGACATTTAATATAAACGTTAAGCTCGTGTTTGCCAGTTTGGCTATGATGGGGAGGACAGGGTTCGAATTCCAGCTAGGTGTATTGAGGATTTTTTTTTATAAATGGTTTCCTTATGTCCTTTTGTATGGTTAGGGCATATATTTATTCTAAATTATACCTTCTCTATTTATATTTGAATAGTGTTAAATGGAGATAGCACAGATGGATAGTGCGACGCGATGAAAAAGAAATAACTATGATAAAAGTGCAGCAGCTGTTAGTTACTCTTTTAATTTCTTAAACTAATGGCCTACATAGTTTCTTTGTTTCCTTTTATCAACCAAAACAGTTATTAAATAATCCAAAAAGAAATTAAATGGTACGGAACTCCGCACGAACTTTCTCGCTCTAGTGTTTAGAAATGGAGATATTTACTCAAAATTCGTAATATAAAATACACTAGAAAACCCGAGAACAAATTGCGCTAGACATACATAAAACATTTTTTAGTTATGGTTTTGAATTTCATAATTTTATTTAAAAAAAATTAAAGCCTTCATTTGTTTATTTGGACCAATAAAAAATATCTATATTGGGTTCCCAAAGGCCAACATTTCGTATTAAAATTTTGACTTCTGGTTATAATTTTGGTCATTTTACTAGGGGATGCACATCTTATGGTTATCGTATTGCTATTAAATTTCTCTTTTATAAATTTTGACCAATAAAATAGGTGATTATTGACTATTGAGTCTAAAATGAGAGAGAAAGAATAGTTATAGCCGATTTTGAGGAAATAAAATTTCTCTCTTTTCATACTCGAGTAAACTGTTATTAATTTTAGGGTTAGACAGACACACAGACAGACTTCGTTGCAATAACCACTTTTTAGAGTTCGGGGGGTCATGAAACGTCGACATCCAACATCTAGGGTTAGATTTTTTGGACGGTCGTAATACTTTACCTTACAGTGTTGTCAAAGTTAAAATATATATATATATATATATATATATATATATATATTTGTGTATAGCTTGAAAACTTTGGTTTAATAAAAATATATTTCAAGTAAAAGATGTTTATTATAAATAAATCCACACGTATGAAATGATAAGTAATTTCATATCTCAAAGACTTAAGGAGATAAAATTAAAAATTAGAATTTACGCATTAGACCGGAACCCTTAAAGTCATTTTGACGAAAAGTTGAGGGTAGCCATTTGTTTTGTAATATTGATCAAAGCTTAGAATTGGATGAAGCCGATTTTTATAAAAGAGATTTATTCTCTTTACGCCCTTAAGAAAACTACCCTTAATTTTAGGGTTAGATATCCAATTCCAAAAATTCCTCGGGGTAAACCTACGAAAACCCTATATACCAAGTTTTAGCACTATTGGTAAAATAGTTTAGACTATAGTCAGAGGTACAGATAGACAGACAGACAGACAGACGGAAATTCAAAAACAACTTTTTCGGATTCGAGGGGTCATGAAACGTCCAGATTAATCAAAATCACGAGTTCAATTTTTTTGATGTTCACAATACTTTCTGTACCTGCAAGATAGCGAAAAAATAAAAATAGTGGAATAGTCCCAAACATCCCTTTGATTGTATGACACATGAAAATTTCCCTCCGTAAAAAGCTAACCCATCCTTTTAAAATAATACATTACATTTTGAATGATTATGACCCAACATATCACTTTCCCGGATCTAAGCGGCACCATGACTCATATAGAACTCAAAAAACAAGGTTGTATTTAATCGTGTTTGGAGGATATATATTTTCAAATTAGTTCTGTGAACTCATTTCAATTTTCTGTTCGCGCCGTTACAGAGTGATCAACCCAAAGTGCTTCCTGGAACGAACTTTCAAAAAACTAGAACGCGGCGCTGTTAGATAAAGAATAATTGGATTATCTGAGATCAAAAGTGCTTATATCAAGACGAAAGGAAACACCACCCTAGCATCGCCGTGGCGTAAAGGACAATTATTCGCTGCTACATGTCTGATGTTCATTTTGTGAATTTCTAGATAATAATTTCGGCATAGGTACTATCTTTGATTGTTATATTTAAGGTTGGGTACTAGTGAACATGAGTTTAGAGCAGTATTTTTCAAGTTTTTATAGCATAAACATTTTTTGGCCAAAATAAATCAAATATTTCTTCTATAGAGACATACAGTTTAGTTCTCTGCACATGCTAATCTCAACAGTTCTTGAATATCTGTCAAAGGTGTCCTGAAATTTAATGACAACTTGTTCTCTTTATTTATAAAGTTTGTCACCAAATGCTCATAGCAGATATTCAAGATCTGTTGAGATTAGCACGTGCAGAAAACTAAACTCTATGTTTCTATATAAGAAATATTTTATTTATTTTGCTTAAAAAAATGTTTATGCTATAAAAACTGCAAAATTAATGCACTAAACGCGCGCTCACTAGCACCCCACCTTAACACAAGAGTAATTGTTGGAGTAATTTGAGATGATTTAAACCACGTTCGTATTAACGTGGGTAGAGTTTGCGGAAAACCACAATTATATATCAAGTCAACAGTGATATTTTTACTACGCGAGTCTAACGCCTTAGGCTGTTAGACCACCGGTGCTGGTGGCTAGGTGCAACATACTTGACACTGCACCGGTGGTCAAATGGTGATAGGCAACAGTCTTGCGATAGACTGAATCACCGGTGATGGGGGGAAGTCGAGATTCAAATCTTGGCCAGGTTGATTATTCTCTTTTTTTAACAAGTGATTTTTTTTATCGGTTTTGTGTTTTCCATCCTCCCTCTACGTTAATTAAGGTAGACTCCCACTATTTTACCCTCCAACAAAAAAAAACGCACTCCCTCTAATACAACCTTCCTCATCCTTATCCCTTATATAAAGTCGTCAACAGCCTTGGTGTTAAAAAGTATTAATTAAAATCAAAACAGCTGATGAATATTGGTGAGGAATGCCAGGCCTCCACCGTGGTTCGGATTCCACGTTAAACTGTAGGTCCTACATTTCATCTCACAATCACCCGACTATCACATATTAGCGTAAGTGCGTATAGCCCGAACGGGTATTAAGACGCGGTGCTTAATAATAATAATAATAATAATAATAATAATAATAATAATAATAATAATAATAATAATAATAATAATAATAATAATATTGGTGAGTGTCATTCTATCGACCAATCAACTGGGAAATTAAATACAAGATTACGTTCGAGCTTGCTTCGGTGGCCACACGATCTACGGCCGAGGTGGGCAATCCTGTCACCAATCTCCACAAGTGGCGAACTGGCCTTAAGAGAGTGGCGAATTCTAGTTTACCAAATTTCACAGTGAAATAAACATTTTCCTGATGCCTTTGTGCTGGTTGTAGCTTGATATTATACCTGCATATTATTGGAAGCATTCCACGTGTGCATTGAACTCAGATATTCAGCTAATGTTTCTGCAACTTGTAAAATAAAGGGATTGTTAAATTTCTGACTAAATTATCTTAAATTCTCAATTTGAATAGTTTTCATCCATTGGTATCTAGGGCAGTTGTAACTTTAGTCTTGAGTAGTCAAAGGGTACATGTTTTAAGTAAACTTATTCAAAGTGTGTATTGTTTTAAATGTTCAATTGAGCAACCTAATTTTTCAATTTAATGAATTTAATTTAATCAAACATGGTGTGACAAATTTCACTTCTCACTCGCTACAATTGGGGATACATTGAAAAATATGCTATCCACCTCTAATCTCCGGAGTCACTCACCATAAACTAAACTGCCAATGACGGGGAGATCAGAGTTTGAATCCTGGTCGAGTGTACCTTGGCCTATTTGTTTTTTCCCCTAAATGGTTTTCCTTTCTTTCTCCGCGCAAATGTGGGCTCACTTTCTCTAAAATAAACCTTCCTCTTTCCTAATACATTAGCGTAGAACGTTCGGGCAAAAAAGTATCAACTGCGTTTTTTTTAATCCTTCATTTGACTACAGATAAATTAGGATCAATTTAATAGTTTTTTTATTTTAAAACAATAATTTTTCAATTTTATTATATTTTTAAAAATATGGTAAGAATATGGTTACACCATTTAGCTATTCGCAGTACCAGTTTTCTTAAGTATAAGACAGAAAAACTCACCACTTTTAATTCAATCTGTACCTAACCACCTAATTATTATTCTCCTCGGGATTATTATCCTCGGGATGTGGCGGGTTTGAGACTTTGAGTATCATCCTTGTATATTATGCCAAAACCTTTCGTTTGTGCTTGAGAGTGAGAGAGAAAGAGAATGAGACAGGGGCTTTAGTTGATAAAG
>CABFWB010000427.1:138922-159086 GCA_902151455.1 Timema bartmani | reverse complement strand
GGGGGGGGGGGGGAAGGGGCTTATCTCTCTCACCCATTGAAGCTTTGGTTCGTTGAGAAAAAAGTACTTCCAAGTAACATAGGAATGTCATGAGAGTGAAATCCCCCCTCATCCGATTCACAAACGCAAGCCCTCATAGTTTTAGTTTCAGCTACTTTCATTCTCTTCAAGATAATGACTCGATAGTAAGAGTAAAAAAAATTTCTCAAAGAGAGGTTAAGTGAAAATATGGGAAAATATATCATTTATGGTGAAACGTTTAGTTAGTTTATGGCAATCCAGTTTGCGTGGCAGGATAATAGTAAACCAAGAAAACTCCCTCAGTTCGTCCACCCTTAATTTGAGGCATAGAATCATGAAACTTTACAGGAGAAGCTTGACATGATCCACGTGCCCACAGATGAAAGTTACTTCAATATAATCAAACAAGACAAAACAACTTAGATACTTTTTTTTTTTAGCAAAATAAATAATAATCTTACACGATCTCAGCATATTTCACCACATTTAAAAAAAATGATATTTGACTCATCGATGACTTAATTATTTATATCGACTATGTCAAGATCTGAAATAATCAGCAACATATTACCTACGAGCAAATAATTTCTTTGTCAGGAGAAAAAATTGACCTAACCACATCAGCAAGAGGTGTGAATGAATGTGCCTGTCTTGGTCTTCTTAAAAAAAAAACGCTTGAACGCGCTTTTTGTTTAAGACAATTACGAACGTGATAACGGTGTTTTTTTTTAAAGAGGAGAACGCTGTCGCTGTGACAGGATGGAAGGTGAAGGATGATCTCAGTCAGATTGGAATGTGTGTGTCCGGCGAGAGTGAAGGGAACAGGTGACTGACGTCGGCGGATACCGGCATGCTACAAGTGTCATCTTCCGTTTTTCCAAAAACAATCGGCCACCTGGTGGTTGGTTGGCGTTGCAGCTCTGGCTTTAGCTTCTCTCCCATCCCACCCCACCACCCTTGTGTAGGGTCCCTTATATAATTTGGTAGCACCTGTATGCTTATCTAAGAATACCACGTTCAATACCCGGCATGGTCTGAAGAAGCATCATTTTAGTGAAAGTGAGGACCCCCCCTATTCTCAGTGATGAATGTTTATTAGCTTTGTTTTGAATTAAGTTAGTTTGTAAGTAGTGTTCTATCATAAATAGTTGATATGGAAAGTAAAAGTTAATTATCCATCCTTCTCTATCAAAAGGAAATAAATTAAATTAACTATCCTTCTCTGTGTATCCGCAGTGGTATCCGAGTAAGGAGAAATACGTCGGTGTAAGACTGGAAGGAGGCTGGAAAATCCCCATGAGGGAAAATTCTCTTTTAGCTGTTGGTTAAAAGTTAAGACACACCAACAGTGGTACCCGCCCATTTCAAAAAGTTTAGGTTTAGTCATAACGCCATAGAAATGAGCCTTTATCCATTTAAATATAAAATGCAACGTAGCAAATATTGATTAGGCTATACATAAAAAGAAATCACAATATTTATTTTACATCTATAAAATTAAAACTGGCGTATGAATAGAAAAAATAAACCCAGTTAGAAATATTTTATTTTACTCTTCAAGCTACGCTTATTTCAATTTGAGAGTTTTTTATTTTGATAAAATTACAACGGTAATGATAGTAAATTTTAAACTCAAAATGCTAAAACCAACCATATTTCCAGATCGATCCCCCTCTCAGATGTATATTATCACTTTTGACAAGCGATGAATACAGACTTTAATGTAAAAAAATTGATCTAAAACAATTTCTGAGGAGACTAAATGTCAAGCTTATCTATTCTGGATTGCCAGTGATGAACAGATAAGGGTTCGAATCCTATCTTGTGTAGTGAGAGTTGTTTTTCCTAAATGGTTCCCCATAGCGGGGCCCAAAATTACTGATAATACTTCCAAATATACCTTTAAATATTAAGATACATTCTAACATGATAAAAAGTAATTCACTAAAAATAAAGACCTGAAAATGAGCAAAACGACCAACAATAAATTGTGCAAGACAGTTAATGGAGGAGACAGTATTTAATTTAGTGAGGTGGGGGAGAGCTGGCCAGATCTTTTCAATTTAAAAAAATCACACAAATAAATAAACTTAGAAAAATAAGTTATCTCACACGAAAACAAGGTACACCCCTTAGAATCATGAAATTAATGGTTTCCCCCTTTGAAAATAAATGCACATGTTGCCCAATCAACTCAAAACAATTTTGTATTATTTAACGACGTTGTCCACTTAAAAGATTTCGAAGCTTGAGGTGGGATTGAAGGGGATACGAGAAAAAGCAAGTGTTTTTGAAGTTTTTGAAGCAAAACCTTTTTTTGGCCAAAATAAATAAAACATTGCTTCAGTACAAACATAGAATTTAATTTTCTTCACAATTTTCCTCAAAACTTCTTGAATATCTGTCAAGGGTGTCCTGGATTTTAATGACAACTTTTTGTCTACATTTTAAAAAGTTTCATCTAATCCTTCTATGCTCATGATGGATATTCAATAACTGGTGATATCAACATGTGAAGAAAATCAAACTCTATGTTTGTACTGGAGCAATATTTTATTTATTTTAGCCAAAACAAAAATTTGCCTTTTCTCACGTAACCTTCCATCCCACCTTAACCTGACGCAACTAATCACTTTAATTATAAACACACTTAAGACACCGATGCACGAAATAGAAAGAGAGGGAAGAAGATGAGCAGTTCACCCTGAGAGGGCTCTTGTTTATAAACTGATAACACTTTCCGTTTTACTCTGACGAGTTAACAAAATCACTATAGTATTTGCATATGGAAAACATTGACTTGCATTGATTAAAATTACCTCATTCTTGTTTCATATTTTAGATAGACATATGCTACCAAGGAATTTTTTTAATCTACATCCTGGTGCTAAGACTCCTACAGGCCATTTTCATGACCAAGCCAAATAGTCCAAGCTGTATAGGATTTATAGAAAAATACGTTTTTAAAAAACTACTACTTTAAGATAATTTGGTGAGCCTGTAGGACTATTTTTAGAATTATTTATGATTTTGTTTCAACGTGATATCCTTAAAACTCGCCAAATAAAACATGCAAATTCATTAACACGGGAAATCTTATCTTGACCTGCCATGACGTCACAGGTAGGCAACGACCTAAACTTGATAAAAAAATAGTCGTGTGGCTCCTCCAATCATGATCGTGGGAGAATCTTATACTGCAACCCACAACAGATAAGTGCTTAACGGGTAGTGGAATTACCAGGCTGAATGGATGTGTGTGATAAGGATTTAAACACGACACACATTATTCATGTTTGAGGAGAACCATTTTATAAAATCACACCAATATGTAAAGTATATAGGGGCATCAGTATCGTATTGTATGGCTTGCTAGTGACTGCAGAGATTAGGGGCTCGAATCTTAGCCGAGCCTAAATGAAGGGTATTTATTTATTTTCCCCTAAGCTTGTTCCAGACAGCCTCAAGGCTAATTAACTGTTAGGTCTTCTTAAAATAAAATATTTAAAAACGTTGTCTTGTGTTTAGAAATACTATTTTCTTTAGTATGTTTTAACATAACTCTAACCGCTTCAGTGGCCTCATGGTCTAACGTACTACTCTCACATTAGACTAGTCTGCCGGTGACGGAGAGATCGAGGTTCGAATCTCGTTCGGGTGTACTGAGGGGGGGCTTTTCCAAAATGGTTTTCCACTCACCCTCCACGCAAATTAAGGTACTTTTCTTATAATTATAACCTCCTTAATCCCTAAAAATATTAGAGTATTTAGTACATAAACATACAAACCTAACGGGTAAGTAATACGCAATGATAAAAAAAGGGGTTTGGAATAGGGTGGTTTTAGTATTAAAAAAAATTAGTCCCAATTTTACGTTTATAGTAGATATTAAAATCACAGTGGTTTGGAAAAATACCTCCCGTCAAGATTTGAACCTCAACTTTCTTGTTGATGGCAGCTCAATCTATTGCCTTAGACCAAGTGAAAAAACCCTTGTGTAACCCTAGAATTGTTGGATTAATCCCCCTTCCATCTGATATAGATCCAAATTCAAGGAAACCGAACGTTGTTTAAGACAAGGGTCGGCAAACATTTTGATATCGTGGGCCATATGGGTTAAAAAAAAATAACTAGTGGGCCGGTTGGAAAAAAAATCCGAGAAAAATTACACCTTTTAATCCTTCATATTGTAGTAGGTTATTAGTCTAATCCTTTAGGTATGGCTACACGGAGCCGACCCGCACCGCACCGCATTTTCTAGCAATTTTTATATTATTTATAGACTGAGTTCTATTACAAAATAAGTTTTTATTTTTATTTTTACTTGCATAGGTTTTCACCAATTTTCACAAAATTAAGTTAGCTATTAATTACGAAGAATAAAGTTTTAAGCTAGCTAATAATTAAGATTGTTTGTTGTTCAATAAGTTATATATAATATTGTTTATCCTGTACGTAATGTTGTAAACAATCACTACAGTGTCACACGTGCAACGGCTGTGAAAGAAAAGCCTAGTTTTACCATAAAAACAAAGTTCGCAAGCTCCCGAACATTTTATTTCCGGTGGTAGGTGGCTACACGGGTCCGCACCGCACCGCAAAAGTGCGGAGCAATACTCTCTCGACGATTCGTCCGCGCCGGTCCTTTATTTTTACCTTGTCTTTACCCATTCGGGTCAGACGCATGTAATTTAATAACGCTAGAGTGGTAGTTATAATAATGG
Organism: Timema bartmani; assembly: GCA_902151455.1. Lineage (NCBI taxonomy): Eukaryota > Metazoa > Arthropoda > Insecta > Phasmatodea > Timematidae > Timema > Timema bartmani. The sequence continues at coordinate 154,341 of CABFWB010000427.1, read as the reverse complement.
TAAGATTTAGATTAAATGTACCCGAGTTTACTCGGAGGGGGAGTAGAAAACCATTACGTATAAACCACGCTATGTAGCCTACAGACGGCTGAGATTCAAACCACAAACCTCCCAGTTACCAAAACATAGAAGACTAAATGAGCATAGCAATCCGTAGCTCACTCTCACGATAGACTATACCTCCTATGATAAGGAGATTTAGGTTCAATCCCGGTCGAGTGTACTGAGGGTGGTTTTCCCTAAATGGTTTCCCACTATCTCTCTCCATGCAAATAGGGTTGAGGTTCAATCCCGGTCGAGTGTACTGAGGGTGGTTTTCCCTAAATGATTTCCCACTATCTCTCTCCATGCAAATAGGGGTACACTTACTCTAAATTCAACCACCCTCATCCCTAACCCATTAGCTTAATTAGTACATAAGCGTATAGCCCGAACGGTTAGTAAGACATGGTGCTAACAAAATATATGAGTACAACATTTAGACCGCGTGTCCACCAATGTGGGTCTCAATAGTGTAGATATTCGGATAGGCCAAATATGCAGAAAGATACTGTGCAATATAAAATCTCGACATTTTAAAAAAAATTCAAAACCTCAACTAGACCGTGATAATTCCTGCAAACGACCTTGATAAAAAAAAAATCTTACTATCTGCCTCCTCTTTTTCTTTAGTGGGATGATCCGGTCTCGTCACTCGGAACAATTCGCCCCTGTCAGCAGTTTGACAGCCAGACTGCTTGACGCCATTAGATCACCTGACACACGCACGCACGCGCGCGCGCGAGTTGAGTGCAGGTGGGTCTAAGGTCAGCACATTCATCTCCAAGAATTTAACAGATAATGTGACGGGATGAATGAACAACACACAGCCTGGTGCTCTGCCAAACATAGCTCAGTGGTTAGGTGGGTCAAACGCAAAGTTCGTTTAGTATGCTTCTTTTTTGTTTTGAAAAATTTAAACCATTAAATATCCCTTAATAATCTTAGAATAATTATGTTTTCGACCCTGTACAATCTATGTTTCTAGAGTCTGGCTATTAACATTGATTATCTAATTGAAAAAAAATGACACCTAGACACAGGAATCGAACCCAGGACCTTTGAGTTAGTACGCCAATACTCTAACCCCTGACCTATCCAAGAGTCGTCCCGTGTTGAGGGTCATTCTTCAATCATATTTTAAGGCAGAATTTGTAATGGACGCACCTCCCAACTCGAAGGTGGTTGGTTGAGTTATTTGATAGCTCGTAATATTAATTGATCACTCGCATATAGCTGACGATTTCCGCATGTCCATCATAGACTCTGTCTTAAAATATAGTCAAGAATGACCCTGGGCACGGGATGAGCATGGATAGCTCAGAGGTTAGAGCATTGGCGTACTAAGCTAAATGTCCCGTGTTCGGTTCCCATGTCTAGGTGTCATTTTTCGATCAAAGAATTTGATTTTTAGATGTGGCTATAGCTGTGATTATCAAATATAATAGTTTTACTATTTAGTCTATTAATTTTGAGCTCAAAACTGCGACACTATGCCTTAAGGTTATTTAAAAAGTTAATATGTAAGGCTTTAACCCTTTAGGAAAATGTTGATACCTTTAATCTCTAATTTAGCGCAAACTAAATTTTGAAATAAAACACATTCTTAATAAGTTGAGCTTGTGAATGTGTGGAATACCAGGCCTCCCCCGTGGTTCTAATCCCACGTTAAAGTGTAGGTCCTCCATTTCATCTCACTAATCACCCTACCATTACACATTAGCGTAAGTGCGTATAACCCGAACGGGAAGTAAGACGCGGTGCTAATAGTAATAATAATAATAATAATAATAATAATAATAATATATTAATAATATTTATATTAATTTAAATATTATTATTATCAATATTATAATAATATATATTTCATTTTATATATCTCATGTCAATATCTATACTAAATTTTAGCCCCATACATTATTTAATCGGTATCTTAACAATGGTTCGCAAAAAGCTTAAAATAGTAAGGTTAGCCCCTTCTAGCCCATGAACTGTAAACTTTTAATAATTGAATTACCATATACCTTTTGATTTTACACTTGTGAAATAAAATGTTGATGGTTGAATTACCTTAACTGCTATACCTTGACTTACATTAGTAGTGAACATTTGGATCACCTTTTAGAAAATACATTTTTTTCGGTCAGCATTGAAGAATCTTACCATAGGCCTATAATTAGTTTTATTTTATAGGAATTAATTAATATATACCAAATAAAAAGTTGTAATTATTAAAGACCCCAGGGCTTGACATGTAAATAGGCGAAAGCAGATATAGTAACATTTTCTAGCTGTCAAGATACCTCAATTCGTAAGAAAATTGAGGTATAGATGCAGGCATATGTTGATTTAATAAGTTGAGCTTGTGAATGTGTGGAATATCAGGCCTCCCCCGTGGTTCGAATCCCACGTTAAATTGTAGGTCCTCCATTTCATCTCACAATCACCCTACCATTTCACATGAGCGTAAGTGCGTATAACCCGAACGGGCAGTAAGACGCGGTGCTAATAGTAGTAGTAATAATAATAATAATAATAATAATAATAATGTATATTAATAATATTTATATTAATTTAAATATTATTATTATCAATATTATAATAATATATATTTCATTTTGTATATCTCATGTCAATGTCTATACTAAATTTTAGCCCCATACATTATTTAATCGGTATCTTAACAATGGCTCGCAAAAAGCTTAAAATAGTAAGTTTGACCCCTTCTAGCTCATGAACTTTAAATAATTGAATTACCATATACCTTTTAATTTTACATTTATTAAAATTGTGAAATAAAATGTTGATGGTTGAATGACCTTAACTGCTTTGCCTTGACTTACATTAGTAGTGGACATTTGGATCACCTCTTAGAAAATACCACTTTTTTTCGGTCAGCATTGATAAATTTTATTATAGGCCTATAATTAGTTTTATTTTATAAGAATGAATTAATATATACTACATAAAAAGTTGTAATTATTAAAGACCCCAGGTCTTGACATGTAAATAGACGAAAGCAGATATAGTAACATTTTCTAGCTGTAAAGGTACGTCAATTCGTAAAAAAATTGAGGTATAGATGCAGGCATAGTTATGTTTAGTTTGTTTGTAAGTCGTGTGTAAGAGATCTCCACACCAGTATTTAGAAAGTGACAGTTAAAGTACTTGGATACAGTAAAAGGTGTCGACGAAGTGAGATTTGAGCACAAAGTCGGTTGAAAGTGTCAAGTAAAGTCGGGAAGCAGTGTTTGTGCGGGCGCGAATAGTTGAGGATGTTATAGCAGCGATTGTGACATGCTTACACACAAAGGATCACCGTGCGGCCACATAAATGTACACACTTTATTACTGCACCCTGGTATAGTCATTAACAATAAAGTACACTCTGTTCTGGAGGAAGGATGTATACACAAGTGTGAACATAAATGTAGTACAATTTTACTCATGTGTCTTACAAACTGATGTGTGATGGTTGTCCACACAATCATTTCTGATGTCAGATAAAATTCAACTAAGTGAAAACCTGCTCCGGTGGTCGTAGGTTACTTTACCTTTAATGGTTTTCCAATCTCCATTCACGCAAATGCGGGTATACTCCCTCTCTATTCAACCTTAATTATACTTAATATATTAGCGTAATTAGTACAAAGGGGTCGTCCATAAACCATGTAACGCTTTTTTCTTACCTTTTTAGCCCCCCTCCGCCCCTTGTAACATGATGTAGACATTTAGCCTACCCCCCTCCACCAACCTGTGTTACGTAACTTTTATCACCAAGAATAAATGCAATTTTTCATAGGGATATTCTGTGATAATAAAGGGTAGTAAGATGCAATGCTAAGAAAAATGAAGTGAAAAATGACGACCTGAACACAGGAATAAAACTGAATTCAGGGTCACCCGTTCTTAGGCGGTCTGGTGCAATTTGTATTTTAATGCCTTAGACCACGCGATCGCTAATGTGAGGGTTTATTGTTGCTTAATTGGTCCAAACTTTAGTTACAAAGAGTGGGTGTGAATCCAGTTAAGAGTCTGACTGTATCAGACCATACATACCCTCTAGCACCCTAAAAAAAAGAAACCCCTCCCCACGTCCTAATCCAATGTTAACTTCCGATTGATATGGACCCAATCCGTACAGACAAAAAAGGTTTCAGGATATAACTGGATTGTCTCTCAATCCCCGCCAAACAATTAGTCATGCGAAATACCCTCCCCTTCTCTTCTTCTTGTTTACCATTATCCCAAAGTATAGGCTACCCGCACCCCACCTTTAATGACCCCCTCCCATTCCTCCAACCGTTTCAAAAAGACTTCATGGAATGAATAAGCAAATAAGACTATCTCCATGAGAGAGGAAATGTAAATAAGATCCTTCCTTTACCTCACGTGGGTAGGGAAGTCCTGCATCCTTTCCTCCTCCCCCCCCATAAAGAGCTTGGCCTTATGGGTAACCAATTGCCTTGACTTCCGCCGGTTGTCGAAAGGACTCGTGTGCAAGTAACACTTGAAATGAGGCTCTTTTAAATAGCGTGGTAATTTTTTTATTTTAACAAGCTACATTCTTGGGTGGTCATTCAGAAATAATATACCCTATTTTATATATATACTAATATCTTACTACTCGTCTGAGCTATCCGGATATTTACACTAATGGGGTATGGATGGGTAAGGTGAAATTTTAATATAGTTGTATCGCACTTGCGAGGAGGGAGATAATCCCAGCCACTCCATCAAAGGAAAATCGACTAGATGAGTTTGACGTTTAATCAGCGCGGCGACCGATTCTGGTTGCAGGAGAGTAGCTCTTGTAACTTTTAGAGCAGTCTGAAAAGATTCTCCCACCTTCAGATTGACTAAAGGAAACAACTTGACAGTTTAAACTCATATTTTCTTTGCATTCAAACTGTTGTATGCCTACCAAATATCGCTTGCGATAAGTTATGGTATTTACGATATATTGTCCCTTTATATATTTTATGTATTTACATGCTTATCTATAAAAGTGATTTCAACTATACTTACTACCATTTCTCTGTCAACGGTACACGTGTACAAACATTAGTTAATAAAGACAATTAATCTATAGATAAAACAAGACGCTTAGGTTTAACGATTCAATTTAGTTTTTTTTTAAATACACAAAAGTAGCTTATCGTGTTGGCTAAAAACAATCAAATTAATTATGGTTAAATTTGCGTTTAGATTTGAAGATATTACCCGCAGTGGTGGGTAAGCAGACAAAGGCGCCAGTCTAGCTTTGTGTGAGCTACCGGTGATGGAGAAATTGAGGTTTGAATCCCGGCCGGGCGTACTGAAAGTAGTTTTTTAATACCTTCACGAAAAATTGGGAATATATTCCAATGGTCATGAAACACGACTATAAAATGGGGAAACTTAGCTAATAGTTTGAGAGCTAAATGAAACTTTCAAGATACTTCAAACATTTAAAAAATATGGGTGTCATATTGTATTTAGATAAATTTTAACTGTACAATATTACTCTATGCAAGCAATACTCAAAATTTTAGGGCATTAAAATGTTTTTCATATTTATTTCTCTGTTTTAAACAATTTGGGTTCTTATTTTATATGCATATTAATTAACATAAAGTACGTACCAATATAAAATTTCAATAATGAGAAATACTTACTTTGAAGAGAATCGGTTCACTCATCTAGATTTTAAAGTAGCGTGAACGCCAAAGATAAATTTTTATTATTAAATTATTACTATTAGTAAATCTCGATATGAGTTTTCTCCGCATCGAATTACTATCTATACTTTGAAAAAATATTGTTCTTGTATGTCCAAGAGTAAAGGAGGCAATCAAATAAAGGTAGACGGATGGATGAGGTACGACGGAAGTGATTTTGACCGGATGCGATAATAGAGAGAGAGAGAGGGACAATAAGTTGGATGTTGAATTCTCCTCCTCTCTCGACCAAAAATAAAACATTTGCAATCAATAAATAGAAAGAGTAATATAAATAATTAGAATCTCTGAAGGGAGGATGGTGACAGAAGAAGACAGAAAGAACCAAGGTATTATCAGGCGAAAGAAAGAGTGAGAAGTAAAAAGAGAAAGCAAAGTAATAAAGAGAGACATGAGAACGTTCCGTAAGTGTGTCTACTGTAATTGTTTGAAGTTGCCGCCTCTTGTTGTGTTTGGTTCATTGTCCCGCATCAATGGACGCCCACAACGTTGGACGCCAAACGGACGCTATAATCATTAGTGTTATGAAATACGCCTCTTTCGCGTCTTTCCTTCAAAGCAAAACAAATAGAGGAAAACTTTCTTTTAAAAATGTAAAGCTGTAATAAATGTAAAGTATGAACAAATTTTATACGCGAAAGTTTATATTTTGTTTTCACCGCGTCGTACTACTAGCTCGGGCTATTCACATATTTAAAATAAAGGGGTGTGGAAGAGGAAAGTAGTATATAATTTAGAGCAAATGTACCCTCATTTGAAACAAAGGAAAAACCACCCTCAGTAGCTAGTTACGGCCGGGATTTGAGCCCCCAAACTTCCCGCCCTTACAAAGCATACTTAATGGGCTTCACGTTTAGTTTTCATGCTCACAGGTGTGGGCGGAGGAAGAAGTGCCAAAAGAAGTAGACGTGATCGCCGCCTCCAGGCTTGGTCGGCCCTCATGACGAGCGCAAGAGCTACCAGCTGAGGGTAGGGAATTCCCTTCCTCGATTGTTCCCGAGCGGTGGCCTTGGGTTTGACCCCGATTTGGGACCTCCCGACGAAGATCCGCACACCGTGACTTTAGAGAGAGAGAGAGAGAGAGAGAGAGAGAGAGTGTAACTAGCGGATGGTGACGTTAAACGACCTATTGGTGGGTGACGTCCAAACACACCTTGCACCACCAATGACGGATGTAGTACTATGGTCGACGGAGATTCGACGAGCTCCTACCGCGTCAAGATTTTATATAACCCTCTACCGTGACTCAGCCGATAACACAGTTAATACAGTCGAGCCTCCTTGAGGGCACCACCTACACGAAGGGAAATATCCTCATACTGCGGTGTTTCTGATGAGAATTACAGTTACTAAGCTTCAAAACCACTAAACTCTCAATTATCTTAAAATTGTCTGTTGTGATTCTTCTAAAAAAAAATAAAAAAATTAGGAAGGCTAGATCTAAGGGCCAGTTTCATAGTCAGATTTAGTACGCCTAAAGTGCGAGTCGATACTAAATACAGGACGACACCTACCTAGNCTAAAAGTATCACCTATTGTATGCATTTAATTAAGTAGGACTATTTATAATAGATATTTATACAATTAATAAATATTAAATCAGTTTTGGCTGATTAAACACTAAACAAGCATTTTTATTCAACGTCTCCATTTATTCTTCAAATTGCTTTCTAAAAACCATAGATATGGTAAAAAGGGTGGTAATTATTTTATGGTTCTATTTTAATTCATCAGGAATGGCAGTAAACATATCAAGGGCACTATTGGGCAGTTTTCTTTGACATGGTATCTACTCAACTTGACCAATGAAATCCCCAACCTTTTCCCTGATTTCCCCTGATCATTTCCTAAAATTCCCGACTAAAAAGTATGTCACATCCTTCTAACTCCCCCTAGTTTTTCTATTAATATTTTGTTAAGAATAAGTTTTAAAATGTAAATAAACATGATTCTTTATTTGTATTTAACATTGTTTACTAGGAATTAAAAATATATTTCACAGCTACAAACAAAAAAATGATGGTTTGAATCACATTATAATTTACTGATTATTATATTTCATATTTTGATTAAAACAACCTTTTCTCGGATTTTTATTATAATTTACCATATTCCTGACTTATTCCCGTTTTTTCCCGATCACTTCAAATTCCCGGCTAATTCCCGTTTTCCCTGATTTTCCCGGATGGTAGACACCCTGTATAGTCCATCTACCATAGGAGTGGTGTTAGATGAATGCTACCAGAAGATTTTTATATAAAACATTGGTTGAACGTCACAAATGTGGGAATAGTTAATAGTTTCTTAATACAGTTTTACTGTATCATCAACCAAAAGTGTTAAGAAACGCTTCTAATAATACTTCTCTAAGGATTACTGTATATTGACTTTTTCGTAACTTATTGAAAAAACAAATAATATTAAAACTACTACTATTTTTATATCGCGGTTGTGACAGGAAGAGATAGTATAGTACATGAATACCTGCTCTGGTGGACGCATGGGCTAAGAAGTCAATATAGCAATAGACTAGACTGCCAATGACAGGGAGATTGGGGTTCAAATCCTGGCCGAGTGTACTGAGGGTGGTTTTTCCAAAATGGTTTTCCACTATCCCCCCAAAAAAAATATTCGTCCGCACTTCCTCTAAACTCAATCTTCCCTGATCCTAACTCATTAGCGTGGCTAATATTTATGCGTGTAACCAAAACAGGTAGTAAGATGCGACGCTAAAAAAAATATAGAAAACAGTAGGGGCCTACATGAAATAATAAACTAAAATATATTATGTTTACACTTTTATCTTGTTATAACTGTACACCAAAATAAATAAATACTTTTTATAACTTATTTTTTACTATTACTTAGAAACACTTGCGCATGAACACAACCGAATACTGAAGAACACACCCGAATACTGAATGTATGACGTCATCAACTACCTTCATTTCGTCAGGATCCCTATCTTAATTTATGAAGAGAATTCAGCCTTTTAGAAGCTCTCGTTTGTAAAGTATTTTACAGTGAGCCACAGAGAGCGTATAACAAACGGGTACCAGAACGTGATGCTAAGAAGAAGAAAAAAAGAAACATCCAAACAGTTATTTTCATAAGTTCATGTTTCAATGATGTAAAATTTGTTAAAAGAAATGAATTATAAAAAAATATATATATCGTGAAAGTGTTGTCCACCAGAGGTGACAACAGACCAACATATGGGCTTGCAAATCATATGGTTTGGCGAATGAATACATGAGAGTGGATTTGGTAACTTTTACTAATTGTCATCTATCTACACTTCTACCGTACCATTGTTTCAATATTAATTATTATTAGCACCGTGTCTTACTACCCGTTCAGGTTATACGCACTTACGCTAATGTGCAATGGTAGGGTGATTGTGAGATGAAATGGAGGACCTACAATTTAACGTGGAATCCGAACCACGGTGGAGGCCTGGCATTCCTCCCATTCACAAGTTGTGAATAATACACATCTTGTCAGAGGTGAAGGAAGGGTTTGGCAATCAGATAAATCTGTGCTGGGACCGAGGATTGAACCCCGGACCCCCCAGCTCGAAAGTCTGACACCTTTTCACTAGACCACCAGGTCACCTATTTCAATATTCATACTCTGGATGGTGTCAGAGAGAGAGATAATCACACATTTACAGTACAAACTCTCCTATCATTCGGATCTCCAGTTTTTCTGGACCCCTTGCTACCTACATTATAACCCTCATCTTCCTACCTCCGATTATCCGATTCAATTCATTAAAGTCTCAATTCTCCCGCTTCTGATCATCTGGATCATTTGATATATTTATGCTGTAAAGGTCTGTGTTAATTAAGAGACACAGCGTAAAGAGAAAGTACAGAGCTGTTTGGTGATCCACACCAGTGTTCACGTGGTCTAAGGCGTCAATAGATTGATTTGCCAGTTACCTAAAGGTTGAGATTTTAATCTCGGCTGGGTGCTGGGGGGGGCTGGTTTTTCAAAATATGATTGATCAATGTGCTAATGCGGGTGAAAATTATCCAAGCCATCTTCCTTTTCCATATCACTTAGACTAAGTGTCGGCAACTTTTTTGGGCCCCCGATCGACTTACAAGCTTATCAACGGTCCCGCGATCACCCAACCTTTCGCTGCTCTACTTTTGCTTCTTTTATTCCTAAGATTCAGCCTTTCCTCAAATAATTATGTCAGCTTTCTATGAAAAAAATATAGAATTAGGCCTGAATGAAATGTACATTTTTCATTTTCTTATAAAATTGTTGATTATCACCAATCAAGGTTATTATGGTCCCTAGAATTATTTGAAAGTACCTGATATATTGGCGAAATTAGAATAAAGATACACTTTTAATAACGTGATTCTCTCACGCGTTCAACTGAAAATTGCCACGAGATCAACCGGTCGATTACGATAGACTACTTGCCGATCCCTGACGATAATAGCCATGGTATTAAACGTATTAAACAAACTAGTCGGCAACTTAGGACATAATTGGGCTATTCTAATCTTCAAAGCTCTAAATAGCAACAGGCTGGCTACAAAACATATTTTACAAAATTCCCTGAATTTTCCAGGTTTTCCAGGCAACATTTTTCATATTTTCCCTGACTACTTTTTCCAGTTTTAATGGTGGATGATGACTTTTGTTTTATTTATTATTGATCACATATTAAAAAAAAAGTTTGTATCTATTAAACATAAAGTTTTATCAATTATTTTAAAAATTAAAATATTATTTTATTTAGGTATTATTAACTTTTATTTTAGTGTTTGGTTGCGAAATTAATGAGATATTTTAGACCTATTTTTAATTCCGTGACTTTTCCTTATTTTTAGTTAAATTCCCTGTCAATTCCCTGTTTTCCCTGTCATCCTAAAACTCCCCGACTTTTCCAGGTTTTCTCTGTTTTCCCTGTCATCCTAAAATTCCCTGACTTTTCCAGGTTTTCCCTGTTTTCCCTGTCTGCAGCCACCATGAGCAAGTAAGAATAATGACATTCATTCAATTCAATAACTAAAACACAAAACGTACTGTGATATACAATTACATTTTCACCCTCATGCTATGCTTCTTACTGTTCGTCAATCGTCAGGGATATTTATATATTTACATTTATGGGATAAGGATGAAGAATGTAAACGAGCTTATACTGAGGTTTGTACGGTGGGTAAACTACTTTAGGTAAAGGACCCATCATATTACACCTATCTTATATTCGAACTCTGACCACGTGAGGGTAAAGTCCATATTCAATAACAGAGCTATTTCTATTTATTAAAAAAAAAACACTATTAAAATATGTTATGCTGTCAGCGATGAATAGATCTGTCAACACTCGAGCAAATTAGTAGAGGCGAGCGTGTTTCGTTCATAACGATGGATGCTTTGAGCCAAGACGTTTAGTGGCTGGATGATTGACAGGTGGAAGGGGGGGGGTGGAACATAAATTAATGCTCTGCCTTCACGAACATCGGCAGCTCAGCCCCCCCTACCTGTCCCCTCCACAGCAAAGAAGCAATCATTTACACTCTAGAAAATGGTTCTTTATATTATAATATTATATTAGATAACCCTTTTAATTATATTATTTTAATATAAGCATTTATAGTGACTTAAACTAAGAGCTAGGAATGAGGAAGGCTGTTATAAATAAAGTGTACCCACATTAGCGAAGAGGGGGAAAAGGACCTCTAACAAGTTTCTGGCAATCCTAACCTAGACCTGCTTCAGTCTCTAGCGAGACTGACACCTAAGGCAACGTGACCACCGAAGTACCCTACTGAGATTTGAATCCCTAAATCCCCTCAGTCTTTAGTAATACTGATATCTTAGACCACGCGACATCCAAAGCCCCCTAACCAAGATTCGAACTTTGACCCCCGATCACCAGCAATCACCTTAAGCTGAGTGAACCCTAAAGCATTCAGCCAAGATTCTAACCTTACCATCGCGTTACTAGAAATTCACTGCTTAGTGAGCCTGACATCTTCGACGATACAGCCAGCCATTGGATAGATGGATATTGAGCCGATCAGCTGTGTCGCAACAGAGTCAGATCCGACTAAGAGCACAAGCTGTTGGCATGCAGGTCAGGTTGAAGGTAGGGCGAAGACACAAACATACCGTCACGGGTGTCTACTACGTCCAATACACACGGGCGATGCTTCGTACTTGATTCAGTAGAGAGATTTGTAGTCAAATAATGATGGAAACTATTAACAATATAACCAGCAAAGTAGCTATTACGAACAACACCACGCGCATTCACATAGTCTGTGTGTTCATCCATGATTAGAGAATGGTTATACTCACCAACAATTATATATAATTTTATTCATTAAATTGTTTCTTATGAATAAATAAACAATTTTACATGATTGTGTATTTTGAAACAAATGGTATATTTTAAAAATTGTAATATATCTATGAAATATATATTTAACTAAAATCACTTCTATCATTCATTTAAAAAAAATGTATTTAAAAAGCTGTTCAATTTGCTGATGTAAGGTTACTAGTATCTTATGCGCATGCGTCTAAATGTGAACGTTGCCGGTGACCTGATGGTAAGGTGTCATACTTCTGTGCTGGGGGTCCGGGGTTCAATCTTCGGTCCCGGCACAGATTTATCTGATTGCCAAATCCTTCCTTAACCTCTGACAAGACGTGTATTAATCACAACTTGTGAATGTGTGGAATGCCAGGCCTCCACCGTGGTTCGGATCCCACGTTAAACTGTAGGTCCTCCATTTCATCTCACAATCGCCCTATCATTGCACATTAGCGTACGTGCGTATAACCCGAACGGGTAGTAAGACACGCTGATGATAATAATAATAATAATAATAATAATAATAATAATAATAATAATAATAATAATAATAATAGTAAACGTTGCCATTGCCAAATTACGCAAAAATTTCCACGATAGTTACTTGTTTTGCTAATAGTCGACATGATAGTTGGTAGCTCACATGGTGATAGTAGAGTTGTACTGAATTTAGTACGGAACATCGCCCATGTAAACAGGGTTTTTAGAGCTATCTCTCTCTCTGTGTGTTGAAAGAGGAGTAACAGGCAACAGGTGGATGATTCATGTGGACGTGGTTGAGGACTCGTCCCAGACCAGGTCGCGATCATGAGCTCACGAGCGAACATGGAGGGCTGAGGGTTCAATCCCAAGCTAGCTGATCGAAAATAGATGGTATGACGCAATCGCATGTAGCTTAGGGTAAAGCGCACATACCCCCCACTTTTGAAAGAAGGTTATTATAAAGACAAAAAAATACTTCCAAACAATATTCATAACGCTAATAAACACATATAGGTACTTCAAATGTCAAGGTTACGCTTATTAGTTGTTTAGTTTTGACAAAAGCTACCTAAACTAGCAAGCAGAATTAAATACTTCATTCACATTTCGATATATCGGTTAACATTTCCTTCCGCGTTATACAGTAGCCCCATGGCTTCTTTGGTGCTAACTGACAGTTCACAGCTGACTTCTGATAAACACATGTTTTTTGCAGATCATATGGTTTGGCGTAGGGATACATAATTTGGTCCGGTTGCTTTTCAAAGCCGTCAGCTGTCAGTCAGCACCAAAGAAGCCATGGGGCTACTGTACATTATAACAAAATTGCAGAAAAACAACTAAATCTAAATATAAGTTATAATTGATTGAGACTTGGAAGATGATTAGGTTTGCTAGTTTTTATTAGCTTGTAATTATTGATATAATGTAGACGAATTTGTAAAAACAATATATAACTATCAAATAAAATACTTTGTGGTTTAGTATTTGTTAAGCTACCCCTACTGTACCGGTAACTCTAAAGTTTAATTAAATTGTGGAATATTAAATAACATGGTGGAATATTATCCTGCCTAGTAATTGAATTAAGGCTTAAGCAAATATTGTTTAATACATTAAACCAATAATCATGGTGTTTCTATGCCAAATTTTAAGGTGTTTATAGTGAATAATAATTCTCTTAGGTAGTGTTTTTATTGTAAAAACATTATATTACAAAAAAAGGGGGAAAAACTTAAGGCTCTACTGAGTGATAAGACTATGGGAAATAGAGAAAATGTGGAAAAGTTATGAATAGGATAGGGAAGAGTGAGGGAAATGTTAAGATCCCTATAATTTTCAGATATTTTTGCAATGATTTTTGAAATACTTGGTAAAATAGCATAAACCAGTCTAACTAATTTACTAACAATATCTATAAGTCAATTATTTATGTGATTGAGGCAAACAGCAGATACATTTGTTTTTAATATTATGCTTGCGTTAAGAATTAAATACAAACAGTGAAAATAATACATTTTTATTTCATAGCTTTTTAAATAAAATACTGGGAAAATGTATTTGTCAGTTTGGTGTAGGCCTATTGAGATTGAGTTTCCTATTTGGTTTTCTAATCTCCCTTCACGCCAATGTGATAACATTTCCTCTAAGTTCTACCTTCCTTGTTAATACCAGCTTGCGTTCGAGCAAAGTCACAGAGATGACCTTTCCCCCTCAGTAGATTCCTTCACCGAACTCTTCGTCAACAGTGGACTTTTACGTTAAAGAGTCTAAAACGTCATAGACCACGTGTCCACCGATGCATGTGTGTGTATATTTTTTACTGCCCGTATTGTACACATGTGTGTCACGCTTCGTTGTTTAACATCGAAGACCGCGCGGCGTACTAATCCCTACGGGATCTTCGGAGGAAGAACAACGACCTTGTAGATCGCGTGGGAGTTGGTTCAGGTGTCCACTTGCCGACTATTAGGGGGGTGGATGGGTGTTTCATCGCGTCCCCCTACCCGCTCACGTTAGACGCATGTTTAGGTAATGCGGTAGGGGCTTGGAAAGGGCAATTGAGTGGGAATGTTCCCGCATTTGCAGAGTGTAAAACAATTTATTAAAAAATATCACAGTACAATCGGTCAGGATTCGAAGTCTGACCTACCAGTTACTGGGCAAACCAGACTATACGTGGTTGATGACTTAGTAGAAATTTTCTCCAGTGCGAGTACCATTAATAGGTTTATACTACCACCACCCGTACCCCGCAACAGTGATAGCATGGTCTGAGGTGTGAGGCGCGCAATACATATGATAGACTGTGATAGGAAAGTAAAGTAAGAATTGTGTATCAGGATTCTCTTGGATTTTTTCCTATTTTCTTTCTCCACTCTGATGCTGGTGTCATTTCCTCTAAGACCTGCACACAAATGGCATGTGGTCTAAGACACCAGGCTCACGATAGACTGAATCTTGGTGGGGTGCACTGGAGGGTGATTTCTAAATGTAGTTTTCCCATCCCCTCTTCCCGTTAATGTGAGTGTAGTTCTTCTGTAAGTGCATTTATTCTGAGCTACCTTTATCACTTCTACCCTCAAAATTGGTTCTTTAATAGTTTTGGTAAGGTGACCAGGTGGTCTAGGGGTAAGGTGTCAGACTTCTGTGCTGGGGGTCCAGGGTTCAATCCTAGGTCCCGGCACAGACTTATCTGATTTCCAAACCCTTCCTTCACCTCTGACAAGACGTGTATTAATCACAACTTATGAATGTGAGGAATGCCAGGCCTCCGCCGTGGTTCGGATCCCACGTTAAACTGTAGGTCCTCCATTTCATCTCACAAT
>CABFWB010000427.1:123638-134623 GCA_902151455.1 Timema bartmani | reverse complement strand
GGGGGGGGGGGGGGGTTTCAAGCTATCATCTACAGGTAACCAGTAAACCAAACAAGATGTGACTGACACCTTTGTTCACGCGTCCATCGGTACATGCCTTATTACTACTTTTACTTTAGTATTTGACCTACGCCGGTGAATACGTGGAGTAAATGTCTAATTTTCTGGTAACCAGAAGGTCGGTGTTCATTATCCTGGCTGTAAGGGTGAAACTACTGAGGAAGTTTTTGTTTTCTAAATGGTTTCCTGCCTTCACTTCACTAAAATGCGGGTACATATAGTCAGAACTATACCTCTCTCGTCTCCAACCCATTTGTGTAAATATGTAGACTGTCCGAACGGGTAGGACACGGTGCACAAAATATTATATCTGTCAATGTTTAGCGTGAGGCCAATATAAAAATTTGTTAGGTTGGTGTACCTGCCGACGCGGGGCCCATTGACCATAATAAACAACACTAGCGGTACTTGCCTTCCCCAGAGGCTACAAAAGATTGTCAAGAGCTCCCACGGCCCGATCCATCCGATTATTGAGACGTTCACAGTCGGTGTCATCACATCTTCGAGAGATTATCAATCACTAGGAAATAGCTTCCGACAGAGAGAGAGAGAGAGAGAAAAAACAAGATGACGGCGACTCAAAAAGTCAAAGCGCGATTTATGTTTGAACCATTTTAACAGTTATTTCACTTACATAGGTGGTCGAATGTTCTCTCGCACGATATAATATGGATTACCGGTGACAGGGAGGTAAGGGTTCGCATCCAGGTTTGGTATCCAAAGATTTTTTTAAAACTTTTTACTCGACCTTCCATATAAATGTGTTCTGAAAATCATACCTTCCTCATATCCACACCATCAGTGTAAGTTTATTGATAACTCTGGCGGGTATTAAGACGCGGGGAAATGAAAATCAATAATGTTAGTCTCAAAATACCAACATTAGGGTTGAGAACAAATCTAAAGGCACAGGGGAAAAAAGGGGAGAGTCCTATTTGAACTCAAATTGAGATAGTTCTGCTATCTGTTAGACAATCACTATGCCTTTATAAAGCACCTGAGATTATGTTATATATAAATTAGTATAAAAATGTATTTGCTGGTGTATTTATGGTGTTTTAAATAATATAAAAATCATCCTAAAAAATGTAAATCTATGTGATGTGATTCTCCTCCCCTCTTTCTCAATATTTTTTATAAGAGACCAAGATAAAATAAGTAGAATACAGTCCAAACCAGGACATTCCTAAAATAATTTCGTTTGTATGTCCAAACCTACCCGGGGAAAAGGATAAGTTTTATTTGGAGCTACTGACATGATATCGTAGATAAGCCTCATTTTAAATTTAATTTGATTACATAATATGTAATTGAAACATATTAAAAAGGAAATAACACACATCACTACTGTAAAATAAAGTTTTACGTCCCTTTAAAAATAAACAATATCTTCTCAATCTTTGATAATCAGCCACTACCGAGATTAAATATTTTATACAAATGATACAGAGGCAGCTTATAGGCCACCTCTTCAAACCATTAATTCAAGTCCACATTTATTAGACAGTTTATTAAGCTACCTTTGCAAGGTCAAAATACCGTGGCCATTAAAATAAACCATTGAGGAAGTCCAACCTCAGATAGGCTGTGGTGTAAAGACAGACACGGGCTTAGAGAACAGGCAAGAAAAAATTATTCTAAATATTTATATATGCCTAGTTCCTTTATTAAACTTATCAAATAAACTATTTACATTTTTAACTCTACTAATTAAATTATTATTAAAAATTATTTTGTATTTAAAAATGAGTTTCTCGTTATTTTCTTTAAATTAAAGTATTTCTTTTTATAGTATTTTACTGGTAGAAAACGCAATCCTAAGAACTTCTGTGTGGTCAATTTTCTTTATTTTTTCAAGGTGGCTACAAAACATATTTTACAAAATACCCTAACTTTTCCAGGTTTTCCAGGCAACATTTTTCAATTTTCCCTGACTGCTTTTTTCCAGTTTTAATGGTGGATGATGATTGGTTCTATTTTTTATTGATCACATACTAAAAAAAGTTTGTTTCCACTAAAAATAAACAGTTTTATCAGTTATTTTAAAAATTAAAATGTTATTTTATTTAGGTATTACTAACTTTTGTTTTAGTGCTTGGTTGAGAAATTAATGAGATATTTTAGACATATTTTTAATTCCCTGATTTTTCCTTATTTTTAGTTAAATTCCCTGACATTTCCCTGTTTTGCCTGTAATTCAAAAATTCCCTGACTTTCCATGTTTTCCCTCTCTGTAGCCTCCATGTTTTTATTCTAAATAATAAATTATGTCGAGAAATATTGAAATTGGCACCTTAAGTGTCGTCAATGAAGTTTCTAAATATGGGTGTGGAAAAAAATCGATACTTTCCTTTTGGTTTCGTTTATATTAATACTTTCACTGATAATGAGTACTTATACCTTCCAAAATAAACAATCGATCTGCTTAGGTGACCACATGGTCTAAGGTGCCACTCTCGCAATAGACTATACTTCAGATGACAGGGAGCTTGAGGTTCAAATCTAGGTTGGGTGTAATGAAAGTGGTTTTCCTAAATACATGGTTTTCCACTCTCTCTCCACGCAAATATGGCTATTTTTCCTTCGAATTCAATCTTTATCATCACTAACTCACTAGCTTAATAAACGCATATGCGTTCAATCTGAACAGGTAGTTGGCCCCTAAAACGTGGTGCTAAAAAAACAATTATCTGGCTATAGCTTATTTAGTCTTATCTTCCTTAGAAATGTAATAATATAAAACCCTCACCAATAGCTCGATTTTCAGCTTCTGCTAATTCTTATATATTACAGCTAGATAAATACGCATATTATTTTATATCGTTAGTAAATATTTATACATTTTATTTTTAGGGACATTGTAGATTGGAAAAAACTCTCATAGTGCAAAAGCTTTATTTATCGATAAGTATAAAGAATCATTTAGAAAAAAACCTATTATTTATATTATATTTTTTATATGAATAAATTTAAGAGTTTGTCTATCATGAGCGTTACGCGATAAAGTTTTAAAATTATTAGCCCCTGTGCACGAACAGGTATATCTCAAAGCCGGAATTTTAAAATTTGGATTATATATTTTTTAAATTAATTAAAAACTTGGTCAGAACTGGGAAGAAATAAATTTAGTTTTTTTTTGTCTGTTTGAAAAAAAAAAAAAAAAGATGCTGCTAGGGCAAACCACGCAATTCATTACCCAGGACAGCGCCGGGTATTTCTGCTAGTTTAAATAATAAAAATCATCTACGAATAAAGGGAAGAATTTCCTTACTATTTTGATAACAATACAAGCTTGTGTCAATAATTTCCAATATATGCCATGTCCTTAGTTCCTAGTTATCTCGTGCGGCAGGTATAGCTCTCGTGTTTAGAAAGTGCACGCCACTACACCATGCACAGGGCCTCGTAACCCGCCTGAAAGAGTGACCTTGCGGTATTGCTATCTCGCGGCAGAACTCAAAAGCTTCCAGCGGTGTCTAGAGCTACGTTTGCCGCCAGGT
Organism: Timema bartmani; assembly: GCA_902151455.1. Classification (NCBI taxonomy): domain Eukaryota; kingdom Metazoa; phylum Arthropoda; class Insecta; order Phasmatodea; family Timematidae; genus Timema; species Timema bartmani. The sequence goes on along the minus strand of CABFWB010000427.1, from coordinate 131,063 downwards.
ACAACAACAGGTGGTTCCGGGAGCCACGTTGACAATACTATATTTTCAGGGCAGAGTAGAATACCGTGCCTTGTGAAAGGGGGAAACCCCCCCATTATCCACCCCCCCAAAAATCTTGTCGACTTCAGCAAGCAAGCTAGTTTTTAAAATCGAATTTAAAGTGGATCTGAAACACGATTGTCATTTGAAATTATATTTATTGATTAAAACTAGCACCACTGGGTAAGTGGACAAAAGTGTCATTCTTATCTGGTCTGGTTTGCCGATGACGGGGAGGGTATGGTTCGAGCCTCGGCTGAGTGTACTGAGGGGATTTTTACTTCGATGGCTTGCCTCACAAATACGGGCACATATCCTCTAAAGTATACTTTCTTCTTTCCTCTCTTAGTATGGCTAATACACGGATAGTCCGCATGGATAGTAAAATGGGGTGCAAAGGAAATTATACTATAAAAGTTACGTAACTATCAAACTAAGCTTTTGTTTGATAAAAAAAGAGTATTAATAAATAATTTAGCTGCCATTTTTATATCACTTTAAGCGCACATGTTTGTATACGTGCGGGTGCGTGCGTCCTTATCACGTTTTACTAGAACCGCCCGTTCGGGCTACCAACATATTTAAACAAATGGGATTTAGAAGGTAGAATTTAGAGGAAACGTACCCACATTTACATGGAGGTAAAGTGGGAAACTATTTAGAAAAAAACACCATCATTAGAAGCAAGATACCGTCATCGGAAATCCTAGCTTTTAAGAGTGTGATGCCTTTAAGAGTTAGACCATGCGTCCATCGAAGACGCCGTGTTTGAAAGGAGCTCTGACCGTGATCTCAATGGCAACGTATCCTTATCAGCAGTTCCATTCAACGTGTTATCACTGTCACGTGACCTCTACCCACCCTTCCCCCACTCCACAATCTAGCGTGTACATTTGATTCACTTATATCAGATCCGTTCTTTTCATTCATTAATGACAGCCATTCACAAAAAAAGATTCGCGTCAAATGGGGGAGTCCTTTACATTTATGAGAGGAGAGGGGGTGTGAGTGGTATATATAGGGGTGAATCTCGCAAAAGGGTAAACTAACCCTCCAAACCACAACATCCTCTCAATATTAGGCCTAGTAGGGTGGTCAAATGATCGTCCTATAAACCATGATAGTATCCATTTGCCAGTCATTTGTTGATATTTTTATACTAGTTCTAAAGGTTTTATAGTCTACCTGTCATTTGTTGATATGTAGATATTTTAAAGGTTATTATAGTCAACCAGTCGTTTTTAATATTTATATAACAGTTATAAAGAATATTATAATCTGTAAGCTATTTATTTAAATACATCTAACAGTTCTTAAGGAGTATACAATTCGATTTTCGTACTTTAGAAGATATAATCTTTTTAAAATTCATACCATAGAGAAACATACTGTTCCATAATTGTTTATTTAAAAGCAAAACAAAAATTAAAAAAAATTGTAAGTAGTAAGATTTTCTACAAATTATTTCTCCGAAAAATAGGTTTAGTGTGTTATTTATCATGTAAAACAATCCCCATATATCTGTGTTGTTCAATTAGGCCTAAATCTCTTATAGAAAAAAATGTGAACTTTTAAAAATCAGTCAATAGTAAACTACTCGTAATTTTAGAGATAAAATTAAAATAATATTTTCTCCTCGATATGTAAGAGAATATCTAATTATCAAGTTTGATATAAATGAATCAAATAGTTTCGGCTGAATCCTCTGGTACGGAAAGACAGAATTTTAAAATATTCACTTTCTCGAGCTCGGAGGCTCAAAAAACAATCTATCTCTCTCATATTAAGACTATAGACTGCAGATGTCCAGAAAATCAGGGTTCAAATCCCTGTCGTGTTTATTGATTGTGATTTTTCCAAAATATGTTTGCAGCCCCCTCTGCACGCAAATGCGGGTACATTTCCTCTAAAATCAATATTCCTCATCTTTAATTTAGTGTAATTAGTACAGATGTGTGTAACTTAAAGAGGTAGTAAAACGCGGTGCTAAAAAAAATTAAAAATAAGTACTTTATACATGTTAGATGAAACTACCCCTTTAAAAGTAATAGAAATAACACCCTGAAACCACGGTGATTAATTGTAAGTAAGAGTTTTTAAGAGATTCCAAATGCCCTGTAATCTCAATACTACACGTAGCACAATGTGAACTTTGGCTCAAAGAATAGTCTGGGCACATTCTTGATCTTAGCTATGAAAGCCAAAAGAAGAGAATTGGCTATTACAGTTTTGTATTTATGCTTTTAGTTTTACTGTCCATCCGGGCTATCCGCATATGCACCTATACTAATAGGGAAGGAATAAGAATTTTAGAGAAATAAATGCAGGGCAGCCATTTTTGAGACATGGGTGATCTTAGGTGACTTAAAAAAAAAAAGATAAGTTATAGTTTAATTTTTGGCGGCAACCTTAATAAACTTGTCCTTATTTAAGAGCAGTAATGTAGCATTTTAAATGCACTAACATTTTATGTCATAATAAAGTTAAAATACAAAACATTACCCTTTTTTAAATTAAAAAAATGTCCTGGTTATAAGAATTAACTAAAGCTATACGGGCATCGTGATAGTGATCAATCTAAAGGACGAAAGATTTAGAACTCTAATTATATGCGTGATCCTTATATGAATTTTAGACCGTAAAAAAATCAATTCATTGACCCTTAAATAATCCAGATGAGCTTAAGCAAAAAAAAAAATCTATGTTTCCAATTAAGAATTGATTTTTTTCCCCCTAACTAGCCGTATCTTTTACTAACGGGACATAGGTAGCTAATGAACAAACAAGAAACAAGGCATGTTATACGACTATTTTTTTTTTACGACCAAGTACTGTGCGATCTCAAAGAAAAGGGAGGAAAAAAGAGATGGTAGGAAGAAAGGGGAAGAAGTGGTTTTTTTTTTTTTCCAAGCGGCAAAACTTTGATCGGTCAGAGCTTTTTATGACGTCTTTAAAATCACCTACGCGAAAGGACACGTGTTTATCAAGTGCATTTAAAAACATTAACATTATCGACACACGAGGGGTTTGGTTTTCTAACATAAGGCTTAGTAATGTTACCTTGAGTGTTGCTATTTATTTACTTTTTACCGCATCATAATACCTGTCCAGGATCTCTTCATTTAATAACACTACTGGGTAGGGATGAGGAAGGTATAATTTAGAGGAAATGTACCTGCATTGGTGTGGAAGGCGATTGGGACACAACCGAGGAAAAAAACAAACTCAGTATTTCTGATGAAGATTCTTTAGGTTATGAAACATGGTGTCTTAACTTACATGACGAAAAATAATTTAGGGATTTCGAAAAATTGGTCATAAAAGAAATGAAGAGAATGGAGGAGGTTATATAATGAGGAGTTACATATCCTGTACTCATCACAAGACATTGTTAGGATAATCAAGTCTCGTGGATAACGGTGGATAGGACCTTCAGTACGAATAGGAGAATTTAGAACCATGCTCAAGCTATTGACCGGCAAACCCAATGGGAAGAGACCATTGACTATTAGACCATTAGAATTGACCTGAAAGAATTAGGGTGTAATTAGGGGGACTGGATGTAGCTAGCTCAATATTGGGATGGAATTTAATAAGGGGGACTTAATATAGCTACCATTGGTTAGGGATAGGTGGCGTACTTTTGTTAAATGCGTTAATGAACTTTCGAATTCCTAACGCCAAAGAATATTTAAGTAATACCAACAGTATTACATATTTGGAGAAAACGTTTGCTGTCAATTGAGTAATTTTAAATAAATGAACTACTTCTCGTTTTTTTGATCTTTCCCTCACAACGGCACTGAAATAATGTAACCAAATCTCGCAGTGCATCAATTAATAATGAATAGAGCCCTAGTTATATTTCCAGAGCGGGTGTATTTTCCCCCGTCGAAAAACTCTGAATTCGAAAACCAAGGCCTTTATTTGAGATAATGGTCATTTATATGTGTATGTTTAAAAATATATATATTTAAATAACCTAGATAAAATGCGGCACCCCCACTTTAGAAACACTGTTTTAACTTTACCACTGAAATTCTTAGATTTACTTGTCTGTACTTTTAACTAATATTAGGTAGCCCAATAGGCCTACATATATCTACTTTCTCGTGACCTCCTGGAGAGAGACAGTATTATGATCGTAAACAAAAAATCTAATTCAAGATTTTGATGGATGTCAAAGTTTCCTGAACCCCTGAACCAGATTTTTTTTTTTTACAATACAGTCTGTTTCTGGTACTAGAGCCGAAACCATTCTACCCATCAGGCTAAAACTTGATATCTAGGGTTATAATTAGGTTCCTCAGAGTAATTTTTTGAATTATCCACCTAAACTTAAAATGAAGGGTATTTACTTAGGATCCAAAAGAGAAAAAATAAATTTTTTCATTATCGGCTGAAACGATTAAATGCTTAAAATTGGTATCAAGGCATTGTTTGACACAACAAACAAAATGATTTGTAGGGCAATTTACATAGGAGGAAATTTATAATGTTCATCATATCTACGCAACTCTTTGAGATACTAAATAAACATTGTAAAGTTGTAGGACTCTCAAAAAACAACTTTTCTTTACAATAATATTTTATAAAAATCAATATTTTCATAATTATAGGCAAGTATATTTTTTAAATAGCCTTTTGGGAAATGAGAAGTTGAAATGGCACAGTACAAATAATACTGTAATTTTCTGTAACAAGTTATATTATTTCAAGTATGCTATTAGTGAACTGTGATGTTCTGGTTCTCTCATTATGTTTTTATAACAATGTATTTAATTTAATTTCACCTAAAGAGTTATTTTCATTTATTTTTTCAGAATGCACAACCTATAGTTACGAAAAAGTTTCCTATTTCTATGCAGAAATATCCATGTAGATATCCTATTTGATTTATTTATGTTGAGTTAATATAGTTTGTGAGAAAACTTCAGATGTATTTGCTAATAAGTAGTGACAGTTTGTATGGGATAATTGCTTGATGATTTTTAATTCGGGACTTCTTTGACTATGGACAAAAAACAATCGACCGCGTAATATAGCTCACTTAACCTCTGGTTTGACTTGTGAAAGTGATAACATGTCGAATGCCATGGATATGTATGTAAAAATAGCTACCTAGACAAGGATATATAATCATGCAAACGTCATGATTTAAAAAAAAAACCACAGGATTCTTCTCAATTTTAATTGCAAAATAGTTAATGAGCAATTATAGATTTTAATGATAGTACTAATCAAAAGACATTTAAAATAATGGATATAGTTACTGTCAGACTCATTTTATTTTGACGGCCTTTTTATCTCAAAGTAAATAATTGTAAACATATATATATATCTACTTTTATGTATCTCTACAAGCATGTAGGTAACCAAAATAATACCAAAGTCGGCCTTAATCTATTAATTATACATTTTATGTTCAATGTAAAGCGCTAATTTGAGATAGTACACTAACATGTGGCCTAGCCGGTTAAGTTAAAAAAAAAAGATTCAGTTTAAGGGGGCTGCCTACTAGGACGCTGAGATGCATTGCAGAGCCCCAGAAATTTTGTGTTACCCAATATTTAAGAAGTGGTTTGCTATTTTTAAGCATGGATTAAGCTAAAATTGAGACGAAATATAAAGTTTTATATAAGGATTAAAAACCTTACATTCTTAGTTTCGTGATTTTGAAATAACAACTAAATGTAGTAGTTCTATTTTTTTTACGACGTTTCAAGAGAAATGTCCAAGCTCTGAGAACAAAGTAAATAGCAGCATGGATATAGCCTTACTCAAACAAATACTAGTAATTTTAATATGTTCACAACAAAACATTTTAAGGTAATTGATAATTGTTTTGAACCTTCATATCTGTCATTACAGTAAGAAATACCCTATTTCCCTTCAAGTAGGCCGTGCCCTTAATAACTAGTTAAGGGCCTAACCACTTACTGTTTAAAGTTCTGTTGAGTAACTGCCACTTAGACGAAGGTTTTTGGACCAGAAGTGATTTGGAACGCTGTTGTTGATGATTTGTACGTCGATCTTTTGAGAGCCGTCGTCCTCTTCTGAAGGACGTCCTATCTCGACCAAGACCCCTGGAAGAGGTGGTTGCCGGGCCACCGGACGACGAAGAGGTAGCCGAAACGACGAAACTATCGCACCCCCTCGATTTTCGAGACCTCCTACCATCGAATCGTGTGGCGGATATCGACAGCACCGTCCTCTGATCTCGATCCAAAAGCCCCACGAGGTGTCCTTCTGCGGTAAGCTCGGTAGTCCTGACGTCGTGACCCATCCGATATCGAACACTCGAGGTTTTAAAATCGGTACCAGTGGCGTGACATCGTCTTTGATCGGACATATATTTTTCCCGACTCATTCTTTTAGCAGTATGTAAAGGTAAATCGTCCATAACAACAACCCAAAATGTTTGAATTTAAAAAAAAAATACACAAAAAATAAATAAAATTGTTTTTAAATAAGCTAAGCGAATGGCACTACTTGCAATATTAGAGTAATCTGAACTTCTCTTTCTCAACTCTATTGCAACTGTTTATTATTTTAAAAAAAAAATCAATTGTCTTATGTTATTTATCTCACTAAAAATTATAAACTCGTTTGTAAACACTTTGTAAAATAATAACACACACAAATGTTTCCATAATATTTGTTAGTCAAACGAAATGTCCACTTTCCTTACTGATGTTAGATGAATAATTAAATCATATTAATAAAATAATATAAAACCATAACCGAGACTATGTAAAACCACGAACTCGCACTATGGTCACTTTTGTCGTCATCGCGAACAGTGGACAGGTAATCGTAGAGTGACACAAACCCACACGAGGAAGCTGTGTGGAGACTTTCAAGAGCGACACCCCACCACGTGTGGTGTGGGCAAAAGGAACCACGTCTGCTATCTTCGACACCAAGACGTCAACTGACCAAACAACTCGGTGACATATAAACTTATGTAGTTATAAACTTGTGTATATCTGACCACAATATTTTTTTTTTGTTATTATTTCGGACTCCTGTCTCCACCTCTACCATCCTCCCACCCCCCTCCCCCCAAGCGCTGACGTTGTATGACCCCCTTAAATACCCCCTTATCCCTCCTTTTCCTTCAACACGTTGATGACGTTTGCCCACGTGGATATTCACTCTGAAGGAGCTAAGGGGGGAAGGATAAGGGAGGGGGAGTTCAGGAACCAAATTCGTCATCTCTTTTTCATTTCTTGGGGCTATCCCAGATTAGCCAATAAGGTCTGCTCACACTCCTCCTAGTAGGTTCAACGTCATTGGGTGCGTGGGGGGAGGGGATTGTAGTGGGAGGGGTGTAGGGGGACTTCCATTCATGAGTGTTTCTTTTTACTACAAGGAAAGAGGGAG
>CABFWB010000427.1:95400-123499 GCA_902151455.1 Timema bartmani | reverse complement strand
ACACACATCCCTCCATTTGCCCCCGTGAGGAATTCTTGAAGAATTAAAAAAAAAAAAAAACCTTTACCCGTTGATTTCTTCGGAAGTAACTCCCCTTACCCCTCCCTGATAGCTTCCTGACACACACGCACCATCGGTGACGTCATTGATCCTAGATCCGCACACGCACAGCCGCGCGAACCCTGACGTTTCACTAGAATGACAGAAACTTCCGACCTCAACTCACTAGGCTAGACGCTTCCCAACTTCCACTTCTTCAAACTTGAAGCTCTTCTAGACAAGGATAGATGACAACAATAGAAACATAAAAAAAAAAAAAGAAAGAGCGAGTGAGAGGAGGGATATTCAATTCGTCATCGCTTAGCGTTCAATGTTTTTCCAGGAAAATGTTGAACTGGCGTGTGAGAGTAGCGGAGCGTGCCGCGAGTAGGCGGGTTGCTCTATCTTCGGTATTCTCTCTTCTCAGTAGGGGCCCCCATCCACTGACATCTCCGGAGGCCCCAGCATCTCTCTCGTGGACCACAGGGGCTCACTCAAAAATATAATTTTGTGGTGACAAACATAGTATTGATTTCTTTTGATCCAATTTAAAATTTTATGGATAACTTTTTTTTAAGGACGAAAAGAAGACAATTCTAAACCGTGTTTTAGTTCAAAAGGGTGCTTTAGGGGGTGGCCGCACATAATCAATTCGTGTGGTGTGTGGCAATGCGGTTTGAAAAAAAAAATCAAGTCGTAAACAATGCTCTTTAAAATGTAGCCAATACATTTGACAAATCTTCGGTGCTCTACTATTTTACTTTTGTTTTAAACTTTTGATAAAATTATTTTCGATCTTTGGAAAGCATAGTGAGGATCAAATNCCCCCCCCCCCCCCGCCCCGTGTAAGATTCTCTTATCCAGGATGTGGTTAGAAACATCGTTTTCAGTAAAAAAAGAAGAACAATTATTACTACAAAAGAGAAACTCGAGATAGCACAAAAGTCTCAAAAGTGTTGCATTATATCGCGTTAGAGAAAAATGACCTTCGATGGAATGCCAAGCGTGGGACGAAGTAGTTGGCTGAGCGTCGATAGAGCGCAGCACTGCCTGCTAAAACCTCACACGAAGAACACGATTCATTTTGTTTTGTTTCTCTCGTTCCGGTCTCTCAGTAGTCAGTCCAGGCAGAGAGCTCTTATGATGGGCATTATCGGATGATGAAAGCTGTTGTGTCCAACATATCATCAGCTGCCTTGCGTGCGTTAAAATTTCCAGTCCTAACAAAGTTTTAATTCAAATCAATATACGTCCAGTTGTGCAGTGTAATAATAGCATAACATCTAGTCTGGGCAGCCTGGGACGGATAGTTGGGGTTCGAGTACCGGCTAGGTTTAATTAAGGTGGTTTTCCTTGAATGGTTTCCTTCTCCTACTTAGACATTTTTCCTTACTCATCTATACTCAAGTTGTGTAGTAAAATGCGTATAATCAGGAAGGACCAATAAAAAGTAATAATTTTTCGGGGACTTTTACATTTTTATATCTAATAAAAATATGTTAATCTAATTTGTTCTCCCATGGATACGTCCTTAATCCAAAGGGTTTGATTTTTATCCCTACAGTTAATTTTTTCTAAAAAAATACTTTTAAAAGACTAAAGCGCATTTTTTGTGGTCAAAATGGATAATATTTCTATGTTATTATTGTTATTTTTATAGATATTGATGTTTAACTAAAGTGACAACTGCAGATCACATGGCTATGAATATGCAAAAGTAGGTCCAGTAACATTTCAAGGTGTCAGATAAGATTCTTCCTGCGAAAAATGGACTGCATAAAAATTATCTGGTATTTTCTTTATTAAAAGGTTGGTCCTCCTGATTACAATAGATTTTGGGCCGCACGTACCCTAAGTTTGCAATGTCCCCCATGTAAGATGTGAATCGAACACGAGAGTTTTATTAATTTTATCATGTATTTAACTCTTTACATTTTTAAATGCAGCTTTATTTTATCAACACATTAGGATGTCCTGACCCGTTGACTCAATCACTAACATATCTTTCTACTAAGATAAAAAGTCATAGGTTCGATTCCCGTTATGGCAGAAAAAACTTATTTGAAACCCACTACCGTGGCAGCATGGTTTAACGTGAAACTCTCGAAGTATAGGCCTACTTACTGTCGATGACGGAGAAATCAAGGTTCGAGTCTAGGTAGGGTGTACTAAAGGTGGTTTGCCACTCTCCCTTCATACAAATGTGAGTACACTTCCTCTAAATATAGCCTTACTAATTCCTAAAACCATTAGCGTAATTAGTGCATAAGCGTATAACTCAAACAGGTTGTAAGACGTGGTGGAAAAAAAAACTTTTTGAAATTGGGGCTTTTAGTCTTACATTGATAGTATTTTTTAAATTTATTTAATACCGCATCTTACTAACCGTTCGGGTTATACGCTTAAATACTAATTACGTTAATGGATTAGGAATTGTTAAGGTTGAATATAGAGGAAGTGAATCCGCATTTGCGTGGAGGGAGAGTGGAAAACGGTTTAGGGAAAACCACCCCAGTTCACCTGAGCGAGATTCTAACCTTGATCTACCCGTCATTGGCAGTCTAGCTCAACACGAAACTAGTGCGTTAGCTAACTACGCCACCAAGGCGGTTACAGTGCTAGTGGCTTAGTGAATGAAGGATTGGGTGCTTGGTCTGTTTTAGGTTTTGGGTTAAGCTTGTTCGTAGTTTGTGCACCAATAAACTGGGTCGGTTTATTAAGTTTTAGCTAAATATCTCTAAAGTCTAGTATGCACTTGGAAATCTTTATTCAAAACCTTGTTTGCAAACATATGGAAATAATGTCACACTTATTTCCGATTTTTTTTAGTGTCTTTCAGAAACAGTTTGTGATATGTTTGAAATCAGCTTGCAAACAAGTTTCCATTTTTTTTTTTTTAGTGTTTACCAAAGAGGGAAAAAAATCTTTCAAATTGATCACAATAAACAAAGTTTGCGTGTGAGGACGTGTTTGAAAACATTTTCGACAAGAGGGAAAGTGGGCTAATATGAGATTACTGTACTGTTAACATATAGCACATTAGTTCCCGATTGTTCCATTATAGTCTGTCATATCGTGTTATATCGGCTCAATCACCCTACCATTACACATTAGCGTAAGTGCGTATAACCTGAACGGGTAGTAAGACGTGGTGCTAATAATAATAGTGTCCAGTGCCAACCATCTTCTTCACCTTGCGTTGACGCGTCCAAACTAATGTTCAACTAGAGGGATGCAGACGCGCAACGAGACATGTTGTATGGCTCATCAACCACGCATGCACGCAACGTACTCAGTGGGAATATTTTCAATAGAATACTCCTATATGGATATACTCTTGGTCGCGTAGATATGACGCACCGCATCACGCCGTGCGTGGCGGAACATACCCTTTAACGCATCACAACACGTGGTCGCCGGTGCAAGTAGACAGATATTTAAATACCGTTGTAGAAAGAAAGGCCTATACAACTAAACAAACATGTTCTTATCATTTATTATATTCGGTGGTCGCACAGTCTAATGCGTCACTATAGTGTTACACTGGGCTACTAGTGATGGGGAGATCGGGATGGGTTCGAATCCCAGCCAGGTGCTTTCAGTGTTTTTCTCCTCCAATGTTTCCCCATCATCCATTCACGCAAATGATGAGAATACACATCTTCTAAATCCTAGCCTCCTCTTACCTGTCTCATTAACTTAGTTAAATGAGGATATTCCGAAAGGATAGCACCAAATAATTAGAGACATTTTAAAATTTTTGACAAAGAAAAAATCAAGTCATTTCTAAACTACCCCTAAACAAACTTTAACCCGAAAAACATCTATGCAATGCAATTTGTCATGTCAAAGCCTTCCAATATACCCATTAGAAACCAAATCATTAGAACAATTACTAAATAATTTAATGTTTTTGAAAAAAATCAATCATTTGCAACCACCCATAAACGAGTATTTACAACCCAAAAAAGTATACACTGTTATTTGACGTAACACACGCTCCCCAGATATACATTTTGAATAAAGTTGTTAAGAGCTGTTTTTAAAATATTTTGAATTAAAAACAATTCCATCAGTAAACTACTCTCCAACGAATGTTTGCCCAAAAACCAATGATACAGTAGACTTACTATTTGCTAAGTAAAAAAAATCCTAGATATGCATTCTAAGCAAAAAGCTACTCTCGGAAAATGTGGAATTCAACAAAATCATTTCTCAGTAAGCTACCCTTTATTTGAGGGCTAAAGTAAAAATAAAAAAAGTGTTCTGATGTATAGCTCAACAAAATCTAAACATAAAATTTGAACAAAATCCATACAACCATTGAATCCATATCTAGGGACAGACAGACAGAATTGTAACATTCACTTCTTTGGGTTCGAGTTCACATAAAACGTGAATATTCATCATAATATCGAGATCGATTTTCTTGACGATTACAATACTTTCTCTTGATATAAGAAAATAAAAAAGTGTCAGGCTTATTTCAAAATAAATTAGACGGGCATCGACACCAAATGTAAGCACATCAAAATATTCCCCAATAAATCTCGGTATGATTGTAAACAGCCTAACTAAACAACCAAATTAAAATAGTACCCTTGCTAAACAAATAGGCCTACTACGTAAAATTTTTGGGTTTAGAGTTATTATAGGAACCCGATACAATATCGTAGTAATCCCAGTTAAAATCTCGGAATCAAAGTGGAAGTGCAGAGAACGCGAGTTAAGGGTAAGCCTAGTGTTTTTGCAGTTTTCATATCAAAACATTTTTTTAGTCAAAATAAACCAAACAATTTTTCATTAGAAACAAATAGTTTAATTTTCTTCACATGGTGACACCAAATGTTATTTAACTTCTGTCAAGGCTGTCCTGAAGTTTAATGACCAAATTTTTCTCTTCATTTAAAAAGTTTTGTCATCTAATGCCGTCATGCCCATAACAAATATTCTTCAACTGTTGATTTAACCATGCAAAGAAAATTTATTTCTACGTTTCTACTGGAGCAATATTTTATTTAATTAGGTCAAAAGGTTTTGATATTAAAACTACAAATATGATGAACTTTCCTCGCATTACCTACACTACCAACTTAAATAGAGTGAAAGCTTTTGTTTGTTTACCATGCCTATTTGGAGTAGACAATCAACTTGAGGTTAAAGATAAAACTAATCACATTAGTAAGTTACTGCTGTTCTTGTTGATTCATGTAGCTTTCAAGGGAAGTTTCACCAATCACTTTTTAAGTCACAAAACCTTTTCCAAAATCTGAAAGCTTATTTTATGCGCATCATCGTACTAACCGTCCAGGATTTACAAGCTTTACCAATTTATAGATCAGCCATTCTCCATCCTCTCATCAGATGGCACTGCTTGCAATGTACTGTCCTCTCTTAACATTGTGAGGGTGTTATTTTGAACGAGCGAAGCTAGGTTCTGTTTTAACTTAAGAATTTGGGATTTCATCTATCTTTCTGAGTCTTTGTTACGCAATAACTGACAAATTTGTGGACCAATTTTAATTACATTTGACAGGGACATTTTTTTAAACGCATGCTGAACAATGTTCGTACTTGACTCATCAATATGGTTATAAGTTTAAAGATGGCGGCCACTCATAAATCTGTATGTTTGTTCCACGATAACAACCAAATGTGTTGACCAATTTTAACACAATTTGAACCTATGCCGAAATATGTATCTAAATAGTTTTTCAATTTGGTTACTCGTTTCAGTATGGCTCTCGCTCAAAACGTTTTTAGCTTAATAGTTCATCATAAGTGATTTTAATGTATAATTTTTTTTTATAAAATACCTAAGACATATATTTTTCTAATGTTTACTAATATTGTGAGACTGACGTCTTAAACTAGGTGCACAATGGTTATTCTCTATTAATATAATGTACTATTGAATATAGTATTTCTGTCTAACTTGATCATAAAGAAAAAATATAATATATTCCAAATACAAGAATAAGTCGTAGAATAAATTTCAACTTTAAATAAAATAGAAAATATCTTATGGCTGTAGTAAAGATAAGAACATGGAGAGAGGGAGATATATTGTTTATAGAACTACTAGTTCCTAAATGGCTTCGGTCTATAATCCCCGTGTCTAGCTATCATTCTTTTTTTTTTTTTAACAAATATTACATTTGTATTTTTGAGACGCATGTAATCAGAGCCAAGTTCAAAGTATTAATTTTAAAATATTGTAATATCATTATTATTTGTGATATTCGAAAAAATTGTGGCAGCCGATTTATATATTTGGGTGCAAAGTCTGAAAACGGCCAATGGACGTCTTTTTAGCTCACTTCTAGGATGCTTTAAAATGACTAAAGCTCAAATTTATATTCAATTTCAGACTTTGGTCTTCTCCGAACAGCCACACCTACGATTGTGTGATTACTAAACAACCAAAATTGAAAATACAGTCGTCAGGTTTGGTTAGGTTAGAATTTAAAAAAAATTGGTCAGGTGGTCTTGATAATTCAAAATATATTTGTAATATCTGTCCGGTTCTGTTTGCATATCAATGAGATCCACTTGCCCTCTTGAATTGATGTGGTTGCTCAAAATTGGGTGCGCACCACCTGCTAAGTCTAGTCGAGAAACGAACTAAAATGTTATTTCAAGATCTGCTCGTTTAGTAATTGAACAGTCCTAGGCTTAGCTGTTTGGAGACTGCCAAAGTCCAAAATTGAATAGAACTTCGGTCTTTGGTCATTTTAAAATATCCAATGCCAGGATCTAGTAAAAAAAATCCGTCCATTTGCCGTTTTTAGACTTTGCACCCAAAATATACATTAAAAATATGACGGAAAGGACATTTAAAAAAAATTGTGGAGATTATGAAAATGGATACAAATCAGACTTTTTATTTAAGCGTATAGCCTGAACGGGTAGTAAGATGCGGTGCTAAGTATTATTATTATTATTATTATTATTATTATTACAGAGAGGAAATCTGACTAGCTAATAATTCAACAAGCACAGCGCAGGTGATGATGACGTCACGCGTCTGTCGCGGCACATGCCAAGCCATTGCGGGACCGCCTGTGATCCCGCCGTACTCCAGGCTTACATGACCGACAACACGTCGAGAAATTGGCCAGTTCTGTCGTCATGCCTCCTATCATCTCCTGGCATCTCGAATATTAATGTAAAGCCAGTCAGACAAGAAAGATACCTCTTTTCCGCCTGCACGAAAACACACACACAAACGATTCATACGCACCGCGTTTTACTATCCATACTAGTCATTCTAATATTTACATTGATATGCTGAAGGTAGAAACTAAAGGAATTTGAGCTTCATCTGTGTGGAAGGAGATTGAGTAGGTAGCCATTTAGTAAATAAACACCCTAAATACACCCAGCCGGGATTCTAATCTTGACCTCATCGGCAATACAATCTATTGAGAGAGTGACTGACGCCTTAGACCATACAGACACCAAAGAGAGTTATGGCTTAGAAACAAACTAAAAATCTTTCATCGATTATCTCAAAACTTTCAAAAGTATTTTATCGGTATATCTTATGGTTAAATAAACTAATCTTTTTTGTTTGGTATTTTCAGTGTCATTTTGAATTTTATTTTCAAGATGATAAGTTATTCTATTTCAGATTGTTTCATTAAAGTCCTTCTGGATGTCCCTCTGACAACAAAGCTGCTATAGTAAGCAAACTGTTAATTTAGCAAAGGAAAATGGAACTGCTCACATTGCAAGCAAAGCAATGGCATCTTCTAGCATCTGTACCGTTAAATATGTGGACTGGTGTTTTCAATTATTTTTGTTCGCTATTTAAATAATGTATATGGATAAATATGTATCTTAAGCAGTGTCTGTATCCGTTGTTGAGGGAGTCTGATATTGCTAAGGCGTTTTACCGTAAAAGACAATGCCAGTTTGTTGGGGAAATTTAAACGGCCCGTTTAAAATTAATATGAATCCACTATTGCGAGGTGTCCATTAAAGGAGGTCTCTCTGTATTAAAAAAAAAAAAAATTCATGAACAATATTCCAAGGATAATCTATAAAATTTTTCCCAATCTTGATAAGGTTGAATCGAGTTTATACTTCCCCACCCGATTTTACCGTATTAATTTTTACCCGGATACGTTACAATGGCACGGGCTATTGATGAAACCCTTGTGGAATCCCATGGCCATCAAACATCGTCTCTACAACTCTCAAGAGTTGCCATATCAACGTGTAAGGTGACCTTATGGAACTTATGAAAGAGTGCAACCACGTGTTTAATGCCTTTAGGGTGACTACTGACCTTACGTAAGGAATTAAACGGCCAGGAGCGAATTTAGGAGAAAACACAAGGCCGTAGCCAGCCAATAATTTCAGGGGGGGTTTGGTGGGCACATCCTCCAATTGCTGGAAGTTAGAAACAAATTCTAAATGATAAACAGTTCTAGAAGCAATCTGAAGTGGTTTTTTTCATGGTAAAATAATTAACTAACTGCCAAAGGCTTGGAAAATTTCTAAATATTAAACACTTTTTGAAGCTCTGTGGAGTTTTTTTATGGTACAATAACCCCCAAAATGCCGAAGGCTAGGAAAATTTCAAAATATTTAACACCTCTAAAAGCTCTCTGAAGTGTTTTTTATGGTAACACAGCCCCCTAATTTGTATTTGTATCTTAATTTTAATATTGTTTGAACCATAAATAAAGCCATATATATTCTGTTCATAAAATTTCGCGGGGGGTTTGAACCCCCAAAACCCCTCCCTGGCTACGGCCTTGATGGGAAAACCCTTCAAGATTCAAAGTTGTTTCTAGTGAACTGCATTGGTGCACACGTAGATTAAATGTCAGGCTCATCAGGTATAGTTTGTCATCGAATGTAAGGTTAGGATTCGAATCGTGGTCGGATTTATTGAGAATGTTTTAATTAAATGGTTTCCTAAGAACCTCTCACGCAGATTAGAATACAATGCCTCTAATATCACACCTTCTGATGTTTTTCGAAACTTCTGTTCCAGAAAGCAATGCTACGAGGTGGGGCTAGAATCCCCTTAATTCATTCATATAATGTAGGAAGTTATATTTGTGCGTTTTTAAAAATAATTATTCCCGTTTGCATCTTTTGGTGAGCACAAGATCAGATATTTCTACACCAGTTTAGTAGATTACATATAGTGCTGGCAGGTATGTTCACACAAACTTGGTAATTAGCTTTATAAACGTTTATCTGTCTTACCAACCAAGCGGGCTATCCGCATATTTACACTAGTAATAAGGGAAGGGATGAGGGATGGGGACTTTTGAGAAAATACGCTTTCATTTGCGTGGAGAGAGAGGAGGAAACAATTTATAAATAATAACCGTTACTATTTCCGCCTGAGATTCTAGCCTATTTTTTCCCCCCATTCCTAGCGAACCAGACTGGATGAGGTGGACGCCTTAACCTGCGTGCCCACTGGAGAGGCTCTAAATCTCAAACAAATTGAGAGTTGAGAAAGGGGAGGAAAGTATAAGAAAGATAAGGGTAATTGAGAAGGTATATTTGTAGACTGTGATTATGAGAAACGATGAACTTACTATGGAATAGAGAGCTAAATGATTAAAAGTTGAAAGCCAAAAATACTCTTGCATTTAGTGAACCACTAATTTGGCGCAACCACACTGGTGGTCAAATGGTCTCGCAATAGACTGTAACTGTATTATTGGTGATGGACAGGTTGAAGATTGAATCTCGGCTGGGTGTGATTTATCATTGTGGTATTTCCATCCCCTTTTCCTGCCAATGCAAGTGCATTTCTTTAAGAACTTTCCTAATCTCCAATCCCATAGATTAAGGCCCTAATCCTTGTATCCCAACACATTAGTCCAGTTTGTAGCACGTTCGCTTACTAAACTAAGATGGTGACCTGGTGGTCTAGGGGTAAGGTGTCAGACTTCTGTGCTGGGGGTCTGGGGTTCAATCCTCGATCCCGGCACAGATTTATCTGATTGCCAAACCCTTCATTCACCTCTGACAAGACGTGTATTAATCACAACTTGTGAATGTGAGGAATGCCAGGCCTCCACCGTGGTTCGGATTCCCCGTTAAACTGTAGGTCCTCCATTTCATCTCACAATCACCCTACCATTGCACATTAGCGTAAGTGCGTATAACCCAAACGGGTAGTAAGACGCGGTGCTAATAATAATAATAATAATAATAATAATAATACTAAGCTAAAGGTCCCAGGTTCGATTCATGGCATGAGAGATTATTATATTATTGGTGAAATTGAGGCATCCTTTTTTACAAACTATGAATTAACAGCTGGGAGACTGTGTGTAGTGTTAATTTTAGAAATAAGATATTTAGAAAGTTGTGTGCAGATATATTCAGTAGATCCATAAAGTGCAAATTAAATACCCTCAAATAATAAATAGCTAGTTTTCAAGTCAAGCAACAGCTCAGACGTTTTGTAATTTTTTTGCAGATTTACATCCGAGGACTTTTTTTTGGTAAAGATCTTAATCCATTTTTTATTAAATTTAGAACCCTGTAATGATAGCTTCCATATATTCACCGATTAACGTAAATTATGTAGAGGTGTTGTGTAGAACAAACGTAAATAAATCTTCGTAGCGTCCTTTCGACAGAGATACACTATAGGCACCCTTACCAGCACCAAGTTAGGTTTCTTAGGGGGAAGATACAATGTCACAATTTTACTGGTCGACCCGCCTCGGTGGCGTAGTTGGCTAACGCGCCAGTCGTGTTGAGCTAGACCACCAAGGACGGGGAGATCGAGGTTCGAATCTCAATCGGGTGAACTGGGGGTGGTTTTCCTAAATGGTTTTCCACTTTCCCTCCACGCAAATGAGGGTTCACTTCCTCTAAATTCAACCTTCCCAATTCCTAATCCATGTGTAATTGCACTTAAGCGTATAACCTGAACGGGTAGTAAGACGCTGTGCTAAATAAAATAATAATAATAATAATAATAATTTTACAGGTTTACCAACATTGCACTTTCTCCCAAATCGGGGGAATCCGAACCATAGACCTTCAACATTCGTAACTTGTTTTTCTTTCTACACACCACGTAACTGGTCCCATTACGTAAAACGGGAGTGTGGGCTGGGGATATTTACATGTTACACACATGACCTTGACCATATCATGTATCTAGCACTCATACAAACAGAAAGTCAACCATATGCCCCAAAGTTATGTTCTACGGAAGTAGGAGTAGGGAGACGCGCTAAACCCCCCGGAAGTATTTACATCCGTATCGTCACTATCGAAGATACCTGTGTTCCATTTATCGATACCGGCTATCCCGTTTGACTAGTAGTGTGTTTTGCATCCGGGAGGCTGTGTTCCATTATTACGTAAATATCGTTTAATTCGCTCTCGGTAATCTTTGCGATTTCTGACCGCTAAAAATTACTAAAAAACTTTATATTAATTAATTTGGTAAATACATTTTGTGGCTTAGACAAGTGATGTAAATTGACTTAACACGTCAACGTGGATACATAATTTACCAGGCGAATGAATATATCACCAATATATCTTTTTTTTTTTTCAAATGTCATAAAATACAGAAAATATCGTAGTTTGAGAGTAAGAAGCTTATAGCAAGTTTTAAAAGAGAAAACTTGACCAATTGGTTGCAGTTAAAATAATCCTTTCTCCTTTATTATCATTAAATACCGGGTTTTTCCCGGGAGAAATAGTTTAAGGTAACCCGCTTCAGTGGCCACGTGGTCTATCGCGCTACTCTTTGAGTAGGCTAGAGTGCCGATGAAGGGGAGATCGAGGCTCGAATATAGGTCTGGTGTTCTGAGGTTGTTTTTTCCAAAATGTTTTCCCACTCTTCCTCCATGCAAATACATTTCCTATTATATATAAAACATTCCAAGTCCCTAAAGCTATTAGCGTACTTAGAACATAATCATATAATCCAAACGGGTAGGGAGACGCGGTGCTAAACAAAGAAGTTTAGGGTAAGATTAGAAAATAGGTTAAAAAGGGCAAAAAGAGTAAAAAGTTTAATATAATCTAAACATTAAAAAATAAGGGTAATTAAAATAGTTAAGAAGAGTAAAAATGATTAAAAGAGTAAAAAGGGCAATAATGGAAAAAATTATATTATTTTAGGGTAATAAGGTGTAAAAAATGCAAAAGATGTAAAAAGGGTAGAAAGTAAATACAATTCTTCTACCACTTTAAATTACATATTTACCCTTTTAACACTTTTTAATCTGTTTGCCCTTTTGGTTCTTTCAGTATTTTTCACCCTTTTCCCATTTTATTATTTTTGACCTATTTGCTATTCTCGCTTTTCTGAACCATTTTCACCATTTTCCCTTTTTCACCCTTTTCCCTTATAGTCCCTTTTTGTACATTTTAACCAAAAATACTTTTGACGCCTTTCACACTAAGTTTTTTTAATAGACTTACACTTTAACTTTTTTTACACTTTTTGCACTTTTTACATGAAGTTCCCGGCTATGCCCGGGAGAAATGTTTTAGCGGAAAAAGATTAAAAAGCTCAAAAAGGATAAGAAATAAATATTTTTTGTTTTTAAAAGATAGTAATAAGGAGTCAAAAAATTAAAGGAAAAAGGTAAATAAGGTAAAAGGGATTAAATTGTAAAAATGCCATAAATATAATAAAAATTCCATAAATATAATAAAAATTAAAAGGGCATTCAGGTTGAAAGGGATAAAAACCACACATAAAATTAATGTTCTATAATAGTTGTATCAATCTCTAGCTCTTCCATTTCCTGGGCTTAAATTTTGAAATTTGATATGTTCAGACGTCATTCGGCTCACCGAGAATGTCTATTGGTTTGCATGTCAAACTTCTATTTTATAAAACACCAAAACTCGTTTTTTCATATTAGTTTTAATATCCATGAGGGAACCTTCTTTCTCAATTAATTAATTTATTTTTAAACTGAAGGGTCAGATCTTAAATTGGTTGTTTGGGGTGGTTTTTGTACCCGCCTGACAAATTTTAATCTCCTACCCTACTGAAAAGTAATTTATTATTTTAAATTTGGAAACTTTGGAGAAGAAAACATTTTACCAGCCCCCTTTTCAAAAAAGTAAATATTTAAAACGTATTTTATTATTGGAGTAATCCCTCTACGTTTCTGGCCAATTTAAATTTTATGCTTAACCTAAAGGGTTTTTATTTTACCCAATACTCTTCTACCTTCCCCCTATTTTCTCCATTTTAAATATCAAGTATTTTATAGTTATTTGTGGGGTTCTTTAAACATTCTAGTCAAAATTAAGTTTGGAAATTGTAAACCACCCACCCCTATACATTTAAACAACTTTTACTAAAAAATATTGAATTTTTAAGACAAAATATACTATCTGAAGTTATTGTTCTACCTGTCAGCCAAATTAATTTTTTTTACCACACCTAAAAGATCTTGGTTTCCTAAAGCTACAATTTAAAATGTAATATTTTCAGCCCTTAATATTAATTTAGGGTATTTTAAACTGTCTGCCTAGTTTCACTCTACTACATACTACAAGGACAAATTTGTTCTAAGCCCTGAGCGGGTCATTGATTACGTCATCCTCATCTGCTCACTCGTCTGTTGCTGCGGGGGGGCGGGGGCTACACCTGAACGAGTCCGGAGTAAAAACAGGTTCTTTTGAACCAGAAACTATTAAGTACCAGGATCTGTCCACCCCAAGATATCCTTGTTAGTGAAAGTAACCAACTAATCACGTTTAGCGAAAGGATTTCCTACGTTTGGAATAACACAATTCTTGCAACAAATTAAATATTCTAATTTCGATTGTCATCTATTTATACATGGATTCCCTCGCAAAGATGGCCATAAGGTCAATGGCGTCAGTCCCGCAATGGACGGAATGGACTGAAAAGGGCAGTTTGAGGTTCGATTCTCAACCGGGATAACTGAGGGAATGAGGTTCTATTAGTGATTTAGCCTGTTGGTTTTTTCAATCCCCTCTCAATACTAATATGGATTTGCTTATTCTTAACTATTTCCCTTAAACTCTTACTTCACCTCTGACAAGACGTGTATTAATCACAATTTGTGAATGTGAGGAATGCCAGGCCTCCAGCGTGGTTCGGATCCCACGTTAAACTGTAGGTCCTCCATTTCATCTCACAATAATCACCCTACCATTACACATTAGCGTAAGTGCGTATAACCCGAACGGGTAGTAAGACGCGGTGCTAATAATAATAATGCACTATCTCCCTTAACCTTACTCTTTAAATTAAAACATC
Source organism: Timema bartmani (assembly GCA_902151455.1). Lineage (NCBI taxonomy): Eukaryota > Metazoa > Arthropoda > Insecta > Phasmatodea > Timematidae > Timema > Timema bartmani. The sequence goes on along the minus strand of CABFWB010000427.1, from coordinate 109,203 downwards.
ACTTTCACATTAGACTGGATTATCGGTAGTGGGTAGATCGGTTTTTGAATCCCTGTCGGGTTTACTGAGGGTGTTTTTTTTTCTACTAAATGTCTCCCCCTCTCCCTCCAAGCAAATGCGTCCTAATCTCCTCTAAATTGTAACTACTTTATCTTTACCTCATTTGTGTAAATATGCGGATATCTTGAAAGAGTAAAAAGATGTGGTGCACAAAAATAAACAAGTTTATTAAATAAAGAGTTTGACAGTTTATCAACCAATCAATGCTTTAAAATTGGAGCCCACTTATTCGTATCACATCGTATAGGCTTATTTATAGGGGTATGTGAAGCTTCGACTTTGCTTCAAAGCAAACATAAACTTTGACTTCCCTCAGAAAAAAAAATTCCGGCCTTAAAGCTGTTTTTTTACATTAAAAATTAATACACATATAGAAAAAATCCAATATAATTGAAATTGTAAGTTTTGATAATAACTTGACCCATCAGATTAAATCAAAATATTGCAAAAAACGTTACAATAAATCATTATCAAAGTAATTTTAGTGCATAAACTAATAATATAAATAACCGCAAAATAAAATATTTTCAATCACTAATCACTAATCACAACTAAAATAAATATTAGAACTTCGATTCGGCATCGAAAATATTTCATTCATTCGATTAGAGTTTACTTCGATTTTTAAAAAGTGTACTACTTATTTGTAAATTATTTTGTACATATGAAAATATGATAAATAACTCAAACTAGTAATATTTTCCGAGATGATGCTGAGTGATGCGTGTCAATGTGATATCCATATAGCCTGTAAGCAGATAAATGATGCTGAGTGATACACGTCAATGTGATATCCATATAGCCTGTAAGCAGATAAATAATGCTGAGTGATACACGTCAATGTGATATCCATATAGCCTGTAAGCAGATAAATAATGCTGAGTGAGTTTCAGCAGAGTTAGTTGGTACTCAAACTTAAAGCTCCCTATTCCACGGTGAACAGAAGGAGTGAAAGTCTAACAGCTTATAAAACCCTCAACCACTGTTGCTGCTGATATTATTTTTGGCAGTGTAAATATAGTGGTTTAATATCTGACTTGATAGGATAGGATTCAAATCCGATCGGGTGCATTAGTTTTTATTTTACACTAGCAGAATTACCAGAAAAACGCTTTTTCTTTGTTTTAAATAGACAAAATAAAATATCTTCCATGTTAGCTCTTTCGACACAGTTTTTAATAAATAAAAAAATCAGCTTTGAGGTGAACATGTTTGTGCACAGGGGCTACCAATTTTTAAATTTCAGACCTCTGCATGCGATAGATATCGCAACTCTTAATTTTATTATTGTATAGAATATAGAAGATGCATAGTCTCTCTCAAACTATTTCTATAAAGATATCAGTATATTTTCTTGAAAAATCATTCCTTGAACCCGTACTCTTAGGGCCGAAATATTTTACTGTCATTCGACATTTGAATGACCTTCTTAGTCTCAGTCATTAAGGTAGGATTGTAGAGAACGTGATACAATGGCAGTGTTCTTGCAGTTTTTATAGTAAATAATTTGTATTGATCAAAAAAATAAATAAAATATTGCTCCAGTAGAAACATAAGATTTAAATTTTCTTAACGTGGTGATATCAACAGTTTATGACTATCTGTCATGAGCATAGCGGCATTAGGTGACAAACTTTTTAAATTACAAGAGACCTTTGACATATATTCAAGAAATGTTGATATCTCCATATGAAAAAAAAAGTTCTATATTTGTACAGAGGCAATAATTTATTTATTTTGACCAAAAAAAGTTTTAACATAAAAAAACTGCATAAACACTGAACTTTTTTAGCGTCCCCTTCATACCCACTTTAATATAAATATGTGGATAACCTGAGTGGGTAGTAAACGCGGCGCAAAAAAAAACTAAAAATGATAAGATATTATGTATTTATCCCGATTGCAGCGATTGCACCTTACCTTACTCAACCAGATCCGGTCATACCCAATGGAATATTTCTGGCGGGTACCGATGAGAAAGTGTCCCAGTTGATTCCAATGTCAGCCGTTGCTAAGATGAAAGAAATGCGTCGCGCGACAAAGTAACCTACTAGCCCACTTTACTAAGTCAACTTACATAATTTCGATGGCAACGGATGGTGCAATGGGCTAACCGAATAACATAATCTCATACTATCATACAAAACAAACAACAGTTTAATTAATGTATTAATTAATTAATTTTAGCACCGCGTCTTACTACCCGTTCGGGTTACACGCTTGAGTACTAATTACTATAATGGATTATGAATTGGGAAGGTTAAATTAGATTAAGTTAACCCGCATTTGCGTATAGGGAGAGTGGAAAACCATTTAGGAAAAAGCAACCCCAGTTAACCTGACCGAGATTCGAACCTTGATCTCCCTGTCCTCGGCGGTCTAGCTCAACACGACTAGCGCGTTAGCCAACTACTTTACCGAGGTGGGTCTAACCATTTTATTGAATGACTACTACAGTTTCTTTTATCAATAAGATAAGTGTCCTAGGTTCGATTCCTGGTTTGACTGAACATCTATCTTCGGTGAGTTGTTGGTCGTGGCACTATATGTTGACTGTTTTCTAGTATTAGGCTGGTTAGTAATTCGTGTGTTGACTGGGTACGTTAAAGATTCCGTCTTAACTCAGGATATAGCTTTGGTGGGTGATAAACCTCCTACCAGACGTCTCATGAAACGGTTTTTAATCTTAATTTTTTAAATTTTAAGTACCACGTCTCACTACCCGTTCGAGTTGTACGCCTATACACTAACTACGCTAATGTATTCAGAGGTGAGAAAGGTTTATTTAAATAAAGTGTACCCGCATTTGAGTGTAGGAAGAGTAGAAACCGATTTAGGAAAAAAACCCACCCACAGTACACTCGAACCTTGATCTCCCCGTTAGGAGCCGCCTAGACTAACACGAGATTAGTGCGTTAGACCATGCGGCCACTGAAGCGGATCTTATTCTTAATAAATAAGTGGGGGTTGAGACCAATGAAATTGTTTTATCATATTTTAAAATACATCAAAATTATAAAATAAATATCTTCAAACGAAAAAATAATTTGTCAAACTTAGCCAAATTTCGTTGTTGCCAAGAAAATAGATCAAAATACCATACTTCAATATATTACCTAGTTCAAACGAAATCCTGTATATAGTTTTCTGTTTAATTTCACATGATATGAGCAAGGCCGTAGCCAGGGGTGGGTTTTGGGGGTTCAAACCCCCTGCGAAATTTTATGAACAAATTATATATGACTTTATTTATGGTCCAAACAATATCAAAATTAAGATACAAATACAAATTAGGGGTTTTTTTTACTATAAAAAACACTTCAGAGAGCTTCTAGAACGGTTTATCATTTAAAATTTTTTCTAACTTCCAGCAATTGGGGGATGTGCCCACCAAACCCCCCCTAAAATTATTGGCTGGCTACGGCCTTGGATATGAGCTCCTCAACACCTCCACTAAAATTATATACAAGAAAGTTTGAGATCACCCAAGTATGATAAGTACTGCTCGGACGAAAATAATAAAGTAATAAATAAAACTATTTTATTTGTGGTACTAGTTTTTTTTTGTATCACTTCCTACCATCCATTCAATAAGTACTCATTTAATTACATTATTTGAGTTAATACGAGGAAGGCAGAGTTTAGAGGAAATGAACCCGCATCTTCGGAAACCATTAAGGAAAATCTTTCTTTAGAACACCCAGCTGGGGTTCTATCCCATCAGAATAGTTGAAGCTTTTGTCCACGTGGCTAATAATGTGGGTATTAGGGGTCTTAACACGCACTCTCTTAACCTATTAATTATAATAGCACACAAATTACAAACGATTTTAACTGCAGAAAAGTCAACGTCGGTAGTCTTGGGGTAAATTGCTCGCCTCAGGACCCGATGTTGGTGAGTTCTAACCCAGCCGAGGTCAACGGATTTTTCTTGATTGATAAAAATCCGTAGCACAACTTCTCTTGGAGGGGAAGTAAATCCGAAGGTCCATTGTCGATTGTGGCAAGTAAAAGAACACTTCTTGGAAGATAAGTGAAAATACCCTTCTCGGCAAAATTGGTGGTACCTTTTACGTACGCTCATAGAAATTATAATGTGTTCATATAATCATTCGGTTCAGAAAGTGCACGTTAAATACCTCAAATAAATAAATAACAACACTTAGTCTACTGGTGCGGTGGTCATTACTGTTAAAAGGGAGTCCCCGATTTTAATAAAATGGCCAATTATTCGGGCGTACTGGACCCTTAGCAGAATATACTGACCCACTACTGACAGTGCTAAAATCCAAAATAAATATACATTTAAATCACGTTGTTCATACACGTGATAGCATTCCAAATGTTTTATGGCAAAGCCCATACAAGGAGCAATATTCTGACTGCGCAAATCTCGGACAAGTTAAACCTGTTTTTGTTGCCACCGAAGATATGTGAGGTAATGAACTTGTCGTGTGGTGCATTTTTGTTCAATTAATTTAAAAAAATAAATGAAAAAAAATATATCTCTTGTCCACACATAAATCGTTTCGTAGAAATGGAGAAAAAGTTTAAGGAAAATAGATCCATGCAAAATAATTAGAAAGTTACTTTCCACAATAGGTCAGATGATTAATTTACGTCCCCCCCAAAATCAATCAAGCAAGCTTAGGTATACTTATAAATTTTTCAAATAAATGTTTGTTGTAGGCGTCATTGTTACTAAGTGGACTCTAGTTCGATTCCGGTTGATGCTAACGAATTTATTTATTGCCAGTAAACCTTTGCGAAACTTTCGCACATTCAACCTTCCCCTTTCCACCCAAAAAAAGATTGTCTTTTGTTGGGTTTTTGAAATTAAATACTCAGCGAAGTGTATACACAAAAGAGAAAAGAGAGTTTATTTTCGTTAATTGATACCAAAAATATTGTTAGATTTTTCTTTTAACTTAAATTTTAAACAAAAAAATGTGTTTTAACGTAAACTGAGTATGCTATGTCAGAAGTCGGTAAAAACTCCTGTCCACTGATACCTTATTCATCGCTGTAGGTTTTGTATTAGTTGAGAAAAAGGAATGTCGACAACAGAAATAATATATAGAATTGGTTTACGGTTTAGACCTATTATAAAATCAGTAACTCTCCAGAGCTGCCTGTGTACTGTTTAATAGTAACTATCTAGGCAAAAGGAGTGGTTGTAATGTTCTTAAGTTAATATTTAGGAATAAATGCCCCCAAGTTAGCGGGAAGAGGGTGTGTGTAAATCACAGTGATGAATTAAATGAGTAAAACCATCTCTAATATGTACCATTCAAGGTTTGAACTTTGACTTCCTCGTCATCGGCAATCCAGTCTATTATGAGACTGACAACTTATACCCGTAATTTTAAACTTTTATATAAAAAAAATTAACAGTCCAGTAAAAACTACTTGTTCAGTTTAAATGACCAGTAAGGTACAGGAATTGGGTGAGAGGCACAGATTATTACACATCAGGCCTAATTTTGATCAAATCTAGGTTTCAGACTTTGTATCACATACATTTCCTAAATATTTCAACTTTTTGTGCGTCATTTTTGTAGTTATGAAATGTGTAAACTAATCAACAGTTTTTAATTTGATAAAATAATTGACTGCGTGTTTAAGTTCAATTTCCTTTTTCACATGAGTACACCGGCAAAATAAATACATACATATCACAAAAACGTAATTTAGCTATCTAACAAGCTTGGGTAATTTTATGGTCGACCGGCTGCATTTAGTTTTTATAATATAATGGACCGCCAAATAAAATACGATTTTTAGGAGGACGCAATTTATTGTAAAAATATATAGGTAGGTTAATTGATCCTCAAATAAAACGGAGCTTAGTGTAATTAATGCTAACCGTTCATTTCGTTCATCATCTCTATAATGTCAGGTATACAAAAATGTTCATAGGTGTGTTGAATAGAAATGGTATATACTTCCATAAGAAGTATTTTTTTAAATTTGGTATTTCTAGCAATAAACTTTTTCCGTAGATGATATAGGTTGCGGGTCGCATAAAAATAAGTGACGGGTCGAGATTTTACCAGGGCTGGTTTGTAGGGTTTGTGCCACACACTCAAACCTATATACGTGTTTGAACCACAAATTAACCAAAGTTATCTTTAGTGAGAATAGGTTGAAAACAAAATTAAAGGTAACTTTAATAGGAGTCTCTAAAATACAATTAAAACAAAATTTAAGAAATTATTTGCAGATCAACAGCAACGAACCTACGGACCAGTTATGGTCCGTGGGTCACAAATTGAATACCTTGGACCACCTGATTGGCGGACTGGGTTCATGGCAGCTAGCGAGTGGGGATGACATTGAATAAATAGTAAAAATAGAAACTTTTTCAACTTCATTTAATAACTAAGTGCATTTGTAATAAATTAATTTTATACTTCAATATCAATTCAAACAAATTGTATTAAGGTAAAATCCCCCAAATAAACATTGTAATAAATGTAAAATATCTACTCTTAGTGATTATTGGTTTTCAGTTCGATAAATTAGTTGGAACAACAAACTTTCGTAATTTGTTTATATTTATACATAAGTGACTCGAATATCGGTACAAAAAAATAGATTGTGCAAACATCGAAGTGCCAGCATTGATGCTTGGAAATCATTGACCAACAAACATCCGTTGTAAATAAGTGAATCTTAAAAATCAATATTATAAGTTAGAGTGTGTTTGTCTATGTACTGTCCTTACTAACGAGGAAAATATTTGTACACACAAACTGTCACCGACTGCGGCAAGTATGCCACACCTTTACCCAAACAGGATCATGGGGTCGATTGTCTTTCATGCAACAAGGAAAATACCTCTTAGATACACTCTTATGGGACAAGGTATTGCAACCTCTGATTCATCTGAGAAGGTACCGTACCAGTTACCAACCGATGTACCATTTCCCTAACAGTTGTCATCGACCTATCCGAGAGTTTGTGTATGTGTTTGTTTTTCCTGCAACCTCACGATGACTCGGCGAAATATCTTCTAAGACTATATTAGGTAAGAAACACCTTTCTTCTTACGGAGAACAGCTAAGAGAGAACACGGCCTTGTGACATTTGCGAATAAATCAAGGACCCGGCCTTGTGGCCAAGTGGCAAGATGGGCTGACTGACTACGGGTGTAGGGGACCACGGTTCATATACTGATACCACTACAATAATGTAGTATATTATTGTGTGTTTTGCACTCGTAGCAATCAATCTACAGATATAAATGAAGGTGAAAATTAAATTTTGCTAAGGATACACCCATCTCTGGATATACCAGAGGTGGCTGAACCTTTTCTTCGGTGTGCCACTATTCACCTCTAATCTAATTTACCCTGCCAACACAACCCTGTGAAAAACACAATAAAAATAAAAACGACTTTTTTTCCCTCTTGATTGAGGTAGAGAGAGTTCTGGGTTATTTATATTTACTTTAGGTAAAATATTTAAAATAAAAATTTACCAATAAAACAGAACACTATATATAAAATAATTCTATCGGGGGAAAAAAAATATCATGTGTTCAGCATACACAATCCAGAAATATTTAAAGGTAATTTTTTTAAATCACAGGATATCAAAGAAGTAAAAAGTAGCATACTACGTAATTGGATAATTATGTTTTAATTATAATAACAGTATTAGTAAAACAACAAAGTAATAAAAGAAATCACAAATTATATTTAATAAGAAAAAATTAAAAATCAAAACACTAAAAAGCTATTTCAGTTCTTAATGAGGTTTTTAGATCTCTTTGGTATTCACGCGTTCATCAATGTTTGGTTTAATTGTCTAAGACGCCAGAAGAAGCCATTTAAAGTGTCTTCACGTGCCACTATTGGCCAACCCTGCATAACACCTTTCAAGTGACTTTAATATGGTGGGAAAATCACAACTGAATACGGGTAATTTTCAACAATAAATATATAAATAAGTCCGTATATAAAATTATATATAAAATTATATATAAAAATATAAATATATATTTCATATATATAATATATATAAATATAGGTTATATATAAAATATACATAGGCCTTTGTATATCGTCATTTATTCAAGCTCCACGTCTTACATAGCTGGGCTGTACGCATAGTTACATTATTGTGGTATGGATGAGGAAGATTGAATTGTAGAGTAAGTGTACCAGCATTTTTTTCGGGGGTGAATTAGAAATAATTGAGGAAAAATCGCCTTACACCTAACTGGGACTTGCTCCTTGAACTTCCAGTCGGTGCCAAACGAGGTTGATGCTCAATCGGCTTTCCAACTAATGCAGGTGAAACATAATATTAACAGTGGAGTTATATATGGGAAAGAGAGGGAGAAAGACTATGGAGCATAAAGAGAGAGAGAGAGAGAAGTGGTGCTGCTTATGGGTAAGAGAGAGATAGAGAGGGCGAAACAAACCAGTGTCACTGCTGCATACTTACTAAGTTAAATATCACATATGTTTTTACCATCTAGGGAAGCTTCTGAAGCATCATCATATATTTTTAAAATATCACGAAATAAAAAAAAAACACTATCATAAATATAAATACAATTCTTGTACAGTGATGTTCAAGAAAAGTGGTCGGCTTATAGTGGGATCTTGACTGGAAAAAAAACCCGACACATTTTATGACCGGGAGTACAAGAAAAGTGTTAGGAATCAAGTTGAACACGACAGTAACTTGTTAAAGTCAAATCTTAAAAAGACGATCTTGTATCTAATGAGAAACAGATGCAGCCATTTTTAACAAGGAGGCAAAAAGAACCCCCCAGAATCAAGTAATCATCTAGGTCATTACTCAAACTAAATACCGCTCAAAAAAAAAAGGAGAGAGAAGAACAAGATAAAGTTAAAATAAAATAAATAAACTGTACTCTTCCACAAATGCAAGACTTGAATCGCTTACTCTTGACGGTAAAACTCGATTTGCGATCAAATCATAGAACAAGACAATGACCTCAACGATTCAGAAAAGTTCTCTGAATCTTTTATTCGGTATATTCAGATTTTAACCCAAATCACTTTCATTTGGTAAATTATATTCCCAGGAAAGGCGCTACAAGTTTTGCCCTTCTGTAAATATGTTGACTGGCCATCCCTTTCCTTCTACATCTTTTTATTTCTAATCCCCTTTTCTACCATGCAATCACATTTAACACTTTATAAAATAAATTACAATTTAACTATATTCTGCTCCTGAAAATCGACACCAGCCATCAGCTTGCGGGGAAAATTTAGTCTTAACTTGACGCGCTCTCCTGTTGTTCTATCCGTCACGGGTGTGTACCGCCAATTTTTTTTATCATTATGTAAAAATCCTATCTTTGCAAACTAAGATTCCCACCTTTTGTGAACATAAACGCATAAAATTGGCAAAAACTTAGCGAATCCAAACATAAAATGAGTGTCACTTTATCGTTTATTTGTCCTGATATTACCGAAATAACAAAAAGACTATAAAAAAGTTCAAGTTTCACAATAAAATAATTGATTAATTAATAATTGCAGTAATATATTACAATGATTATTTTATTTTTACCATAAGAATGTAAAAAAACTAATATAAAATCTTGAATATATTAGCTAAGTTATATTAATAAAAATACATTTTTTTTCAAACTTCCTCTTTTCTTTCAACTGGTTCTCGCTCTTAAACCCTCTATTTTTGTGGTTTTACATCTCCTGTATTGACGAGCGCTGGATGCAGATTCCTCAATAATTAGTAAGAGAAAATGGAAATCACCCCACAGAAAAAAAAGTATGGAAACTTTTATAGTAAAACGAGCAAGAGGTAAGCCTCATGTGTCACGTCACGCCACGGTGAGTGTTATTTATAACGGTTAAGGGTTCCGTCTACTTGAAAGGAAGTAGCTACACACTATTGTATTTCTTATAAGATCAGCAGGTTTGAAGCTTCAATATCGCTAAAACAATTTTCAAATTTCTTATAGTTTTCTGTTGTGACCATTAAAAAAAACAGATTTATTTGTTTGAGGAAGACTAGATCTGTGCTTCTAACCATTTTATTTGATATCAAAGTTTAAAATATCGCGTGAAACCTAACAGAGAATCAGTTAATTTTACTTTTCAAAATTAAAAAAAAAATTACATAGCTTAGAATATATGGGCTTAAGTCCTATAGACACGCTGATATCTTTTGCCTATATTTTGACGTGAAGCATGTTTTGAAATAACAAACCCTTCCTTAAATAGTGACATGTGGTTTTTGGGGTCTACAACGCACTAGCCGGCCCTCTTAACGCAACCTCATTTTAAATAACAACTTTATGGAAAAGGTTTTAAATACGGAGGATAAAAAAAAAACTTTGAAAGAACTACATTTTTACAGTTTTCATGTTGAGACGTTTTGATGACTCCAATAGCTTCATTTACCGTTCAAGGTATCGAACCCTAACTTATCTGTCATCAGCAAACTCGAACAGACAAGATTGACACCTTGATCCACGCACCGTACGATGTGAGGTTGTTTTTTTAGTGTTTTTTTAGCACCGCATCTTATTACCCGTTCGGATTATAAGATTATGGTTTTAGGGTTTGGGAAGTTTATATTTATAGCAAGTGTACCCGTATTTGCGTTGAGGTAAAGTGGAAAACAATTTTGGAAAAAAAACACCCTCAGTACACCCAACCTAGATTAGAACCTTGATCTCTCCGTCATTGGTGGTATAGTCTACTGTGAGAGTAGTGCGTTAAACTATGCGGCCACCGAAGTGGATGGTTTTTTTAGTTATTTTTAAAAGTTTTTTGGTCTGTATTCCAATGTTTATCTTATACATTAGATTTTGTTTTCTTAAATATGCAGTGAACATATAGGTTATAAAATTCCCGGTGCCTCGGCTTAAATAATTGTTCGAGTTTATGTTTAGTTATGGTAGCACCTTAATCATAATTTAAAGAGCTTGTGTGATAAGAACTACTACGATTTGGAATACATTAAATTAATATGATTAGTAAAATAGTTGGTTATTTGTTTAGTCAAGGGTCAATCTTAATAACACGCACAGAAACATTTATGCCTATGGATTAAATGTTTAATATTTTAAGTTATTTAGTTTGTAAGTCATATGATGCTTAAAATATGTATTAGAAATATCACTTTAAATGTCCAAATACATTGAAAATCTTTATTTTATAAGATCTCCCAAATGAACATAGATTTTTTACTTTATTTGCATAGATAGTAAATTCACATTTTACTTTAATGTGATCATATATAATTAATGTTAGAGTTAAATTAATTTGAATTAAAGTAAAATTTCTTACCTTTCATATTCAAACCAAGAAGGCATTGGATCTGCGGTACAGAAAATTTGTCTCCGTTTTCCCATTTTCCATAAGGAATAAAACTTCCGGAAAAAGATTTCCAAAAAATGGATTATCAAGTATCCAAAACTGACTAATGTGCAAGTCATTAGTATTTTCTTTAATATAAAGTATTTTTGTTTGAAAATATAATAGTAAAATAATTTTACAAGGAATATAAAAACTTTTTAAAACGAATTGTTACCTAGCAATACTCTCTCAAAACGTAGTAACCATATTTACAAACAAAAATGTGTCATTTGTTGCGATACTTTTAAATTTTTGTAAAGCCAAGCGCCTTAATATTTCCGTTCTTACCTCTTTCAGAATATGTCCCACGCCACACAACAAGGTCAGTCATTGATTCGTAATCCCGGCAACGAGATAGATGACAACAATGACCAAAAGTATTTCTCATTTAAATAAAGTTAAAAAAAAAATGACACCTGGACACGAAAATAGAACCCGGAAACTTTAGTGTAGCATTCCAATGTCCTGGGTTTGTTTCCCAGACTCATATATACATTATCAAATATATTTATTAAATTATTTTCAAGTGGATGGTCATAATCTGAATTGAATACGGAAGCACTCACATTGATTGATTGTGGGTTGTTCCTAAATGGTTTACTACACCCCTCCATGAAAATGAGGGTACATTTTCTCTAAAATATGTCTTCCTCATCTCTAACACACGAGCGTATTAATAAATGTGCTTATATCCCAAACGTGTTGTGAGACATGGTAAAACCTAAAATTAATACTTATTGTGAAAGTATTTTTGATAATCTAGTTTTAAACTAGCCACTTATTTACGGATTTTGGCTAGGTAACTCTATTCATAGCTTCATCTCCTTTAACCACCAGAATGGTTCTTACAACCGTACACTTGTCCAGACAGTAATAACTATGCGATCAATATATATGGCCAGATAAGAAAATAAAAACAAGATAACGGAATTTATATTAGGCCAAAAAATAATTGTTTTAAAAATATTTTTCAGTGGTTTAGTTCGAATAGTCAAAAGATTAACCATAATTATGTCCCCATAATAAGAAAATTATATTACATTTTAAAAATGGTTAAATATACTTTCATATGTTTGTACGCCAAAACATGTTCTACATTTGGAGTTAATTTTAACAGTTTTAAGATAAACATCTTGTCTTCTAAAAGGTTCTTTATATAGCATTTGTATAGGGAATATATAGGAGGTTTTTTTAGAAAGCACTTTGAGTTTACAAAACATTTCAATAAGTAACGTAAACCATTCCTGTTGAGCCTCTATTAATAGCACCTACACTAATCAAAATTTCTGTTAACCAATCCTCGAGTATCCAAGGTCTATATTAAACGCGCCTCCATTAACCGATGACTCTATTAACCGAGCTATAGGCCAGTGTCAAAGCCATGGAGTAGCTGTAGATTGAAACAAGTTCCTGTTATCGTTTAATTATGTTTCGAATAAATTTAATTTAACGTAAAGGCTTGTTTATCACGTAAGGTAAGTTTGATACCTTTCAGGGTAAACGAGCGGTACATACATTTTATTATCCGTACTTTTATCAAACTACGGTGCGATTCCACAACCTTATATATGGAACAAAATGCAATGTTTGACAGTTAATTGTTCATTTAACCTCAGATAAAAATAGCATCTTTCAACATAGTCATTACTAACAGATTTTTCCGGTATCCCAGAGGAACATGGCCCTAATTACCTCGGATCATCGAGGTTTTACTGAATCCTTACGTCAAAGTCATTGGGGGTCATGTTTGAATAATATTATTCGTGATCCACGTCTTATTACGCATCCGGAATACCTTCATATCTAAACCAGACTTGTAAAGATGAGAAAGCTAGAATTTATAGTAAACACATCCGCATTTGCGTGGGGAAGAAGTGGTAAACTAGTAGGGTGAAACGCCGAATTGTACCAGAGCAGGATTATAGCTCCAACCCCTCCTATCACCCACTAAGTCAAATAGGACTAGACTGGACCCTTTTGTGCACGTGACCCACTGGTGGGGGTTTAATGATTTCAAGTTGCACATGCTATATTAGTTAAAAAAAAAAAGAGTGACTCATTGCCAATGTTTGCCAATCTGCTTGTGTTCTATATTTTCTTCAATTTTGGTTGCATAGTGGTCTAAATAACTCTTTTGGTCCCATGATAAAAATAATAATAATTATTATTATTAGCACCGCATCTTACTAACCAATCGGGCTATACGCAATTACGCTAATGTGTAATGATAGGGTGATTGTGAGATTAAATGGAGGACCTACAGTTTAACGTGGGATCCGAACCAGGGCGGAGGCCTGGCATTCCTCACATTCACAAGTTGTGATTAATACACATCTTGTCAGAGGTGAAGGAAGGGTTTGGCAATCAGATAAAT
>CABFWB010000427.1:71124-81733 GCA_902151455.1 Timema bartmani | reverse complement strand
CCAGATTAAGGAACGACTACATCTTTGGAATTTTGAACTTTTTTCGATGTAAACTTTTTTTACTAGTTTTGTACCACAAACATGTTTGCACCCCCACCCATTTTGAGTAATTAGCATATAAAATTGGTCACTCAATTATCGTTAAAAATTAAGGTGAGGATCACTCTAAATAGCTTCGAGGGGCATCCAAATTTCAAAAATTTCTAGGTGAGGAACATTTAAAAAATGGCTTACAAAGAAATCGATTTTCTTAATCGAGGCGAAAACTACTCATAGCTTCTAAAGTGATCCATTTTCCAAAAAGTTGCCCAAGGAGGGCCATTTCAAATAAGAAACTATCCGATTAAAAAAAATTGAATAGGAGGACCACGGTTTAAAACATACATAGCATTACATATGAATGATAAACTATGATATGGCTTTAAACATAAATCTAATATTGTATGTAACTATGTTATTTATAACTATGACCCCCTTCCCTATTAAAATGATCTGGATCTGCACCTGAGCTAATATATTCATTAAATTAAACTTTAAAACCCTTATTTAATCTGGCGGGATATTATACGCAAACAAAATGTGGTTGTACAAAGCGGGAGAACAATTTGGCATCAAAAAAGTTATAAATTCTAAAGATATAGTCCTCCCTTAATTTGGAGTGGCCATTTTGATATTCTAATTACTCAAAATGGGTTGGGCTACAAAACTTAAGATATGTATTTTTACAATTTTTGTAACAAAAATCAATTTTTAATAAAATACAAAATAGGCCTATAATAGCTTCAGTAGACATTTTTAGATTAATTATCGACATAGAGTAAGTAATCTCAACAGTTACGGTATTGACTATTTGTCATGAATATAGTGGCACCCGCTTCGGTGGCTATATAGTCTAAGGTACTGCTCTCGAAATTGACTAGACTGTCGATGATGAGAAGATTGTGGTTCGATCTAGACCGGGTGTACTGAGGGTGGTTTTCCCAAATGGTTTACCACTCTCTCCACACGAAAATGAGAGTACAATTCCTCTAATTTTAACCTTCAACATTAATTTCCCATTTCCGTAATTAGTACATAAGCGTGTGACCCGAATGGGTAGTATAATACGTGGTGTAAAAAAACCAACAATAAAAAATATTGTGGCATTTGAATAGAAACCTTTTAAAGCAGACGGAAAGTATATATTCAAATTACACGATGCCCACGACAAATTCTGAATAACTGTTGAGATTACTTTTTGTATAAAATTAAATTAAACGTAAATATCGAGGCAGTATTATATTTATTTTGGCCAGACATATTTTTTGTTATAAAATCCGTACAAATAAGGATTTAAGGCTCCTTTTCTTTAAACCCCACTTCCAAGAGTCCCGAGTTAGATCGTTGTCATGTTGATCTTGGTAAAATTGGGACTTCTTCTTTCACAGCGGTGAGGCTTTGGCTGCCGTAAGACTGGACATTGAAATTGTTGTAAAATTTATTAAGCCTTTTTAAAAAGTACTATATGCATATTTATACTAATGGGATAGAATTGAGGAAGAAAACAATTTAAGAAAATATACCCCTGTTTGCGTTGAAGGAAAGAGGAGCCTTTTCAAAAATATATCTTAGTACGCGTGGTCAGAATTATAAACCCCAACTACGCGTTACCAAGAAACCAGATCAGACAAAACTGACACACTCAATACGTGCAGTTAGATTGTTAGGCGCATTCTGAGATAGTCAATTAGTTTGGAAAGTATTCTTTAATATACTCAATAAAATTACTTTATGTTTAGATACTATACTTTTAAATATTGTTGGGTATTGAAACCAACAAGGATTTTCAGAATATATCTGAAAGAGTGCTTGTATAAATACAGAAAAATGACACCCGGACTAGGATCTGAGCCCTGGTCGTTCACTTAAGCTCCGACTGGTGTGACTTGATCCATCCTGGATCTCCCTCTTGTTGGAGAATAATTCAACACTGACAAAATCTCACCCATATTTAGCTGTCGAGATTCAAACCACCTGAAAGTTACACTCCGTTAACCGGGAAAGTAATCATTCTTACCTTTACGGATTACACTATGACCCTATTTCATAAGATATGCAATAGTGACATAATTCAAGGTAAGCTTGCTAGCTTAAAAAGTAAATGAAGGGTATCACATGGCGTATAAAGGAATGTGAGTAGATATATTGTACTTACATTTTGAACGGTCAAAAACTGTTTTTACACCAACCAAAACCTGTTAAACTTTTTTGGTTGTTTGTCAAATCTTCGTGGCTTGACTTTTTTTTTTGACAAGTCTTCACATCCCTCCTCTATCAAATAAAAAATATCATATTTTGCAATAAGGTAAGCTAATTAGTCGTATCCGGCAAGAAAATTCCACTAAATTATTAAAACACTTTTTAAATACGATGTGATAATAATTATTTACATATTTTATAATAAACTAGCTGATGTTCCCATTCCTCACACGGGCTATCTATAAGTAGTTTTGTTCTTTTTTTTTTTGACCTGGTGGTCAAGGGGTAAGGTGTCGGACTTCTGTGCTGGGGGTCCGGGGTTCAATCCTCGGTACTGGCACAGATTTATCTGATTGCCAAACCCTTCCTTTACCTCTGACAAGATGTGTATTAATCACAACTTGTGAATGTGAGGATTCGGATTCCACGTTAAACTGTAGGTCCTCCATTTCATCTCACAATCACCCTACCATCACACATTAGCGTAAGTGTGTATAACCTGAAAGGTTAGTAAGACGCGTTAGTAATAATAATGTTCTTTTTTTTTAATATAAAATTAAGGAAAAGTAACAAAATTTTAACTTAGTAAATCTTCTAATGTTTTAAATTATGTGACTAAACGTGAAAAATAGGAAGATTGACCAAAATATAATGTCAAAACCGGGATCTAATATAAAAACGTGTTATCTTTGCCACTAGCGATCATGAATGATACAACACAATCGCACAAACTTTCTCATATTGTGTATTATGGCCTCGAAGATCATTTTCAAAAATAAGATTTTAGTAAACTACGCTTAAATAAGTTTTACTCATAAAAACAAACATATCATCTTGTTAATCATAATAATAACTTTATATATAGATTTTAAACCAAATTGTTCAATTTTTTTTAACAAAAATCAAATTTTCAAAAATAAATTATTCGTTAGTTACCCTAAAATTATTCGCTATTTCTAGAAGTTAAAACGTTTTCTTATTTATCATTAAAAATTATTCATAGATTCTCATTTTGAATTCAATCTTAAAAGTAAATTTTCCAAAAATTCAAATTTTCTATAATTTATTGTAAGTTAACCACCCTTAAATTGATTAATTTATGATAAATAAAAATACATTATTGTTGGTAGGTAAATAGTCTCTAAATACCAATTTGGAGCCAAATCACTAGAGCCATTTTTGAAAGTATTAAAAAAAAGGTAGTCGGTTACCTATCCATAGCCAAATTTACCGCTTAAAACAAGTAAATAAATTTATTTGTCATGTTCATGTCAAGCACTCCCCAGGTATACATTTTAAGCAAAATCAATATTGCCATTTTAAAATGATTCCAATTTTCAGAAATCACTTCTCAGTAAAATACCCTTTATCGAATTTGTTTACAAAGAAAAGTGTACAGGGCTATTTGTCATGTCAAACACTTCCAAGATATCCATTTGGAACGAAAAAGTTTTTTGAAATTTTAAAATTATTTTCAGTTTTTTGAAAAATTAGTCATCATTACTACCCATAAATGGGTTTTTACCTCATAAACAAGTAAACAGTGCTATTTGTCATGTCAAACACTAAGAAGATATCAATTTGGAACCAAATCGTTAAACCCATTTGTAAAATATTTCAAGATTTGAAAAATCAGTGATCAGTAAACTAATCATAAATTAGTTTTTAAACCTACCCCAAAAACAAATAAACAGTGTTATTTGTAATGTCAAACACTACCAGGATAACCCTTTGGAGCCAAATCGTTAGTGACTTTTGTAAAACATTTTAACTTTTTGAAAAATCAGTCATCAGTAAACTAACCTTCAACGAGTTATTGCCCAAAAATCAATTACATAGTTCTATTCGCCGTGTCAAACAAGCCCTGCATATTCATTTTAAACAAAATTGTTTAAGCCATTTTCAAAGAATTTGGAATTAAAACAGTTACTCATCAGTAAACTATCCTTAGTAGAGTTTAAAAAATATTTGTGGTATAGTCCTGTAATATCTAAATATCAAGTTTAACAAAATCCATCAAACCATTTTGGATTCATGGTCAGGGAGAGACTAACAGGCAGACATGGGGACAGACAGAATTAAAAAATCCCTTTATTGGGTTCGTGTTCACATAAAACGTAAAAAAAATAAATTTCGAGAACGATTTTTTCACTATCACAATTCTTTCAATTTTATAGCCTACCACACAAAGCTTTATTTTTCTAATAGAGTGTGAAAATTTGATTCACTTATTTTTTGAACAAATTCTCAAATTTTCATTATTTTCTAATTATTAAAAGCTTTGTCGACACCGACTTACTCTTCTCATCCACCCTTGTTTAAAAATTGAAAAATTTAAAACTCTTCTGGTTATTTAGGCTTGTCCGTCTAGATGTAAGTAAATATCGAAATTTTGACAATACCGAAAGTGTTTTATTGTATTAGGTCCGGAAATTTTTGGGTAGGACACCTCTCTTCCCATTTTCAAGTCCTTCATTTTGAGATTATTTAATTTATTTCTAGAGTTTTTGAGGTAGCTCTTATAACTTCCTGACAAATTTCAATCTTCTACCACATTGATAGGTATCTTTTTATAATAGTTTTTGGAAAACCTGAGACTCACCCCCACCTCTCCCCAGTTCAAAAACCACTAATAAAATTCAAACACTTTGTTTTTTTTAATATATAATAAGTTTTGAAATTTTCAAAACATCTCCCCCCTTCACCATTTAACAAACCCCCACATAAGAAACTCAAATATTTAAAAATTATTTGGGTATTTGGAGTATTTCCACTACACTACACACCCAGTCCTAGCGCCTAGATGGTTACTTTTATAGGACGAATCCGTGCACAAATTGTAGACAGAACCACCCAGAAGTGAACCCGGGCTCTGCAGACTTTTATTGAGGCATTGAAGACTCTTCTCCGAGAACCTCGAATGTTTCAAAGTGTGTGAGTTGTTAAAAATACAATTTAATTAAGAAATCGCACACCAAATTCTTAGAAAGCTAAATCAAAACATCTATAAACAAAGTATGTAAATTCAAATAACGGTTCAGAAATTATAATGCTGCTTTAGAAAATTTAATTTAATTTAATTTTAGCACCGCGTCTTACTACCCCTTCGGGTTATACGCTTAAATACTAATTACTCTAATGAACTAGGAATTAGGAAGGTTAAATCTAGAGGAAGTGAACCCGCATTTGTGTGGAGGGAGAGTGGAAAACTATTTTACGAAAAACCACCCCCAGTTAACCCGACCGAGATTCGAACCTCAATCTCCCCGTCCTCGGCACAACTAGTGCGTTAGCCAATTACGCCACCGAGGCGGGTCTTTAGAAAACAGTATGTTATTTTAGCGTAAGCGCAATGGTGCAGCTATAGTTAGAAAGTCTTTGTATTTAAAAAGGCATGCTTGAAAAGGATGTACACATTATTTTGGTACACTGGGCGAGCTTTCTTTTTTTCCCTAGCTTGACTTTCGTTTCTCACTCACTTTTTTTTTCTCTCTCTTCAACTTGTTCTCCGCCACCTGTGTCTGCTGATGTAACCAGGATAACAGAATACTCGAGGAGGTAGTCGAGACAAGGTAATACAATCCTGTCTACCTGACATTGACGATCAGCTGTTTTACCTCCCTCACGTCATACTAGCTTATGTTCTCCCGGTCCCATCATTCCGGATACTTTATCTATCGACCATTATTTTCCCCCCTGTTAGTTAATTAATTCATGTTGGACATTTGCTAAAAAAATAAATAAAAAATTACAACTATCTGGGGAATTAGCTCTCTTAGCAACATCTTGAAACTTTGGTAAACTTTGAGAAGTTTGTGTTGGTAGTTTCAGGCAAGAAAGAGGTAAACAAAATATTTATTTTATGCGCACCACCGTTCCTCGAGAAAAAAAAAGTATTTCGAGTTCAACTAATCATTAATGGGTATTTAGTATGCCAAATACTTGCTTAGGCAGTCGAATGGCCTAAGTTGTAGACTAGAATGCAGATGAGTGGGATATCGGGGTTCGAATACCGGTCAGGTGTACGTACCTAGGGTGATTTATCCTCATTTGCTTTTAACTAATTTAGGTACACTTCCTCTAAATTCACCCTTCCTCATCTTTAAAACATCTAGTAATTTTAAAAAATGTGCTTTACACGAGCGAAAAAAAAACCTTGTCAATAATTAATCTCCTCGGTGGGCACGCGGATTTAATGTCAGGTTCATCTGTTTTGCTGAGGTCGAGAAGGCCGGTGTTGAATCCCAGATGGTGATGGTTTTATTCTTAAATGGTTTCCCACTACCCCTCAATGCAATTGCGGGTATATTTACTCTACATTTTTCTTTATTCATTCGCACCCCAATAGTATAATTAAATGCGGATATATCTGATGGTTATTAAAACGCGGTAGGATAGAATTGGCTGTATGTTAACTAATCTTGTTTTGAAAGTTAATTTTTGATTAGATATTTAAAAATAATAATTACAAGTTAGACTCGAAACAAACTTCCTGGCTGCAAAAAAGCCGGGTGGGTGGGTGTCTATAGAATTTCTATCAAATTACTGTCATGAAAAAAAAAGTTTCAACATATTTGTTCAAATAGTCAACTATATTCTTGTTTATTCTTTTTTGTGATCTTATGATCACAGTGAATAACAGCTTGTTTGTTGCCAACAATAAATTCAATAAATATCAGTCGCTATTCAATTCAATGACCTTTCATCATACAGAATTACCTAAACCTCATTGGTGTCGACAAAATATGTATGGCCAATCCAAATGTATTATTATTTATTTTTTTGCATCTATTAATATAAGAGGCTATTTTAGCTCAAGTAGGCCCTTAATATATAGTTCTTTAAGGCACTCAAAGAAAAATGTCACAGTTTCTTTTGTAAGAAATCTTTGAAGCTTCAAAGCCACTAAAACAACTATCAATTATCCTAGTATGTTCTGTTGTTACCCTGTAATAATATCAGGCTACTTCATGCTTATAGCTATTTACAGAACTTTACTTTTCACGTTAGACGTCCTTGAAATTTAGCTAATTTTATATATATATCTGATACAATATAAAAGTTAATTGCATCGTGTTGATTCATTTTTCCTCAGTTTTGTATTTATAACAACAATAACAAATCATTTCTTAAATGACAACTTCTGGACGTCCACAACGAGTCTCAACGCTCCGTTTGGCTGCCCCTTCAACACAAGTGCTACTTATTTTGTGTGCACCATAACTTACTACCCATCTTGGCCATCAGCGTATTTTACACTAATGGCAAAGGATGAGAAATTAAGATTTTATAGAAAATGTACTGGTATTTGCGTAGAGGAAGATTGAGGAACCATATTTATATATAAATAATCTTAAATTCAGCCCACAACCTCCCCGTCATTAAAAATGATATAATTCTATATTTTTCCCATTCGCGACTACCGTGAGATCTAGGAGATGACAAATGTGACTCACCGGTGCTAGGGTTGCGACATCTTTCGTGTGACAAACGTTTGAAACGGAGGAATACCTATCGATCCTAGGATGGGTGTGAGCAGTGGTGTTAAAATACCGAAAGAGGAAGGGTTGCATTCCTCAAATTCCAGACCTTACGTATCATCTACTTGTACGTGACAGATTCTTGCATTCTTTATCATTAAAAAAAAAAATCATATTCTCTAATGTCCGCACTGCGTGTCTCACCTACTTAAAATATATCGGCATATATTTTACTAATGGGGTAGGGGTGAGGAAAGTAGAATTTAGAATAAATGTGCCGGCATTTCTGTTGAGGGAGACTGTAAAACCATTTAGGAAAAATCACTCACAGTGTACCCAGTTGGGTTCATAGCACCCTCATATCCATCACTGGCAAACCAAACAAGAAGAGACAGGCACCTTAAAGCGCGTGATCACCGATGCATTTGTTGTACGCCTTAGCCTGCGTGGCCACTTAACCAGACATTGTTTTAAATTGAGATGAATTTTACTAGCCTGTACGTCGTAAAATGTAATGTTAGGAAAAACCCATTGTTTAGTTAAAACGTGAAATCATTCATTTGGTCTCTTTACGGTCGAGAAGTATCTCGAGATATCGGATGATGACCTTAAGAGCCAACTATGACCAAGATCACGTTTCATGCGAACTCTCACAGAGGCGGGGTATTCAAGTGATTCCACAGCCTCGTGGCAGCACTCGATATTGGGAAATAACCTAAACACCCTATTCTTAGAGGTGTCCGGGTTTTAATCCTGGCAAACAGAGGTTGACTGGCAGGTTTTAAGCGGTCCGTAGGGAAAATATAACGATCACATACATTTATTTATTAATTCCCTTGTCGCTATATTTCAGTGTAAGATCTGTATAATACTGTATCATATTAAGTGCATATTATAGTGAACTACAGTATGATTTAGTTAGGAAAAACAGTAGAAGTTAGTTACTAAAGTTACTATAACAATTTTTATATATTTATACATCAAGTCATGTTATCTGAAGTGGTCAATTTTGATAGATATTATCAATATCTATAAAATAACACAAACATTACAATAAAATGTTGTCAATGTTGGCTGTAAATAAATATGTTTTGAATTTTCTCTACTGTCCTTCCAATACTTATTTGCACATTTAAATTAGTAAAGGACTAACTGAAAAGCGTTTGAATCCGGATACCATTTAATCTACATTACCTATGGTTTCGTAGTTGTTAAATAACTTGAAACATTAGTTCCGGCTTTCCACTGGAAATGGTATCAATGTTTCTAACAGGTAGACGGCCATGAACTGAGGAATTTATTTTTGATATATTTATGTGTAAGGACATAATCCTACACAAGGTATTCGTGTACGTGACGTAAAGTTGTGAGAGTAGGGGATGCAGTGAAAGGTAAATGTTTTTGTATTTCTTACCACAACTTTTTTTTTGGTCAAAATAAATAAAATATTGCTCCAGTAGAAACAGAGTTAATTTTCTTCACATATCAACAGTTCTTGAATATCTGTAAAGGGTGTCTTGGATTTCTGTGACAACTTTATCTCTTCATAAAAAAGTTTCTCATCTAATGCCGCTATGCTCGTGAAATATATTCAAAAACTGTTGATATCACCATTTGAAGAACGTTTATTTCTATGTTTCTAAAGGAACAAAATTAGATTTATTTTAATGAAAGAAAAAAAAGGTTGCTATGAAAAATGCAAAAACGCCTTTTCTCACGCTCCCTACACTCCCACCTTATTAAGTCACTACGAATTGAATAGTTGCTGGTACGTTTGGCTGAAATGGTTGTATATGTTGGGCGCAAAGCCCTAAAACCACTAATGGACTGACTTTTACTCAATCCTAGGATTGGACATTTTAAAATGACCAAAGCCCGAAGTTCTATTCAATTTAGTGCTCCATATGCAAATGTGGGTACACTTATTCTAGATATAACCTTTCTTATACCTAAAGCTATTAGCTTAATTAATAGGCCTACGTAAGCGTGTCATCCGAATGAGTAGAAAGACACAGTGCTAAAAAAAATTACTCATCATTTTACCGGTCCGTACTACCTGCTCATTTTATACTAATGGATAGAGATTAGTAAGGTAGAGTTTTGAGTAAATGTGCTCGCATTTGCATAGAGGGATTATGAGAAACCATTTCAGAAAATCTATTCAAATGACACCTAGCTTTGATTCAACCCCTGATGTTCTCCTCACTTGTTCTTCTATTTCAGCTTTTATCAAAGTTTTCTCCACGGAGCCCTGGGCCTTCCGAGACCCCTTCAGGGCCTCCTCGAGACTTTAGAGTCTTTGTAGTGCTGGATTTTTTTGAAATACACTTCAACCAAAACAAAATACTGTATTAAAACAAAGTGAATGCAAAAAGAAGACATTCGACTCCAGCTATTTGATATTAAACCAGATATATTTATTTTTAGGACCACGCCTTACTAACCGTTTCGGGTTATATGCCTATGTACTAATTACGTTAATGGTTTTCAAGATTAGGAAGGTTATATTTAGAGGAAGTGTACCCGATTGTGTGGAGGGAGAGTGGAAAACCATTTTGGCAAAACCAACAACCCTCAGTACACCTGACCATGATTCGAACCTCGATCTACCAATCACCAGCAGTCTAATCTACTGCGAGAGTGGTGACTTAGACCAAGTGGCGGGTTTAAGCCAGATATTAAAGAAATTTGTTAAATTTTTACTAATGCCATTATTATCATTAAAAAAATTGCTTTGAAAAAATCATATTTTATGTTTTAAAATAATGGTTTTATTTCTGTATAAAGCTATTTTTGATTTAAATTAAATCAATGAATATATATTTACAAATATTCTCAAAATTTTAAATTTTAGTTCGATAAGAATTGATATAATATATATATATATATAT
>CABFWB010000427.1:36332-61388 GCA_902151455.1 Timema bartmani | reverse complement strand
ATTTAAAAATTATTTTTTAAATTCGTATATAAAATAACGCAATTGGTACACAGGCAAAGTTAATCCAAAACCAATATAAACAATTGAAATAATTTTTACCAAACCAAAAGTCAATGTCAATAAATAAGAAAAATACTTCCTTTATTTACGGTTTTAACAAGACCAAAATAAAGACACAAGGATATATTTAACTAATTTCAATTTTGGTGCTTAGTTACATTTTTAAAATATATATTTATTCTGTGTTTATTCAAGCAACAAAGCTGGGTAGACGCCTGTCAAGATATTAGCAAGGGACATAGGAGGTATTAGCGTGGTATTAGCAAGGGACATAGGAGGTATTAGCGTGGTATTAGCAAGGGACATAGGAGGTATTAGCGTGGTATTAGCAAGGGACATAGGAGGTATTAGCGTGGTATTAGCAAGGGACATAGGAGGTATTAGCGTGGTATTAGCAAGGGACATAGGAGGTATTAGCGTGGTATTAGCAAGGGACATAGGAGGTATTAGCGTGGTATTAGCAAGGGACATAGGAGGTATTAGCGTGGTATTAGCAAGGGACATAGGAGGTATTAGCGTGGTATTAGCAAGGGACATAGGAGGTATTAGCGTGGTATTAGCAAGGGACATAGGAGGTATTAGCGTGGTATTAGCAAGGGACATAGGAGGTATTAGCGTGGTATTAGCAAGGGACATAGGAGGTATTAGCGTGGTATTAGCAAGGGACATAGGAGGTATTAGCGTGGTATTAGCAAGGGACATAGGAGGTATTAGCGTGGTATTAGCAAGGGACATAGGAGGTATTAGCGTGGTATTAGCAAGGGACATAGGAGGTATTAGCGTGGTATTAGCAAGGGACATAGGAGGTATTAGCGTGGTATTAGCAAGGGACATAGGAGGTATTAGCGTGGTATTAGCAAGGGACATAGGAGGTATTAGCGTGGTATTAGCAAGGGACATAGGAGGTATTAGCGTGGTATTAGCAAGGGACATAGGAGGTATTAGCGTGGTATTAGCAAGGGACATAGGAGGTATTAGCGTGGTATTAGCAAGGGACATAGGAGGTATTAGCGTGGTATTAGCAAGGGACATAGGAGGTATTAGCGTGGTATTAGCAAGGGACATAGGAGGTATTAGCGTGGTATTAGCAAGGGACATAGGAGGTATTAGCGTGGTATTAGCAAGGGACATAGGAGGTATTAGCGTGGTATTAGCAAGGGACATAGGAGGTATTAGCGTGGTATTAGCAAGGGACATAGGAGGTATTAGCGTGGTATTAGCAAGGGACATAGGAGGTATTAGCGTGGTATTAGCAAGGGACATAGGAGGTATTAGCGTGGTATTAGCAAGGGACATAGGAGGTATTAGCGTGGTATTAGCAAGGGACATAGGAGGTATTAGCGTGGTATTAGCAAGGGACATAGGAGGTATTAGCGTGGTATTAGCAAGGGACATAGGAGGTATTAGCGTGGTATTAGCAAGGGACATAGGAGGTATTAGCGTGGTATTAGCAAGGGACATAGGAGGTATTAGCGTGGTATTAGCAAGGGACATAGGAGGTATTAGCGTGGTATTAGCAAGGGACATAGGAGGTATTAGCGTGGTATTAGCAAGGGACATAGGAGGTATTAGCGTGGTATTAGCAAGGGACATAGGAGGTATTAGCGTGGTATTAGCAAGGGACATAGGAGGTATTAGCGTGGTATTAGCAAGGGACATAGGAGGTATTAGCGTGGTATTAGCAAGGGACATAGGAGGTATTAGCGTGGTATTAGCAAGGGACATAGGAGGTATTAGCGTGGTATTAGCAAGGGACATAGGAGGTATTAGCGTGGTATTAGCAAGGGACATAGGAGGTATTAGCGTGGTATTAGCAAGGGACATAGGAGGTATTAGCGTGGTATTAGCAAGGGACATAGGAGGTATTAGCGTGGTATTAGCAAGGGACATAGGAGGTATTAGCGTGGTATTAGCAAGGGACATAGGAGGTATTAGCGTGGTATTAGCAAGGGACATAGGAGGTATTAGCGTGGTATTAGCAAGGGACATAGGAGGTATTAGCGTGGTATTAGCAAGGGACATAGGAGGTATTAGCGTGGTATTAGCAAGGGACATAGGAGGTATTAGCGTGGTATTAGCAAGGGACATAGGAGGTATTAGCGTGGTATTAGCAAGGGACATAGGAGGTATTAGCNACAAGAAAGACAAGGAATTAAACATGTGTGCGACAAGAAAGACAAGGAATTAAACATGAGTGTAACAAGAACTATATAAAAATCACAAGGATTTATTTATTGGATATCGAACAATATTTTCAAAACGTCGATGTTGATGGTTCGATGTTTTCACCATCTATGTTTGTTGGATTTGCACAAGCAAGAAAGTGGACTTGGGTAAGTTTTCACATGGGTACGACCACTAGTGAATACTCTAACCGAATTCTAGATGAGTCATTTGAAGTGAGGCAGGAGGGGGAGATTTGTCATAACGAGAGATTAACTGGCCTTCGTGAGGCGACAAGATGAGTCCTGTAAAGGTTCAGCGTTCTCTGAAAAAAGGCGCCAAACTCTTCATTGGGACACTTAAATCCTGGCTTGATGAAGTCGCGTGAAACATGGCCCAAGTATGTGAGTCTGTGTGCGATGTCTGTTAAGATGTGTGTGTGTGTGTGCATTTGTTTGCGGCAAGAGAATGGACGCATTCCTGTGGCTGCCAAATTGAGGTGACATACCGGGATTTTTCAAAGCTCCTTGAGGCAAGGTGATTTTTTAAAAAAATAGGGTATTTAACGAACAATAAACACACACATTGTATCATAACACGATTTGTAAATTAATTTTACATAAGATTAAATACCTGATACTAGATGCCCAGCTCTAGCGTTCTGGATATTTACTAACTGAAGGCCAGAACTCTTAAACCAACATATCCTAGGTCAGTACGTCTAATACTACACACCTAGCTCTAGCACCTAGATATATAACAATAATTGGAGACATACAAATAACATTTTTATCAGTACTTTTACACTGGTTATTTCTATAAAAAAACATTTTATCTCCAAAGAAAAATACGAAAATAGAGCCGTATCATTATTGTACTGGGGTATTCAATTGGATAGTAGGATTCACAAATTATCCAACACATTAATATTTAATAATTACAAACTAACTCATGGGACAGTTGGTTTTGAGAACTCCTGGTCTATGGTGTCTAAATTAAATAATTACATTGTTATAAACAAGAAACTAGCATTGTATTTGGAGTTTTAATTATATACAGAAGACCGGAACTATCTGGAGCAGGAACTGATAATTAGTATGGACGAGAAGTGTTGATTTATGAATGGCCGAGAAGAGAGAGAAAGAAAATACTCGTAAACCTTTCATTAGAACGTCACACTTATGAAGATAAGTGTATATTTATATAAGAAGCAAATCCGGCTCACTAGCTCAATCTTGGAGGTGATCCATCATAGTTTGAAAATATGGCTGTTGACAGCTGGAAGATGGTGGGAGATTGGACGGTAAGTTAAAGAGATGGGATATTTGCAATTGCAACCATCGAATGTATACAGAGTATGCAATAAGAATTCGCTAGTCTAGCTTATGAAATTAATGGTTTTAATTTAATAACTAATCTCTCCAACAGATTCGGTAGTGTTTTATAACATATATAATAAATATTTGTTTTAATAATCACAAAGATTTTTCTTTCCTTTTTATTCTCCCTCCCAAATAAAAGGCAAACTTAAAAAACGGGCTTTACAGTTGACGGGGTAACATGCAACCCACACTACACCCATTTACTCAAAGGTTAATCTTATTCTACACCTATCTTAATTATAATAAAGGATATCAATACATATTTTGTATCAAATTGAAGGTAACAATGTGCAGGTACTGTTTGCAAAAACAAAATTTAAATAAAACTTCGGAATGCTTATACAAACAATCAAATATAAATCAATATACGGGTTTGAGATTTAAACTAATGAATGAGAAAGACATTAAATTTTTTGAACTTGTTTGCATCAGCGCAAATTGTTTACGCTTTCAAGGGTTTAAGTACCATTGGGTTTTTATATTAATCAATTGATTAAACAGTATGATACTATGTTAATATATTGGCATTTTAATATTGCATTGGAGATATGTCATTTTACTTCCCTTCTATGTGTACATACTTATTAACTAACTGAACAAGGGAGGAAAGAAGGTGGAAAGGTTGGTTATCTTACAATGATCTATATCTAGAAAGTTGCTAACTGAACAAGGGAGGAAAGAAGGTGGAAAGGTTGGTTATCTTACAATGATCTATATCTAGAAAGTTGCTAACAGAACAGCCGGGAGTGTGACACAACATATTGTTCAGGTACAAGCTTTGAGTAATAACTTACACTGTGGTATATAGTAAATTTTATGATTTGTTGTGTTTTAAATGTAAATACACATGCCAATTTCAATGTCAATCCCACGTCTAAAAACTTGCTCAATATATCTGCATATTTACAATAAATAAGTAGATATAAACAAGAAAGGCCGTAGTCAAGGGGGGGGGGGTTTGGAGTTCAAACCCCCCTCCCACGAAATTTTATGAACAAAATATATATGGTTTTATTTATGGTTCAAACAATATCAAAATTAAGGTACAATTACACATTAGGGGGCTGTGTTACCATAAAAAGCACCTCAGAGAGCTTCCAGAGGTGTTTATTATTTATAATTTTTTCTAGCCTTCGGGGTGTTATGTTGTCATAAACAAAAATTCAGATAGCTTCTAGAGGTGTTTATTATTTAGAATTGTTCCTATTTTTTGGCTGTTAGGGGGTTATGTTGCCATAAAGAAACAGTTTAGAGAACTTCTAGAGCTGTTTAATATCTGGAATTTGTCCTAGCCTTCGGCAGTTAGGGGGTAGTGTTGCCATAAAAAACACTTTAGAGAGCTTCTAGAGCCTTTTAATAATTAGAATTTGTCATAGCCTCCATCGATTGGGGGATGTGCCCACCAAACCCCCCCTAAAATTATTGGCTGGATACGGCCTTGTAAACAAGGAAGGTAGGTTTTAGCGGTAGGATACTCGCATTTGTAAAGAGTTATCTTATTTCAGATAGCTACACATAATATATATAGCCGGGATTTGAGCCACGACCTTGCTATTGATGGTCAAGAAAAGATGAAACTGACCTCTTTGTTAGCGTGATCATTGGTATGATAAATTGAATGCTTAAGTTCGCTAAATGAAGGCTCTTTACTTCCTTAACCATTGTAGAATCAAAAGAGATGAACTGTATAGTATTTTACTAAAAATTAGGTAGTTTGAAAGAGTTTTAAGCTAGTAATAATAATCTATATTAATAAAATGAAGCGTTTGTGTGTCTGTCAATGAGCGTTGAACGATGTCTACCCCACACAGAAGACTGCAATTTAAAAATTGGTGGCACTTGTACACAAACATGTACACCTCAAAGATGAAAATTTTAAATATGTGATTAGATTTTTATATATTTACTAAAAATTGGGTCAGAATAAATAAAATGAATTTTTTTTTTCTTTGTGCTTGAAGTAAATAAAAGGGTCAGAGATAACCACCTAATTCATTGCTTGGTTAATCCGGGCAACGCCAGGTACTTATGCTACTGTAGTAAGATCAATAATGTACGTTAAAAAAACATTTGAATGTAAAATACGCTGAGATTTTCTTGATACAAAGAATAGTGGCAAATGTGAAAATAGGTTTTTAATTATTAAATCCTACTTGAGATATTATTATCATAGTTAATAATTTACAATTAAAATATTCGATTTTTATCCAAACAGTTTTGTTAATATTTCACCCAAAATAATTATCTTGCCTAAATAAATTAGTAGTAAAAGTCTTACAGATCTGAGATCCATTGTTCTTGATATTAAAATAAAATTATTTAAACACGATTTTTTATCTTTTAGAATAAAGCTTAGATTAGGGAATACAATTCTCAATGTATTAAAAATATTCCACATTAGTTACCAGGTTAAATGTAAAGTAATATTTTATTAGTACATATAAATCTCAAATGTTAAATTCAAAAATGAAAATAATTAGTTGGGTTTACTCATAGATTGATTTTGTTCTATCGAGGTAGGTAGCATTTTTTCGTCCCCCCAATCAGATCATTCATCTTTTCATCACGGCAGGAATAGTTAAATATATTTTCTACGCATTTAATGAATTTGGACGAATGTTAAATAATCATAAAATTTCTGCTAATACAACTTACTATTCGCAAATAATAATTTTCATCCCAATAGGCCTACTATTTTTTTTTTTTTTTAGATATTCAAAAGATTTCCTTAAATAAAATATTATTTATTGTTTTAATGTTGTTCATGTGCTTACTGTAGGACACTATTTTATAAGTTGCGTATAGTGTATCACGTCAAGATAAGCTAATTTTCAGGATTATGTTTTTTATATCAAGATGCAATTCTATCAAATCAAAATTTTATAGAGTTGTACAGTAGATCTGTTATCTTTTTTTTATAAAATATTAACGGTTTGACCCGTTCTTTGCACGGCCAAGTCGCATTAGGACGTTCAATATCCGGCTGCCATCATTTTGATAGATCCTCCATGTAAAATCCTGCGTTAACTATGGCAATCACAAATAAATTATGACAGTTAAATCAATTTTTTTTTAAATATTAGAAATAAATATTGTTTAGTCCACAGATTGAGTGCACAAACTAACGCAATACATTGACAAAGCAATATTTATCCAAGCACAATCATAATAAAAGTGAAACGAAGTGGTAGACACATGTTGGAAAAAAATTGCATCACATTTCACCAAAGAGTGTAAATGAAATAATAGACTTATTTATTTAGCACTGCGTCTTACTACCCGTTCGGATTATACGCTTAAGTACTAATTACGCTAATGTATTAAGAATTGGGAAGGTTGAATTTAGAGGAAGTGAACCCACATTTGCGTGGAGGGAGAGTGAAAACCATTTAGGAAAACCATCCCCAGTTCACCCAACCGAGATTCGAACCTCGATCTCCCCGTCCTCGGCAGTCTAGCTCAACACGACTAGTGCGTTAGCCAACTACGCCACCGAGGCGGGTAATAGACTTAGTTGCAGACACATTAAATATTGAGAATCATGATTTCCTAGAAAGAATAATGGTCCTCGACGAGTTATGTTGCCAGAATTTGTTTATTTTAATTGATACGTCACTCTTAGACGCTAATTGATCCTTCAATTTTTAGCTATTTATTTGCAATACTAATAGATCCAGTTTATGATCATCTTAAGATTTTGTATTAGTTTATTTTTAAACATTTTTCACCTGCTTTTACAAAGTTTTTCACCATTTCATTAATTAAGGTAGTTTTTACTCCTACCCATTCCTCGTAATTTTATTTATAAATTCAAAACTTTTCAACTTGTATGGCTAAATGGTATGGTCCTCTTACCGGGTTGGCAAATTTAAATTTTCTTTCACACCAAAAATTTTTTGGTATCACAGACTGGTGTAAATATCTGGATAGATCAGTTTAAGGGCAGTGGCATGTAAAGCAACAAGCCCGAGGCTCGAACAATGGTTCAAGCATATATTTTTATATGTATAACCAACCTATCAAAGGTTTTATTAATGAACTATAATATTGATTAATTTTTACATCCAATTATAAAATAAATATTTAACTAAACTTCACCGTTATTTGTTGAGAATTTTGTATAAATACATCTGGAAAACGTAGCTTATCGGTGTTCACGTGGGCTAATAAGACATCTGGCTCGAGATGGATTGAGTCACCACTGATGGGGAAAATCAAGGTTAAACTAAAGGTTGGAAACACCAGGGGTGTGTATGTATAAACAAGTGGTTTTACATCCTCTCTTCGCGCTAATGTAGCTGCACTGCCATTATTAAATAACCTTCTTCGTCCCCAAATCACTTATATATGAGCCGTTAAAAAGTCATATTGCTAAGAATTTGAATAATTTTATTTTTACCATGAACTGCATTGAGGCACATACAGGCAAATGAGTCAGTTTTATCTGGTTTGCAGCTGACTCGTATGGTGTGGTTCGAATCTTGGACTGGTATATTACGATCGTTCATATAGTGTTACCCTTCTCCCTCCAAGAAAATGTAGATACACCTTCTCTGAAATTACTTCTTAATTTTAACTCAATCCAAAATTATACTTTATAAGCAATTTTTTTTATCAAAGGTGAGATTTTAAGATAAAAAAAAAATGTTTTTTTCCATCCAACCCAAACTAACATATTAATTATTTTAAGATTTGTTTTTAAATATACAGTTTAAGCATATCATCTTCGTGACGCTTAAGCGCTTACTCAATTGACCCTTGAGTTTATGTTCTAGAAGTCACAAGGTGCGAAAGTATATCGATGTTTTATTATTTGAATCGCGTTAATAGGCGATTCGCACCATAAAAACATTCTTGAGCGGCGGGCTAACTTGTACGATTTGTTTACAGCCCGAAAACCATAGTGTTTCTTACAATGACCCTTTGAAGTGTTGAACCGCTCAGAAATAAATTGAAAAACCGGTTTTTAACACGCACTCGCCCGTGGAAAGTAGATATATAAAAGGTTTGCATAAACAAAATGTTTAAAATGGGTATTATGTACACTTTCGGAGTCTATCGATTAGATACTCTCAATAAATGAAGGAAATGAATGGGTCAACACTTTTTATCTAAATTTTTTTTTCACTGCGTTTTACTACATGACCGCACTGCAAGTACATGAAGCTTACCCTCATTTGCGTGGAGAGAGTGGTAAAACCGCCAAGGAATAAACCGTAATTCTTTATGCTCTTTAAGGTGACCTGGTGGTCTAGGGGTAAGGTGTCAGACTTCTGTGCTCGGTCCCGGCACAGATTTATCTGATTGCCAAACCCTTCCTTCACCTCTGACAAGACGTGTATTAATCACAACTTGTGAATGTGAGGAATGCCAGGCCTCTACCGTGGTTCGGATCCAACGTTAAACTGTAGGTCCTCCATTTTATCTCACAATCACCCTACCATTGCACATTAGCGTAAGTGCGTACAACCCGAACGGGTAGTAAGACGCGGTGCTAATAATAATAATAATTTATGCTCTTTAACTGTAGATTTTAACTGTATAATCATCCGGGAATTAACTGGCCTCGTGGTCAGTGCCCCTGGCTACAAGCCTAGGGGTCCCGGGTTAGTTTCCCGACTGGTACCTTTGATATACTTCCCTTTATGTGAATAATTCCAATGGTTACCAGGGTTTGGTTAAGCTATAAGTATTACCAGGAACGTCCTTGGTAGAACGACGATTGATTGTTATATTGTTTAGTTGACTAAAGAAGTGTAAGTCATGAATATAAGGAATTAGTTTATTAAAAGAGGAATTGTTAAACCAAGAAAAATAATTTAAATCAATAAGTCAATTAACAATATGAATTGGTGGAGATAACAAATTTATCTTTGAATAATTAATTCCTTGTTAAGTCAGGAATTAAATCAATTACAAATACATAACCGTCTTCCAAAGAATCACCTCAGAGATTGTTAAAGAGCAAATTGATTTTATAAATAGGCAAAACTGTAATCGTGCAATATCCTACTAAGCGATAAAGATACTTTGGAGAATTTACTGAAACTAGAATGAATATAACTAAAATTAGGCTTAAGTTAGGTTAAGACTCACAACGGCTTAACAACTTCATAATAACTAACATCACATCATCTCATTGCGGGTACGACGTGTAGACAACCTCCATAGGTGGACCCTGGGCCACCTTCTGTGCCAACAGAGTAACTAATAGTCTACACATAACGTGACCTAACCTTGACTTCAAAGTCTCTCCCGGTCAAATGTTCCATAAAAAAAAATTCCGGGATTTAAACCAGAACCTTTCCATCACCAGCAAACCAAGGTGGATTATATTTACTTCTTTGTTTGCATGTTGAAGGTATGATAAAAATTAAATTGTTCGTGTATTAATGTAACTTAGGGTGGGATGGAAGGGGATGCGAGATAAGGCCAGTGTTCTTGAAGTTTTTAATGGAAAAACATTATTTTGGTCAAAATAAATAAAATATTGCTCCAGTAGAAACATAAAGAGTTTAGTTTTCTTCACAGGGTGATATGAATTCGTGTTGACTATCTGTTATTAGATTAGCGGCATTAAAGGAGAAACTTTTTAAATAATATAAAAAGGTGCCATCAAATTTCAGGACACCCTTGAAAGATATTCAACAACTGTTGATATCACCATGTGAAGAAAATTAAACTCAAAGTTTCTATTGAAGCAATATTTGATTTTAGCCATAAAAACTGCAAAAACATTGGCCTTTTCGTTCTATCCCACCTTAATTTATGGGTTAGGGCCAGTTTCATAGTCAGATTTAGTACGCCTCAAGTGCGAGTCGATACTAAATACAGGACGACACCTACCTAGACCAAAATGGAATGGGCCAGTTTCGCATATGAAACTCCAGTGGGTGAGTTCAATGTAAATGTTTTCTATTCTAAATTTATTTGTATAGTTTATAAGAGATTATATCTTTGGAGATCTGACTATACGTGTCGTACTAATTGAGTTTCAAATGGGCGGGGCTCTCTTACCTTAACAGTAGTGATGCCGCACTGAGTCGACCTGAAAACAAAACAACAGCATTAGTAATTAAACACTTTAACATCTTGTCGGCAATTATCTGTGGGGGCCAGTCCCTCGTGAGCTTGAGTCAGAGACAAATTACAATTTTATTAGACTCTGATTAAGTATATCGCTAGAAATGGTTACATTAATTATATACTTTTTTTAATTATGACACTCAACATACCTACACTAGTGGTCACACAATTTAGGGCATCAATCATTCAATAGATTCTATTGCCTCTGACAAGGAGGTCGAGATTTGAACACTGGATTGACATTGTTAAGGATGGTCGTTCTCCTTTCACGCAAATGCGGGTGTATTTCCTCTAAATTTTATCTTACTTATCTTTAACCCAATAGCGTAAATAATATGGTATAGCCCGGACGGGCAGTAAGACGCGGTACAAAAAAGACTCAATTCACCGAACGTCAATTCATCATTTTGTTAAGGGAGGCCCATTTTCAACGTTAATCAAGTTTTATGACCTTGAATTAAGATGGGGTGCTAGCGAGCGTGAGTTTAGGGCAGCATTTTCGAAGTTTTTATAGCATAAACATTTATTTGGCCAAAATAAATCAAATATTTATTTTATAGAAACATATAGTTTAGTTTTCCGCACGTGCTAATCTCAACAGTTCTTTAATATCTGTCAAAGGTGTCCTGGAATTTAGTGACAACTTTTTCTCTTTATTTAAAAAGTTTGTCACCAAATGCCGCTATGCTCATGAGAGATATTCAAGAACTCTTGAGATTAGCACGTGCAGAAAGCTAAACTCTATGTTTCTATAGAAGAAATATTTGATTTATTTTGGCCAAATAAATGTTTATGCTATAAAAACTGCAAAATTAATGCATTAAACTGGCGCTCACTGGCACCCAACCTTAAGTCCGTGACCCTTAACTCTAAACATTAAAGTTAACAACAGAGCTAAGTAGTTCAAAACCTCAATGTCAACTAACGATTTAATTTAGGGAGTACGGATAGGGATGTTAACATAGATGAAACCCACTTCGGTGACCGCATTGTCTAGGGCATCTTTCTCGCAAAAGACTAGACTGCCGTTTCCAGAAGATCGGGGTTCGAATCCTGGTAGGTTTTTCTCTAAAGTGATTTTTCACTTTTTATTCGCGCAAACAAGGGTCCTTACAGTTCAACCTTGCCCATCCCCCAACACATTTGTGTAATTAATACATATGCGTAAAGCCGAAACAAGTAGTAAGACACAGTGCTAAAAAAAACTAATTAAAATCTTATATGAAAGTGACTTAACTAACATGGATAAATTATGGGAAAACTACTCTTGTAAAACTACCATCATTGTACCTAGCCAGGATTCAAACTAAAACTTCCCCATCAAAGATGCTAAAACACAAAGTGAAACTGGCGCCTTAAGCTGCAGGGAAGCCACCACCGTCAGCCTACTATTCAAATACTTTTTTTAAAAGTATAATTTGCTGGGTCTGCTTATGTCGAGCACCAATATGGAAACCCTAGTTTGGATTCGGATGAGACTGACGAAAGTATTTACTAATTGGATGCCGATTCATCCTAATATTAAATTAGTAAATAGTCTACTTACCATATAGGACTGGGTATGTGGTAATAGGTGTACTGTATAAAGTTCAATTAAGTCACGTAAAGATATAATCTGTGAGATTAGAAAGAACAAGCGATATATCCCAATAAAGAAATTAAAATAAATGGTACAATGTAATCGGTCATACTTTCTGATAGTATATCAGTAAACAACCATTACATAAGTTTTTCACCAGAAACTTTTTTTTACTAATTAATTTAAATATTCTATGGATACAAATTTTGAACAAAATTGTTAAAGCCATTTATTAAAATATTATAATATAAATATTAAAATATAAATATTAAAATATAAATATTAAAATAATTTCAAAATTAGTCATTAGTAAATTAGACCTACCCTTAATTTTAGGACTAGAATCAAAATTACGATTTGGCCTCATTATATGATAAAAAAACATTCAAATATAAATTCTGAAAGACATTTATCAAACAAGGATGTATCCCCAAGTACAGGTTGACCTTTTTTTTTTACGTGTGACATAGGTCAAATATAGTCAAGATCTATAATAATATCGAGGTAGAAAATTTTCACAATTGCAATACATTTTCAATACTAAAATAATGGCCTGGTGTCTGGTCAATACGTTTGCTAGTCATTATCAGACGACACTTAAGCGTACTAATAAAGAATACTACGATTCAATTCCCATTGACATCAAATATTTAATCTTGGGTTAGGGCGAAAAAAAAGTGAACCACTGGAACGATTCAGAGTTAACCTCAAACTTGATTTAAAGTTCTAAAATACCATCTCTCCTCTTAGTTTAAACTTTTCGCTTAAAAAAATACGCCTATGTATTAACAACGCCTTGCACTGGTGGGCCACAAGGGGAAAAAGTTATTAGTCTCATCTTATCTGGTTTGATGGTGAATGGAGAAGGTCTGTAATATTACAATTATTTTTTATTGCTTCCCCCACTTTCTCTTCAAGCAAATGGGGGCACATCTATTCTAAATCATACCATCCTCATCCTTACACCTTTAAAGTAAATGGGAATAACCCAGATGGATAATAAGACGTGGATTACGGGAAGGGCAAAATAGTCCATCCGCATCGTGATAAAGCTAAAGTTCGAGTTCCAAAGAGGATTCATCTCGTGTTATCTTTCAATCCATCTCATTTCCTCGAGAGTTGCATTTCTCACGAAGTGCGGAGAGAGGGTTTTTACCGAAAAGCGATGGCGCGGGCTTGTACAATACCCACGTTGATGGACCACGTCAAAGAATGAAACGTCCTTCAGCGAGATGAGTAAAAGAAACGCTCGCCCCGGTGACCGCAGACATCGATTAAACCACGGTGTGCTAAGCAATGAGACAGCAACTCAAAAGAGTACGGCATACACGCTTAACCGCAAAGCACTACTAACGATTCTATCGCAAGTTGTCACCGCCTATTAAAAGGAGAGGTCTCTTTTTAAGTGCCGGGTATTGTATTAGCGTGTCTAGACAAAGAGACATGTAGACACACACAAGGCGAACACTCAAGTCATGTCGGTTTCTTAGACAGATCCTATGACGGAACAATAAAATTATAGGTCATCTTAGAAGAGAAGGGTTAAGGCGGGGTTGAGAAAAAACCTAATCCGGACATTACTGGTGAGATGGCCTCGTGAATAAGTATTCAGAACTTCCCTTTAAGACATTCATACGCGCTGATTAACATATTGATACAAATTAGTCATTGAATTGAAATGCTCTTTTTGACTGATGGTATTAACTTTGCTGCGCGGAAACTGTCATACATGGTTACTTTATGTGTGGTGGAACTTAATATATATTATGTTGTGCTCCACATCGTGCTAACCATTAGGGCTATCCACATATATTAATCCGATGGGGTAGGATGATTTGTAGAAATTAGAATAAGTGTACCAGCATTGTGTGTGGAGAGAGAGTGTGAACCTATATAAAATAAATCACTTCATTAATGTTTACTTGGGAATCAAACCCCAATCTCTCGGAAACCTTGAATCCAAACAAGATGGGCAAGGCCATAGCCAGCCAATAATTTTAGGGGGGGTTTGGTGGGCACATCCCCCAATTGCTGGAAGCTAGAAAAAATTCTAAATGATAAACCGTTCTAGAAGCTCTCTGAAGTGTTTTTTATAGTAAAAAAAACCCCTAATTTGTATTTGTATCTTAATTTTGATACTATGGAATACTATCGATGTTTTGTAAATTCATAAATACTAAAACAAAAGACCTTTCACCAAACAGTGGTCGGTCTATTAAGATAATGTATGTTTTAAACGAGTACTTTAGTAGTAGAAGAATCCACATTCCCGGTGAAAAACGGCATCTTAGCTGAAGATTCTGTTAGAAGGGTCAGTTATTGCTCCTGCAGCAGAGATTAGTAAATCATTATTAGTGTGTAGTGAAATGCCAGAGTTTATTCGATTAAGGTTTTAATTGTATAATTACATCCATTGTTGTTTCCAGCCTATGGCTTGGGTGAGTGAGTTTTTTTATTCAAGTCATCTATTTTCCACTAACAGCTTGCTAGGCCTGTCGTAACTTCATATGCCTTATAATCTAACTTAAGACTAAGACAGGCACAACATCCAGTCCCCGGCCATTAATTTATCAATGTGAAATTGTGAACCCACATTTCATCAATGATACATTTTTCAGCCATGCGGGAAATCGAACCCGGGACCCTTAGATCACTAGACAGACACGCTACTGACTGAGCTAATGTGTCGGGATTTTTAATTGTATATATTTGTTTCAATTTATAAAAGGCTCATTTAATATATTCATATGCATTATTTTAGAATTTTAGTTTACAATTTTAAGTAATTTTTTTTGTAAAGATGAGACTTTTTTTATAATTTTTATTGTCTTAAGTGATATTTTTTCAAAAAAATCTTTTAGATAATTTAAATCCGGGTCCTGGTAAATCCGGGTCCTGGTAAATCCGGGTCCTGGTAATGAATTACTAAGCAATCATGGTTTGAATTAAATAGCCAAGCTATTATATTTATTAATAACAGTTATAGATGCATCTGAATATCATATTCTTTAAATTGAAAAACGATACCTGGTCACAGGAATCGAACACTGGACCTTTGGCTTAGAACGTCAATACTTTAACCATTGATATATCTAGGAGTCATCCTGTGCCAAGGGTCATTCTTCAATGGATTGCTAGGGGGAAGAGCATTGACACGCTATACTAATGGTCCCAGGATTGATCCCCGTGTCCAGACTTAAAATTATCAACTATATTTTAATAAGTTTTGACCATTTAGACACCTTTTATTTTTTGTTTGTAAGAAAACTATCAAAATGGTATATCAGTTCTTTTGTGTGTATCTATGACCTACTCGTCACAGGAAATCAGACTAGACTGAAGCTTTTTTTTCCAACGTGCCCACCGATGCATGATTTTTCTTATTTATAAGATGTGATTCATGGTATTTTTCTTTAATTGGACAGTATTGTTTGCTTTTACTAAAATTACTTTTGAGTATATCTTAATTTTTTTTGTGCTCAACATAAATAATTTTCTACTTTATTATTATTAGTTATTAGTATAATTATTTTACACGTATTGATATTATTTATAAAAAGTAATAGTTGCAGATCAAATTACTTGAGTATAAGCTATAATATAAAAGTTACTAAAACCATTTTCATATAATCGCTTTGGTGGCCGCTTGGTTTAAGGCGCCACTCTAGCAGCAGACTATACTCCATTCACGGTAGGAGTTATCCTCTGAAAGGTCTTTTTTCATACCAATATCCTACTATATAATAGATTTCTGGTAGGGAAAAAGGCCTTTCAGAAAACAATTCCTGCGCTGAACAGACTTTAGACTGCCGATGACAGGAAGATCCAGGTTCGAATCACGATAGGATGTACTGAGGATAATTTTTCTAAAATGGTTTTCCTCTCTCCCGCCACGCCAGCATGAGTACACTTCTTCTAAATACCACCTTCTTCATCCCTAAAACCATTAGTGTAATTGGTACACAAGCGTATAGCCCGAACTTTGCAATGCGTTACATAAAAAAATATCATATACTGCTCAAAAACCTCTTACTATCTAAATCTTACTGTAACACTATTCTAAACACTTGCGATTCATTATCCGTTATTTTATTAAAAGTAAGTCTCTTTCTATCAGGTAATACTGAAAATTACACATTGGTACCGAAATGTCCCGTTTAACTCGTGTGACTATTGAGTTGCGGATAAATTTACGTCAACCTCTGTGGTTTTGGGGTATTGTGTTCGCCTCAGGACCCGATGTTCGTGGGTTTAAACCCAGCTGGGTTTGACGGATTTTTTTCTTGAGCAGTTAAAATCCTTAGCACAACTTTCTTCGGAGGAGAAGTAAAGCCATCGGTCCTATGTCAATTGTGGCATGTAAGAAAAAAAACCAGGAAGGTATGTGAAAATACCTTTCTTAGCTTACTAGGTAGACCTTTTCACTGTCTCATAGAATTTCTCGTGTGCTGCTTATAATCAATCAGTTCAGAAAGTGCATGTTAAATACCTTAAATTAATGAAATTAAAATATGATACATTTATGCTAGTACATGGAGCTACGTCTCTTGCTATCAATTTAACATGCCTTCCTTTCTAAAAACACAATAGTTTGGAGTTACATTTTTGGCCTATATATTGACATACCTTCCCTTCTTGGCCCGGGGCGACATTTCTTGCCTATCTATTCAAATAATTCCTTTAATATCACATGGAAGTGAGTAATTGGCCACATGCCACGTCCAGCATCTGAATACAAAACATTTTGTTTTTCAAGAATAAGAAAAACAATCTCATTTTAACGTTATTTATACTTATTCTAAGCCTATACATATCTATAGAAAACATATTTGGTGTTCCTAAATTACTTTGTCATATTAAATTTCTTATTCTTGATTTTTCGGGCACCTGTGAGACTCTATTGTTCCCAAACTGATCAAATTGGTCAATTGACAAATGTGAAGACCTTTTCAAGACTTTATCTCTTTAATAGGTTTTTATATTTCTTAGAATTTAAAAAAGGTAGAATGAATTAAATATTTATTTAATGATAAACACATGGCGCATACCAAGAAATTGATATTTGGTGGATCCTAA
The DNA here is from genome assembly GCA_902151455.1 of Timema bartmani. NCBI lineage: Eukaryota > Metazoa > Arthropoda > Insecta > Phasmatodea > Timematidae > Timema > Timema bartmani. The sequence goes on along the minus strand of CABFWB010000427.1, from coordinate 44,042 downwards.
ATAGAAATATATTATATTGATTATTTGATGATAAAAAGAAGTTTTGAAATACTCTGAGATCAGGAAGTCGCACGTGTTAAATCATATGAATGTGAAAGAAAAAAAAGGACATTTGAGCAAGAAATGTTTTGTTCAGCATTCAATGTCAACAAAAGTTGATGGAACTATTTTGAAACGTAGGTCGTGGAGGATATAGAATGGGGAAGCCCCTTCCCTTGATTCCTACGGTGCAAACTTGATGTCGGCAAATATTGATAGTTTCCTCTCTGCGGCTTACTAGCTGTCCAGGATATCCGCATACTTTTACTAATGAGTTAGAGAAGAAGAAATTAAAATTAAGAGGGTGTGTACCTGCACTTGTATGAGGGATGAATGGGAAAATTACTAGGAAGAACTACTCTCAGTATATCTAGCCAGGATTCAAACACCAAACTCTTCCCCCAATTGAAAACCAAACAAACCTAGAAACCTAAAAAAAAGTCGAAACATTTTTTAAGCTCAAAAGAACTAACAATCTGAAATTTTGCAGACAGGTAGTCTTAACTAACAGGATGCAGGAATATTTGGTGAAAAAAATTACAAATGGGAGTGGGGTGACAGAAAATTCCAAAATGGGGGTTCCAGAAAATTAAATTCGAAATACTCTCAAAGCTCAATAGCCTAAAAAGCTGAAATTTTTTAGGCAGGTTGCTCCTAACCAGAAAGGGAATAAGAACACGTGGTGGACAAAAATTTCCATGGGGGGCTCCAGGATAGTTTTTTAGATCAGGGGCATTTAAAAAAAATGAAAACGTATATAAAACAAATGTTGATTATCTTCAATTGAGGAACAGTTTAACACTTTATTTGGCGTAAATATTTAATCTATTTTAGAGTATTGAATTAAAATGTATCTATCAGATTTTGAGGGTAACTAAAATCACTCCTCATTAGTGATCATTATCCAACAAATGCCATTAGGACAAATTACACGTCCAGCAATGAAGCTGTTGATTTTTAAAAGAGTATTATGCCCGTTAAATATAATTACACTATTTTACAATGAGCACAACAATTCTAAGGGAACAGCACACTTACATTGAAATAATACTTAGCTTACTCCTATCGACTAGCTAGCGTACTAAGCGTCAAGCTAGTATAGTCTAGTTTGTCAGTGATGGGGAGGTCGAAGTTCAGCTTTCATCTGGGCCTACAGATTGTGTTTTGTCGTAAGTAGAGTTTGTTGAAAATACACCTGTGGTAGCTCACTCTCCATTTGCCTATATATATATATACAATATACATATATATCTTTATCTCTTTTTGTCCTTAAGTAATTAACCTAATTTTAGGGTTAAATATCATATTCCAAAAACTACTCTGGGGAACCTTTTGAAAACCCTAGATACCAAGTCTTAGCCCGTTCGGTAAAAGTGTTTAGGCTCTAAACCGAGATACAGACAGATGGCATCGCAGAAACGACTTTTTCGGTTTCAGGTGGTCATGACACGTCAACATTCTTCTTTCTTCGAGGGGTTGAGAGAAAGTATATATATATAAATATATTACCGATCGGGCTAAGACTTGGTATCTAGGGTTTTCAAAAGGTTCCCCCGAGGAGTTTTTGGAATATAATATCTAACCCTAAAATTAAGGTTAGTTACTGAAGGACAAAAAGTTATAAAAATAGATTATCTCAAAAGCTGCTCTAACGATTTTGATTAATTTATGTATCTAGACACTGTTTAACATTGCAGCAAAAATTGCAATTTTCATTTTTCTATAAAAATGATTTTGAGGGTAATATACAAAAGCAAACTTTCCAATCTTGATTATATCTCAGTAGCTACTTGAGATACGGAATAACTTATCATTGTAAAGATGTAGTACTATTAAATATAAGTCTTTTGTTTTAAATATATTTTATAAAATCAATAGTTTCTTAGCTATAGACAAACACATATTTTCTATGTATTTCTTTAAAATATTAAATTGGTTGCTATGCTTTTTGGTGAAGAGAAATGCTCCTCTTTACGCAATGTTTCTGCAACAGTGTACATCTCATTTATGATCTTTGATGGTGTGTTTCTGCAACAATGTATATTATTTAGTTTCATAAATCTCACAAGTTTTTAGTAAATGTTCTTATTTTAAGAATAAAGATAAAGTCTGTGCGGTGCACTATATAATTTATTTTACACTTATTTAAGGTATTTTACGTGCAATTTCTTAACCGACTGATTATATCAGCACATGTCTTACAAACTAACTTAAATCTAGAATAGACACGACACATTCAGCCCCCGGCCATTAATTCATCACTGTGAAAGGGGAAATTCACATCTTACCAATGATACTTTTTTCAGCCATTCCAGGAATCTAACCCGGGACCCTCATATCAGTAGACATGCTACTGGCTGAGCTAAGGTGTCTGACAACCAATTATAAATAGGCTCTATTCTACAGAACTTACATGGGAATGTATTTTCCCTTTATTGGTCAATTAGTATTCTTATAATGGAAGAAAACCTCAATTTTTTTAGCACCGCGTCTTACTACCCGTTCGAGTTATACGCCTATGTACTAGTTATACTAATGGGTTAGGGACTAGGAAGAATTGAGAAGAAATGCCACCACATTAGCGTGGAGGGTGAATGAAAAACCACCCTCAGTGCACCAGACTGGGATCAAACCTTGATTTACCCGTCTTCGGCAGTCTAGTCTTACATGAAATTAGCATGTTGGACCACGCGGCCACCGAAGCGGGTAAATTGAGTTCTGCTTACCCGGTAAACAAGCCACGCCACTTCGTGTAGAGGTTTTCCCCCCCCTAAATATTTGTGGACTCTCCTTCCATGCACTTATCATTATTATCCTATTAGTGTAATTAAAAGAGTAGAAGACTGATTGATAGTCCAACGTGGCGCAAAAATAAATAGTAACACTTGATTTTCCCAATAAAATATGGACAATTCTTGCTTCGAGTTTGCATTCCTAGTTCCTCTCCTAGTTATAGCCTCCAAGTTTCTTGCGGAAGAGGGGGCAATCATATCGAACAGGTGTGCGTAAAATATCTGGACCATAATCAACAGAAGCGAGTAACTTCATTATGGAAATCCCAGGTGTGGAAAATATATTTCAACCGGACGAGAAGACCCTTTTCCCATTCCCACCTGTTGCATTCAGCGCGATGACCAGATACTTCCTTTCGGTATTCTGACCTTCCCGCCCCCCCTTCTCTTCCAACCATCAACACCATCTAACACCAATTAAATACACATTATGTCGGAGATGAAGAGTTGTCAAAGCAGACCCCAGTTCACAAAAGATTGATATTGGATTACATCATAGTAGTTCAGAGTGCCATGCCGTCTCCTTGGAAGGGAGATATCCTCACACTGCGGAATTTATCATGGGGAATTAAAGTTCTATAGCAGCGGTTCCCAACGTGGGGTACGCGTAACCCCAGAGGTACGTGCCAGGACGTTTGGGGCTACGCAAAAATATTTGAATAGTGGCGAGAAGACCTACATATACCAGCAGTATAAGACAAAATATAAGTCAAAAGTTATGAGATGAACTTAGGGTTTTATTTTATATTTGACCTTGAGAAAATGATTTCAATTTCAAACATAAAATAGTTTTTATAATTATTAATAGATAAATAAATTAAATGTGTCTGTTTTTTGCTTTTTGAATGAAGAAATATATGCACTCTATATTAAGCTTATTGTCACATTGTTTTTTTAATCCCATTATTAACTCATTTATTTTCATTTGTAACGAATGAATCAGAATTATCTAATAATGTAGTAACTAAACATTTTGCTAAATTATAAGGGCACAATTTATGGAAATGGGCCTCAAAGGGATAAACAAGCAAAAAAAGGTTGGGAGCCGCTGCTATTTATCTTTAAAACCACTAAAACAATCCTCAATCTCCCGTAATATTCTGTTGTGAGCTTGTTATAAATTACCTTTTGTTCAGCCATTTACTTTACTCTCAGGACTACAGTATATCACGTGAAATTTCGTTGAAACTGAGCTTATTCTGTTGTTTCATACAATTTTATAAAACCAACAACTTTTTGTGCAAAGTTTTTAAATCTAGAATTGTGGGTCGATACCTTTCAACTCCATTTTGACGTGGAAGCATCATTTTAAAATAAAAAAACCAACTTAATTTAGTAGTTTTGTGAGAAGTAGACCTGGAACCTTCATGTTATTATTATCGTTACTAGAGTCTTAAAATTTATCTTTGGAATTAAAGTTGAGATTATTTATATAATTTATCCTTTTGTTTATAGTATGCATTTAATTTTTCTCGACTCCTCGAAGGGAGAATTATTGTGATCGTCAAAAACCAATTGAACTCGAGGTTTTGATGAATGTCAAAGTTTCATGAGTGGTTTTTGCGATGCCGTCGTTTGTTCGTATCTCGGACTAAAGTCGAAACAATTTTACCGATTTTTTTTTACGAAGGTCTTTGAAATGCGAAATTAATTGTTATACTCTTTGGTGGACAGATATGTTCCTCTTTTTCCCATATTTCTGTAACAGAGTATATTATTTAATTTACGCTCGTTGGTGGAGTGTTTCTGCAAAAATGTATATTATTTCGCTTCAAAACGTTATGAGTATTTATTAAATAATTCTATTATGAGGGAAAGTCTGTGCAGTGCATCGTCCCATTTATTTTTAATGGTGATAAGTTTCAGAAAGAAAACAAATAATAACATATTTAAAAGTGCATTAAATTCATAGATAATAACCATTGTTCAAACATCTCTTAACGTCATTATTACAATAAAATATGTCAAGATTAAATATATACATATATAGCCCGACCCTAGGTACTTTATTGAATGCTTAGAATTATGATTTAAAATCACTTCAGATGAACTAATAAACAAAAAATTATGGTGAACCCAGTTTAATATGGATAGCCCGGACGGGCAGTAGGACAAAGTTAACAAATAATTTTAAAACTATTGTTTGAAGGCATGTAGGTTATTAAGAATTTGCGATGGTCTTATAGACAGACATTGGGGTCAAACTCCACAAAAGGTTGTAAACCAGTCTTAAGGCAGGTTTCCACGCTACGATAAATCGTAACGATGTGATTGACAATTTATTATTTAAATAAATCGAAAGAGTGAGTACTGTTTACATGCAACGATTTCTTGTCCAATATTCATTGTCGACCGCGGTACACTCAGTTAGCTTTTGCCATGGAGGAAGTACTGTTGTGGTCGTTATATATCGTTTGTTTGGCAAGAAAAGTGAAAAAGTCGCGAAGACCAAGAAGAAAGTGGAGCCACCAGTGGTTGCTGAAGAAAAAGGCATTTTCTCATATAAAATTATTGAAAGAATTGCGAAAGGAACCCAATGACTGGCGGAATTATTTAAGAATGGATGAAGAGATTTATGTTGAGTTGTTAAGGTTAGTTTCTCCGTTTATTGTGAAAAATGAACGAACTAGTTCGACACAACCTTTCCCGTGAACAGCCAATGCAAACTGAGTCAAATCGTAGCGATGAATGGCTGCTACTTGTTCACACGTTCCAACTTGTCGTTACGATTCGCAGAAATTGATGCCGGCCGGCATCAACCATCCAATCCAATTCCAATTCCAATAAATCGTTTCAATGTCCTGTCTACAAGCAACGATAAATCGTAACAATTCGATCGTTGCGATAAATTGCTAGCATTTATCGTAGCGTGTAAACCTGCCTTTAGACTTAACCTTTAATATTACTGGTGTCAAATGTAGTAACTAAAGCTAATATTTTAAAGTTTCAAAGGCGCACTGATAGATACTTGGACAAAGGCTCGCCTCATCTAGTTTGCCTGTGATTGTCAGGTCGTGGTTTGAATCCGGCTTGGTGTAATGACCTTTTTCCCAAATGGTTTCTATATTATCCTTCGATGCAAATGTGGGGTATACTTCCATTAAATTCTACCTTACCAGTGTAAATGTGTGGACACACGGAATGGGTAGTAAGACGCGAAACACAAAATAAAATCAATAGAGAATTGTTGCAAACACTTGGAGTCGTTCCCTTCAACGGCTCTGACGTAGTTTCATTGCACAAATCGTGCGCCGTTCATTCATAATGATTCATCTGGAAGTATGAATCCAGCTACACAGTGGAGGGATTTCCATGGACCGTTCAATTCGAGCCACTTTTATCTTTGCTCGTGTATCAAATCACGATAGCCATTATTCTCCCCTCCCCCCCATCCAAAAACTAAATTAAACCGTTTGATTGTGACACAGTTTGTACCTTAGCAACCGCTGATCCTGTATGTGCATATCTCCTAAGTCAGCGTTTTCTAAGCTGTGTTCGGACCCCTATCTCAAGCTCCATAAAGCCATTTTTGAATATTATTTATATTTTGTTTCTCATAAAATAAAATAGCATCAGTAATTAGGATTGCCAATTGTTTCAAATCTGAATAAGGTACATTTGCCAAAGGTGCAGCCAGAAAGTATTTTTAGCACTGCGTCTTACTACCCATTCAGATTATACGCTTATGTATTAATTATGCGAATGGACAAGGAATGAGGAAGGTTGAGGGTTAAATTTAGAGCAAATGTACCCACATGAGTGTTGAGAAAGTGGGTAACCATTTAGGAGAAACCAACCTCAGTACACCTGACTGGGATCGAACCACGATCTCTTTGTCATCAGCAGCCTGGTCCATTGAGTAGCGCCTTAGACCATAAGGACACAGAAGCGGATACGAAAATGTGATGTTTTTCCTTTGTTTTATAGTTTTATTGCTGTAAAATTTAACTATCATTATTTAATGTACATAATATTAGCGTAAATATTTTTATGAAGGCTACAGAATGTATTTTTCTGGGGCAAGGATTCCTTCGGTCTAAAAATTTTGAGAACCAATGTCCTAAGTAGAAGGGCCTCAATAAATAAATATATTATTTTACTCCCCTTCATACTACCCATTCGAAAAAACACATACTTACACCAATGAAGTAGGTATGAGGAATATATCTTTTAGAGAAAGTGTACTAGCATTTTTGTGAAGAGAGCGTGGGAAGCCATTAAGGATAAACCACCCTTGGTACTCTAATATTGCGTAGGGCGCTTGACTCAATCAGGTATTATCCTAGATAAAACAAACGGGTCATTTGGACCAGTTCGGTCATAGGATGCTTGTGAAAACTTCTCACTTCTAGCTCGTGTGTTTAATTACTCTAACTTAGGTGTCAGAATCGATGGGCGTGAAAGTTGATGAAGCGTGGCAACATGTGTATTGTCGCGGATGGTTTCAAACTTAGTAAATGCAGCAACCAAAGTAAAGATGAAGTGTAGTTTCACTGTACTCAACGTAGGTGTGTTTAAGTTTATTGTGACGCATTACTCAGTTTACTAATGCCAAATGCTGGCCTGGATTTTGTAAGGTTAGGTTAGGTTAGGTTAAGGGGGAACATGTAGTTTCTCCTTGGCCCAAACTTTTTATCTCGATTGGTACAAACGACCTCCCATTACTTATTAGTTATTATTATTATTATTATTATTATTATTATTATTATTATTATTATTAGCACCACGTCTTACTACCCGTTCGGGTTATACGCACTTACGCTAATGTGTAATGGTAGGGTGATTGTGAGATGAAATGGAGGACCTACAGTTTAACGTGGAATCCGAACCACGGTGGAGGCCTGGCATTCCTCACATTCACAAGTTGTGATTAATACAC
>CABFWB010000427.1:15265-25687 GCA_902151455.1 Timema bartmani | reverse complement strand
AGAATAGCCCAACTAAATGTCAGAAAGATAAAACTTTAAAACAAATTTGCAAAATACAGAGAGTAAAACTTCTAATACTCTTAAGTTACCCTACTAGCGTAATATAACACTTTATTGAGTCAAATACCCGCCTCGGTGGCGTAGTTGGCTAACGCGCCAGTCGTGTTGAGCCAGACCACTGAGGACGGGGAGATCGAGGTTCGAATCTCGGTCGGGTGAACTTGGGGAGGTCTTTCCTAAGTGGTTTTCCACTCTACCTCCACGAAAATGCGGGTTCACTTCCTCTAAATTCAACCTTCGCAATTCCTAATCTATAAGTGTAATTAGTACTTAAGCGTATAACCCGAACGGGTAGTAAGACGCGGCGCTAAAATTAAATTAAATTAAATTTATTGAGTCAAATGAATTAGCTACGGATCACAATGGCTATCACGTGGACAAAACGTAAAGTTTGTCTTGTCTGGTTTACTAAAAGATGTGTTGTGACTGATTCTTGTCTGAATCTAATGAGGGAGCTATTTCATAAGGTTTACCCTTCTATCTATAAGAAAATGTGGATACAATTTATATAAATTATGGTTAAACATCTTTATTCTAATTAAATATTGGTGGATATTCAGTACGAGGAGTAAGGATATATTATTATACTGTATAAATAGGTAAAAACAGACATTTCTTGGTTTGTTATCATTCATCTATCCAAGAATCCATATTTGTTACATTAAGAAAATATTGAATACAAATAACTTCGCAATAGGTTTACAACTTTTTCTAATTTTCTTGTACTATGTTTATGAATGGCTTACATAATTGGGTAATCATGAGGAGAGTAAATTTAGACGACTTTCTTACGAACTAGTTTTGAGGACCCTAAACCCACCGTAATACAACATTTGTACGACATTCACACTTTAACAGTGCACCAAAAGTGTACACCTATATTATTAAACTATGTCGGTACCTTAGCCGATATCATGATGCTAATCTCCCAGCTATGTAAGATCTTATCCTAATTTTGATTTCGGTTGAGGGTGCAAAATTGTTTTTTGTTAAATGAGAGTGATTTCCTTTCATTAAATGTTGACTGGATGATCTGGGGTCTGTCTTACGTTTCTTGAAATTAATCATTTAAGAAAGTGTCTCTAGAAATTATAATGGCACTAAACCAAAGTAAAATATTAAAATTACATATTACACTTGTATATCGTACAATCTCTGGAAATAGGTGTATTATAATTTGTTAATTTATTAAAAATTATCTAAATTATTTTTTATAAAAACATAACTATGTTTAGTAAAGAATATTTATGATACATCTACTATTTATGTACCATTGAGGAGCAAGGGGGGGCTAGCTAAATTTCCACCAAGTTAATTAAATCCATCAATTGGTTTTTAATAACTATTCCCCTAATATAAGAGTCCAATATTAGGAAGTTTGTTTAGTGGGAATTCTGTCGCACTAGCGTGGAGAGACTAAGACAAAATCACGTGTAGAAAATCCCTTACCCAAATCCCTCCAGTGAAAACTGAGATTCGAAACACGACCACCCCATAATTGGCAATTTAGTTTATTTTAATCCTAATGCCTCAGACCACGTGACCATCTGACAAAGTCAATTATTTAATATAGAGCCTGCACACACAATCAAAATGTCTGATCGCATTAATACTTTATCTAAAAAATAATTCTAAAACAGGCCTTAAGGGGCTGACTAGGTTGCTGAGATAAGGTCAATATGATGTTGCGCTGAGGTTGAATAATGATACATCTGGTAATAATACTTGAGCTTGGTGTTTATTGGAATTAATTTTTAAAAAAAATTCTATAAATCTGCACAATGTACAAACATGTACTTGTAAACATAGTTTAAAATTGTAACTATACCAATCTGAAAAGTCAAAGAATCTCTCAAATTTCGCTTGATCATTAAGGCCCATTATGTCCAGGAAACGAAAGGTAACTATTATAGGAACATAAAATGGCTCTTTTTAAATCCAATTATTTAATTTTATTCAAGTTTGTATTTTCATCCTCCCCCTTTTTGTTCTAAAACTGATGGACAGTAACACCCAGTAACGTATTAAAACCACTTGGTTTCTGGAGCTTTTTAATTTCCACTCGACAATTCTAGCGCCATAACACGATAACTCCTCCACGCAATGTCCAATGTAACTCATTACATAAGTCCGTCCAAAGTGTTTTTTTTTATTTCTCTTGATGTACCGTGTGGTATAATTCAGTAAAACTTTTGTCTGCGTCAACCATGAAGGATAATGAGGTTTATATAACTCCATGTCTTGTGGTTTTAGGTCTGACAGAGAAGAAAAACAAGCAAGAAAATGTTTTCAGACAGTGAATAAAGCTATTACAAAGCATTTGAACAATGAGATTGTACAGGACATTAAAGAGCCTGAGCAACAGAGACAAGCTATAAAGTTATTTCATTAGTACAGAGGAAAAAAATTTGCAAAATGTATTGAACAATTGACTTGTATCTATCTTGGTTAGATATGCTGAGTTTTTTCAAAATGGTTTTCCATTCTCTCTTCACGTAAATGCGGGAAAACTTCACACAAAAATAACCATTATCATCCCTAAAACCATTAAAGTAGTTAGTACATAAGTGGGACCTGAACGAGTAGTAAGACGTGGTGTAATTAAAAAAAGTTACAAATTAAGTACCAACAAACAAGAATATGAACATGAATACGAAGAAAAATACAAAGAATTTATAAAAAAATATCTTATATAAATAAATTGTATGACACAATCGTATAAACTTTCTCTTATAGTGTGTCATAGCTTGGAACAATATTTTCAAAAATAGTTTTTCAGTAAACTAGCCCTAAGGAAGTTTTCCTCAGAAAAACAAACAAATAATCTTGTTAATCACAAAAACACTGTTCATACAGACACATGTATACATTTCAAACAATTTTTAAAGAAATTCCAATCTTCAAAAATGAGTAGCTATCTACCCATAAACTAAAAACATTTATAAAACCAAATATATTCTGTTTTCTCATGAAAACCAATTTCCATGAACCCATTTTTAACTAAATCTTAAAAGCAAATTCTTTAAAATGTTCAACTTAGTTTAAATTCTCTAAACTTTTCCATCATACATAGTAAATTTATTTTAGAAAAAAACACAACACTATTATTTATTATTTAAAGTAGTTCACCGATACAAATCTTTAAAAAATCGTTAGATCCATTATAAAAACATTTAGAATTTTTCAAAACTCTACCAGCAGTTAAATTAAGTTTTTTAAGACATTATTGTGAAATTCACATTTTTGGGTTTGGTCTCACATAAAAATAAGCTTTATTATAATCTAAAGTCTAAGAATACTCGCAATTACAATAATTTCTCTTTACATAAGAAAATAAAAAACTTCATATTATCTCGTAAAAATTTAGCAATCGTATTTGATTGAAGAAAAACTTAGGGAACGAACAACTTAAATGGATATACTAATATAGTTTTTACTTATCTGCCTAACTGTGGGCTCGGATGCCCTGAAGACTTATAGAACGCTCAAGATATTTAATAAAAGGCTAGTTATTTAAAAAATATGGCTCACGTCAAAATAGAAGTGAAAGATTTTATAAGGTACCCTGATAGGTAGCAATCTTACCTTGATGAGTTGCACTATTGTGCAGCCATTAAGATAGAGCTATACTGTAATCGGTCAAGCTAAGACTGAAACCTTTCATGGAAAACTGAGGATAAATTGTTAGAGATAGATCTAGTCTTCGTCAGACAAAGTAGTTTATTAACAGGGTCGCAACAAAACATTCTGAAAAACTATGGGCTGTTTGAGGGGTTTTGAAACCTTAGAGGCGTCCCCTAACACTTAGCTTGGGTAGGTGATACAGCTCAAACTAGGCGTCTTATCTTGGTGTGGTTTTTTGTTTTGTAAATTAATAAACAGTGGAATTGAAGCCAGTGAAACAATTTTACAATATGTTTAAAAATACAAAAACAAAATAAAACAGTTATTTTAAAATTAAATAAATGTTACTACACATCGTAAAGAGTTTCTATTTCTTTCATCTTAAAATAGACACATTTACTAAAAATTCGTAAAATTTGTAAAACGAAATAATATACATTGCTGCAAAAACCCACTACCAAATAGCATAAATGTAATTATACACATTGTTACAGAAACGTCAAGAAAAGAGGAGCATAACAATCAATTTTATATTTCCAAGTACTCCATAAGAAGATATATAAATTTGCTTATAGCTCAGCAACTATTTGTCTTATCAAATATAGTCCAGATTAAAAATACTTTTAATTTCGACATAACTTATAACTGTAATGTTGTAGTAATTTCATATCTCTAATAGTTGCAGATCTATGATAAAAATTCGAAATTTATGCTTATATCACCATCAAAGTCAATTTCATGGAAAAATGAAAAATGTTACTTTGTTTGTAATGTTAAACCGTTTCTAGATGCAAAAAATAAACAAAATAGTTTGGAGCGGAATTTTGGGAAAATCAATTTTTTTTGGACCCTCAGTAAACTACCCTTAATTTTAGGGTATATATAATAGGGAATATATAATTCCAAAAACCCACTGGAGGGACTTTGTGTGAAAACCCTAGATACCAAATTAAGCCCGATCAGTAAAATGGTTTCGGATCTAGTAGGAGATACAGACAGATGGCATCGCAAAAACTACTTTTTCTGTTTTAGAGGGTTGAAACGTTGACAGTTATCAAAACCTTGAGATTGATTTTTTTCTTACCATCATAAAACTTCTCTGTTTGAGGGGCCGAGGAAAGTTAAAAACTAGCCAACAGATTCCAATTTTGCTCTTGCCAAATGAAGAATACAGAAAAAAAGAGATTCACTATATTTTACGGCGCAATCTTGTCCGGTCAATTGGACGTAGGAACCACCATTCCCGTAAAAATAACCACAGTGTGAAGATATGTTCTTTTAAGTAGTTGCGGTGGGGTAGTAGGGGAAGCGAGAAGAGTTAAGTGTTTTTGCAGTTTTCATAGCAAAACTTTTTTTTTTGTTCAAAATAAATCAAATATTGCTTCAGTATAAACATAATTTAACTTTCCTCAAATGTTGACTTCAACATTTCTTGAACATCTGCCAAGGGTGTCCTAGAATTTAATGACAACATTTCTCTTCATTTAAAAAAGTTTGTCATCTAATTACGCTATGCTCATGACGGATATTCAACAACTATTGATATCACCCTGTTAAGAAAGTTAAAACTGTTTATTATTATCACCGCGTCTTACTACCCATTCGGGTTGTACGCACTTACGCTAGTGTGCAATGTTAGGGTGATTGTGAGATGAAATGGAGGACCTACAGTTTAACGTGGAATCCGAACCACAGTGGAGGCCTGGCATTCCTCACATTCACAAGTTGTGATTAATACACGTCTTGTCAGAGGTGAAGGTAGGGTTTGGCAAACAGATAAATCTATACCAGGACCGAGTATTGAACCCCGGACCTTCATCACAGAAGTCTGACACCTCACCCCTAGACCACCAGGTCACCCAATATTTTATTTACTGTGGCCAAAAAAAAAGTTTTGCTATAAAAATGGCAAACACACTGGTCTTATTTGGCGTTCCCTAAATCCCCACCTTAAGTGTGCACAGCATCATACACAGCCGTGTCATGATCTAGGTAGACCTTGAGAAGCTGTAAAGGGGGGGATGCAAGGTTATATCCTAGCCGTCCCTACGTCACTTCCTGGAGACGTTCCACACCAGCAGGATGTTCGCCTCTTCCCCATCAATGACGTAGTCTATAGAACAAATGACAAACAAACACCTTTACAGAATACCCCCGCGCATTCACAGTTTGTACCGGTATCATTTTTTCATAGAGTAACTTATAAAGGTGAGACGGGAGGGGCAGGTATCAAGATCCGTAATTTAAGTTTTTATTATATTATTATTATTATTTAGCACCGCGTCTTACTACCCATTCGCGCTATACGCTTAAGTACTAATTACGCTAATGGATTATGAATTAGGAAGGTTGAATTTAAAGGAAGTTAACCCGAATTTGCGTGGAGGGAGAGTGGAAAGTCATTTAGTGGAAAACCACCCCCCAGTTCACCCGACAGAGATTCTAACCTCTATCTCCCCGTCCTCGGTGGTCGAGCTCAACACGACTAGCGCGTTAGCCAACTACGCCACCGAGGTGGGTAAGGTTTATTAAAACAATTTTTTTTTCTTCAAAATAAATAAAATATTGCTTTTGTAGATATAATTAATTTAATGGTCTGCTTATCGTAATCTTCAAAGTTTATTTGTCATGAGCATCACGGCATCTGACCAAAACCTTTTTTTAAATGAAGATGAAAATTCTGGTAGAAATTACACAATTTCCATCAACAACATCAAAAATAGTTAAGCTTATTGTACTTAGATATTTAAATTAAATGTGTCTACTGGAACAGTATTTGATATATTTTGCCCAAAAAATTTTTTCCGTCATAAAAAACTGATACAATATAGATCTTAACTTGGTCATATAGATGGACAATTTCCCCAACAGCCAACCATTTCTAATGTTTGTTGACATATTTATAAATAAATAAGAAAATATGCCTACTCCTAAATGTTTAAACATTCTAAAGAAAACATCAAGAACATATTTATTTTAACAAAATATTTAGTCCCGGTAGTTTCTTACTTTAAAGACTGGGATGATGCATTTCAAAGTAATTTTATCAATAGTGTATTGTTGTATATACGATTTAATATTGTGTATATTATTGTGCATTGTCAGTTTTCATAGTTAGTTACAAATTCTAATCAAATTAGATATGAAAAGGAAGCTAATATGCTAAAATGCGCCCTTAGTGGAAATATTGCGCTTGAGTAAACAAAAACCAAAATATATTTTAAAAAAAATTATAATTAAAAAAATCTGGTGTTAGAAAGAAACAAATTCTGTATATTTTGGAACCGTATCTTGATACCCGTATGAGTTATTCGCATTTAATAAATTTAGTGGGTAAGAGATTAAGAAGGTAAGATTTAGATTTTAGAGGAAGTGTACGGAAATTGGAATTAGGAAATGTCAGGAAAGATCACCTTCAGTTTACCCATCTGGGACTCGAAACCCCAACCTCTCCATCATTTGCAAACCATATCAGACTACCCGCGTCGGTTAACAGTATGTTAATGCGTATGCTAATAATACATTTCTTGGATTTAAAATGTTAAACTATGATGTGTTATATTAAAATAACTAACCTCGTAGTATGGAGACCAGAGCCCCTGACTGTTGACACAGGGGTAGCAGGCTCGATTACCGATTGGAACAAGGGGATTTTCTTCGAAAGGAGGATAATTCACCTGGTCACTAGGGTTTAGTTAATTAGGCTTAAGTTAGGTTAAAATATTCCCTAACATCATCCCCTCATCTCATCGGGATATGGAAAGAGCATTCCCGAAAAAAGGATGTAGGATTAATATATTTGGGACTTCCTTGGGTAACGGTACATTAGTGAAAGCGAATTTTTTCTCAAACTGATCTGCAGATTGCTGCAGCCATACACATCATTATTATTGTATTAAAATAAAATTAACTTAACGTTTGAGTTAAAACAATGTTTTCAAATAATATATATTCAAGACAGATTTAATTTTTGATTGAATAGAATAAAATGACAATTTAAAAAAAAAAATTCTAAAACTCACTTACTTATGTAATTTATTTAAGTAAATGTTACCTGTATCGGTGGTCACATGGTCTAACTCATCGCTCTCGTTTTAGACTGAATTTCCGATTAAGGGCAGATTGGAGCGCAAATCCTGGACGACTGTCATGAGGATGGCCTTTCCTAAACGGTTTCCTACCCTCTTACCCACGAAAATGTGGGTACATTTTATCTAAATTTCTACCTTCCTCATCCCTATTCAATCATCTTAATTAATGCTCGCGGGTAATAAGACGTAGTAAAAACCGATCAAATACCATTATTTGATAAATATATATTTACTATAATTATGTCACCTTCATTATCATTTTTTCTAAGAATAGATAGAACACTATTACTATTAAGTACTAGTAAGAAACTTATTTTGCATCAATAGCGTTTTTTTTCAAACTAGTTCTTCTTATGAGATACACTTTTCATCTCATTGATAGAATATACAAGACAGCCGACTAACATCACTTACCAAGAATTATAACAACGTGACTAAAGTCAACACGAGTACTGGAAAGCTTCTACAGAGAATCAAAGAGAGGAAGAGCAGAAAAAATGCTGATAGATTTCCTTGACAAGTCCTCCTGCTATCGTATGATCTGCCAATCTCTCTCACGGGTCTCCGGTTCAATTCGCGAACACCTGCGGAGAGGCTTACTTCTAGAAATATCGAGATATGGACTCTTCTGGGGTTAAAAAAAAATCTAAGCTATTTTAATTAATAATAGTAATAATAATAATAAACAATAATAGTAATAATAATCATCATAATCTGAAAACTCACCTCAACCAAACTTTTTTTCTTTAAAATCAGAAGTTTCCTCGTCTTACTATAAAAAGCCCGCCAATTTGGGTCGTCATTAACTTTTATCACATACAAATAGTGGTAATCTTAAGAAACCAATACAATTATTAGAAACGAGTCTAATAGTTTTTTCCTTAAATCTGAAACGCCATCCGAATCTTCATTTTAACCAAGAATCTTTAAATATTAAATTAAATGCGTTGCTTCTTTATTGTTCATATTCTTTCTTCATGCCTTAAAATGGCGGCGTTCAAAGAAAAGGTGTATTTTAGGTAAGATTCCCAAAACAGTGCCGTCACATCACCAATGGTCCAAGGGTGTAAGGTGTTAGACTTCTTGCGATCTGGTCGCAGTTGATAGAGAGGTCGGGGGTTACAACCCAGGCCAGACGTACTAGTGAGGAAAAGGCTGCTTTTCCACATACAGTTTAAAGATTTTTTTTATCCACTATTAATGTTATTGCAGTTTAACGCCTCTCTAATTTACCTTATTTATCACCCACTTCAAAGGAAGAATGGTCTAAGGCGTCACTCTCGTGTTAGACTGTCCTGCTGTGAACGGGGAGATCAGGGTTCAAATCCCGGTCGGGTCTACTGAGGGTGGTTTTTTCCTAAATGGTTTCCCACTCTCCTTTCAAGAAAGTGTGGTTAGATTATCTCTAAAATGCTTCCTACCTCATCTCTACCCCATTAGAGAAATGATCATATGGGTAATATAAGACACGGTGATTATAGAAAACCATTAACTTGTTAGATTAAGCCTTTAATACCCATAAAAGTAAACGTAATTCATTTTTAATCACGTAAGAGAACTCTTAAAAGCGTTAGTTAAGGTCAGTATTTTGGTAGCTTTTATAACAAATACGTTTTTTTTACAAAATGAATAAAATATTGCTTCAAGAGAAACATTAAGTTTAACATTTACATACTATAATCTCAAAAAGTATTTTTATTTTGCTATGAGTGTCTCGTCATATGTCCAGAAACTTTGAAAATTAAAGGAAAATTTCCCTTTTAAATTACGCTATGTCCATTATATAATATATTCATTAACTTTTTATATTACTGTGTGTTGTGTGTATCAAATGTAAATCGACGTTTGAAATATTTTGTCCTAAGGAGGTTTACATTACAAACACTGCCAAAATACTGACCTTCACGTGAACTCCCTTCCAGCCCACCTTTAACTTAAACACAAGGGAACGTTTAATTTTTAAGTGAAAGTTTTACCGAAAGAATTCATCTGTTCCGGAAACGCAGAGATGAAGAATTCAGAACGCCAATTCCATCGTGTACAGACAGAACATTCTCACGAAAAAATTATCTTTCATGTCTGTAAGAACTTCGTGATACTTTTCCTAAACAATAGAACGTTACCTTAGGTGTATAGATAGCCCCCCCAAACCGCAATGACAAGACAGCATCACTTTGTACAGAGATTTCTTAACCTTTACCTCGGGTTGGTGCCGTATCCTGGTAAAACGCCTTAAAAGGTCCTCTACGTTTTATTCGTTGAATACCGTGTGAGTCATTACAAGTTTTTGAAAAATAGTTATGAACTTATTTTTGACAGTGACAGTATTAGTTAATCAGAGTGTGCAGAAGATTTTTTTGACGTGAATACGTCTTTAAATTTGCTACCATACAGGGGCAATCCAAAAAACCTAATGATAACAAAATGGGGGGATACAGTTTGGTGTTGTAGTTTCGAATCTTTCCTCTACATCCAAAATTAAATTATACCCCTGGATAGCTAAAGGATCAAAGAATTCATTACGATAAGCGAGAACAGTGACGCATCGCGCGCGGTGTAGGGGGAAGCGCCGCCATTTTGAGGTTATTTTGCTGCGTATCGAGATTTGCAATTAGTATAACTTTTGACTCGGAGAAGCTACGATGTT
>CABFWB010000427.1:0-13693 GCA_902151455.1 Timema bartmani | reverse complement strand
GGCCTGGCATTCCTCACATTCACAAGTTGTGATTAATACACGTCTTGTCAGAGGTGAAGGAAGGGTTTGGCAATCAGATAAATCTGTGCCGGGACCGAGGATTGAGCCCCGGACCTCAGCACAGAAGTCTGACACCTTACCCCTAGACCACCAGGTCACCCAGAGTTTATTTTAGTGTGCGATATCATCTCACTTTGAAAGTCGGGAGTTCACTCCTTGACCAGGTGAATTATGAAAATAATTGTAATTTAATATTGTAGCTTCATATCCTTCTTCCAGGAGAATTAATTTGTAATTTTTTAAATTATGTTTTCACTGATGAATTATTTGTTACAAGGAATTTATCTCGACGAATACTAGTGCCATCATATCTAATACCTGCAGCGGTAGTCAAACGATCGAAGACGTTTTTTGTGGGAATTTTTTAGCCCATCTTACTACCCATCAGGGATAAACAAATGTAATTATAATTGGTAGGGATGAAGAAGGTAAAATCTAAAGAAAAGATATCCACATTTACGTGGAGATAGAGTAGGAAACCATCTAAGGCACTAGGCTTTCACTGCTTTTGATAACTTTAGCCAGTAGTGTTGAGATCGACTGCCGAGGACGGGGAGATCGAGGTTCGAATCTCGGTCGGGTGAACTGGGGTGGTTTTTTCCTAAATAATTTTCCACTCTCCCTCCACGCAAAGCGGGTTCACTTCCTCTATATTCAACCTTTCCAATTCCTAACTCATTAGCGTAATTAGTACTTAAGCGTATAACCCTAGCGGTATAGTAAGACGCGGTGCTAAATAAAAAAAATAACTAAAGAGAGATTCAGGGTCAAATATAACGAGGCTTTTGAAAATATTTCTCACATCCTCTCTACATGCCAATGCGGGGTAAATTTATTTTCAAACAAACCGGAACTCCATCATCTCTCTCTACCCCTTATCACAAGCCGTTAAAAGTCCTTGTGACGGGAAGGTCATGGTTCATATTTCAGTCAAATGTAGTGAGGGTGTGATTTTTCCTACCATTTTCTCTCCACGCAAATGGGCAAGGCCATAGTCAGGGTTTTTTTTCGGGGTTCAAATCCCTCCCCTCCCAAAAATTTTATGAACAAAATATATATGGCTTTATTTTTGGTTCAAACAATATCAAAATTAAAGTACAAGTACAAATTAGGGGGCTGTGTTACCATAAAAAGCACTTCAGAGAGCTTACAGAGGTGTTTATTATTTAGAATTTTTTCTAGCCTTCGGCAGTTATGGTACTATGTTGTCATAAAAAAAATTTCAGATAGCTTCTAGAGGTGTTTAATATTTAGAAATTTTCCTTAACTTCAACAGCTATGCTACTATAAAAAAAAATTTAGAGAACATCTAGAGGTGTTTAAATATATAGATTTTTCCTAGCCTCCAGCAGTTAGGGGGTCATGTTACCATAAAAACACTTTAAAAAGCTTCTAGAGTTGTTTAGATATACAGATTTTTCCTATAGTCTCCGGCATTTAAGGGGTTATGGTACTTAGGAGAATTTCTAGATCTGTTTAATAATTAGAATTTGTCCTAGCCTCCGATAGTTGGGGGTAGTGTTGTCATAAAAAACACTTCAGATAGCTTCTAAAACAGTTTTTTATTTATAATTTTTTCTAGCCTTCGTCAATCGGGGGATGGGACCACTAAACCCTCCCTGAAATTATTGGCTGGCTACGGCCTTGCAAATGGGGATTCCTTTGATCTAAACTCCTACTTTCCTTTTCCTTACCCCCTAGCGTAGTTAAAATGTATTTGCCTGTTTTAAGACGTGGTGAGAAAAATATTAAAACAATAAATATAATGTTAGACGAATAAAGGCTATACCGCCCCAATAGTCTACCTGATTAGACTCGCCCGCCAAACATCCCACGCGCATGGCCGTGCTGGCTCGTGCCAAACAGTTTTGCTCCGCCTCTGTTATTCAACACTGAAAACGCGTGCGCCTCGCGAACCCCGACCTAGACATTGAGCTTGGAGATTGAAGGTGGCAACCTTGACCTTGCTCCATACTTCAGACACTAGCACGTGACTCAAGAAGCGAGGGAGGGGAAATTGCCAAATAAAAATGTTTGTATGTCATCGCTCTGCGGACCAACCATTACTCATGACATTTTTATTTTGTTACACGCTATCCAACTTTTCAGTGATGACTAAGAGAACGTTGTAAAGAGAACCGGATAGTTGTGGAAATAGTTAGTCTCGTTTCCAACGGCGGTCAAACAGATCCTCATGGTCGAGAATCTATCAGTGGTGAACAGACAGCTTGGAGAATATGTGATACTCTCCTAAGTTTGCTTGTAAGTCGTTTAATTATGTAATCAACAAAATGGTTTAAGAAGGTGGCTTGAATCAATCTAAGATATTTATTTTAAAAGTCTTCTTGACGGCTATGCCAAATATCCAAGCAGACCCTGGTTAGATTCTAAATGAAGATATTTACTAGAGGTATTGGTTTAGGGGAAGAGTATACTCTGCGTTATTTTTATTAATCGCCTTTGATTAGATTTAAAATCAACTTGAAACTTACCCACTTTAGTGGCCGAACTGTTAAGACAGTGTTTATAAAAGTGTGGATCCCAGAAAGTTTCGTATTAATAATGATCAGTGATCACATTTAAAACAACAAATTGGACTACAAAATATTAAATATCCGTAGTACGATTTATTTCTTTCATCGATAGACATACGTCACATATCAAAGGAAGTCTCTACCAACCTTAAAGTGGGATGTTAGGGGACGCGAGATAAGGCCAGTATTTTTTCAATTTTTATGGCAAAACTTTTTTTTTGACCAAAATAAACAAACAGTGCTCCTGTACAAACATAGAGTTTATCTTTATCCCCATGGTGATATAAACAGTTCCTGAATATCTGCCATGAGCATGGTGGCATTATCTAACAAACAATTAAATGAAGAGAAAAAGTTGTCATTCAATTCCAGAACACCCTTGACAGATATTCAAGAAATTTTGAAATCACCATGCGAAGAAAATTAAGTTATATGTTTATACTGAAAAAATAGTTCATTTATTTTGGCAAAAAAAAAAGTTTGCCATAAAAACTGCAAAAACACTGGCCTCTTCTCACGTACCCCTCCATCCCACCTTAAGTCAACAAATTTGTACAATTATTTTTAAAAAAATTACGAGGTTCAGAATGTGAAAAACAGTAAAAAACAAACTATCACTTAGGTATACTATTTCATTTTAATTATATGATGATTCACTTTCAACATTTAATTTAGTGAATTAATTTATGTCTATTCTTTTATATAGTCCTAGATTGACTAAAAATAATGTTTCTCCTCCAGTTGGTATTCCTCCATCACCAAAACTTGGAGAAATACTGGACACTGGTCTAAGGCGTTACTCTCGCTATAGACTGGACTGCCAATGATTGGGAGATCGAGGCTCGAACCCCGGTCTGGTGAACTGAATTTGGGTTTCCCTAAATTATCTTACACTTTCCCTCCACGTCAATACTGGTACACTTCATCTAAATACAGCCTTATCCATCCCTAACACAATCTTATAATTAGTACATAAACATATAACCCGAACGGGTGGTAAGTCTCGTTGTTTAAAAAAGCGTGTCGTTTAACCACTATTTATAAAATACTAGGATCCGCAACTGATATTTTGCCTCGTCCATCTTCCACCCAGTTCTTTACTTTATAGCATTCGACCTATCTTTTTATAAGGCGAATGCAAGAAAGAAATGACAATGGGTGATGAAAGAATGGAAAAGGGGAAATATCTGTCTAAGCTTGCGGCTCCATTTCGCACCGGTGAGCACCCGGAAAAAGTCATCAGTCTCGTTTGTTTTGGTTTGTCTGTGACTGAGAGCTTGAAGTTCAAATCCTGGACAAATCTCTAGAAATGTATTTTCCTCGATTGTTGCACTCCCACTTCATGAAAATGCTGTTTCATTTTCTCTAAATTATAACTTCATGTCAGTGGGCATGTCATTTAAATGTCAAGCTCGTTTAGTCTGTCTTGCCGGTGAGCAGGAGTTTGGGGTTTGAATCCTGTTTGGGTGGATTTCTCTATATGGCTTCCTTCTGTACTATCACACAAATGCTGACACATTCATTAAATATTCTAACTTTTTCATTTCTATAAAACTAGCGTGTCTCATCAATGGGTAGTAAGACGTGATGAAAAAATAGTAAGATTTGGTTTTAAAAAACAAAATTGGGTGAGGAATGTAATATTCAGAAGAAAAAAAATCTTTAGTGGTGCAATTTATTTTAATTTCTGACCACTAGGCTGGAGGTGAGGATAACTATGTCCTCAATATAAGTGAGGTTAAGCTTAATGGCTGGTAATCAATTGTTTAAAGTCCCTGCAATAGATCTCCTAATAAAGACACACACACATGAGTGTCTTGAGTAGACAAGAGGAATTATTTAACTTCGACGAAACCTTTTTTAAAAAGTTCACGTGATAGCAATCATATTAAAAACGTCCTACTACAATCTCTGTTGATGAGAGAGATTTAATCTGCTGAGTGGAAACTTATTTGACGCGTATAGTCGTGCCTTTTTTTTTCCACCCCGCCCCTTCACATTTTAAATTGAGGATTCGCTTTGATGTGTCCCACCATATCTTTAGGAATAGACTTGTAACAACTAGACTGTACATGACTAGTCACTGCCCTGGAATGACACGCCACAATATTCTTTCTATGGTCGTATTGTCCTTCAAGCCCCTGCATCTGCGCAGAGTTATTAATCTTGACCACGAATAATTAGCTACTGCCCTGCACTGCATGTAACAATCATATCCGAGACTGACGTAAATCCAGCCACTGCCCCTGCACCTAACGAGATACCATATCCCTATGTGTCTGTGACGTCACTCAAGCCATTGCGCTTGCGCAGAATTATTAATGCTAGACTATGTATGCCTATCCACAAGGACAGTTCGGCTACCTCATGGTCTGGAAACTTTTAGTTGAGGAAGGAATTCTCTCCAGAGTTTAATTGTAGTCCTCAAAGATGGTTGTGTGGTCTAAGGCATCGGTCTCACCATATACTGGATTTCAATCAATGGAGGAGGTCAAGGTTCGAATCTTAGCTGGATACACTGGGAAGTAGCTTTCCACATGTGAAATATCACTTCGATTCTACCATTCCCTCTCCATGATAATGTAGGTGAAAAACAGTAAACTTGTGATTATACACAATCTGTCACTTAATACCCTGTTTGGTCATCTGAGCCTGTCTGTGTCGTTAACGAGATGTGATGCACTGGCCTGGTTACAAATCCTCTCAGCATCTGTTATGAACCAACAAGGTAACATCCTATACATTCGGGCGAGGTTTTAGTACCCAATTAGGTTGAAAATAATGTACTGAAACAATATTGGCAGCTATTGTTAAATTAACACTATACCTGCTTCGGAGGCCGCATGGTTCAAAGCGTCACTCTCGCAATAGACTAGACTGCCAGATCGGGGTTCGAATCTCGGTCGAGTGTATTTAAGGTGTTTTTTTAACTAAATGGTTTTCCACTCTGACTCCACGCAAATGTTGTTACACTTCCTCTAAATCCAACCTTACTCATCCCTACCACATTAGCGTAGCTAGTAAGTTACATGTGGTAGGGCCTACATAGTAAATAAAGTTCCTAGAGACTTGTCCTCCCTGTTACGGCGGGATGTAGATGGCGTTACCTCAGACCCTGCCTGTTTCAAATAATGGCAACGTTCAGTATCAACTGTAAATTGTTATTTACGGGTGACAACCACCCCTTCCTTCATTTTCAATCTGTTGCCTTTTCCGAGAACCCACTACATCATCACCGGAAGAGGCAGTCACACGGTTGATGTGCTTGACTTTGGACTGGAAGCCTGGATGTACTGAGAATGAAATACTCTCCAAAGCGGTTTTTTTTCTTCTTAACGGCAGAGTAAAACTCTGAATCTTGAAGTTGGTGTTCGATTCCCTATCATGTTAGTTGGAGGTAGCATAAGCTCGTCTTACCACTCTCTCTCCACGCTAATGAGGGTACATTTTTTCTAATTTATAGTTTACTCATCCCTACCATATTAGCGTGATTATTATATATGGGTAAAGCCCAGACTGTTAATGATACTCTAGGAAAAAACCCATCTATCATACATTTTGTGTTTTTAAACCTTTATCCAAAATACATTTTGTGCATTTATTTCTATTCCTTGCTTTTATATTTTCCTTTTAGTTTGATAGATTTTATCATTTATAGTCCGTTCAGGCGCTAAACTGTAGTAAGACTACTATCTTGTTGATTTAACTATGGTGCAGCATATAAGAAAGGGCCATAGTGTAATCAGTCAAGGTAAGACTGTCACCTTGCTTGGTTCCTCTATGGTGCAGCTTAGAAGTTTGGGTCATAGTGTAATCAGTCAAGGTAAGACCAGCACCTTACTAGATTCCTGTGTAGTGTAACTTATATATGATAAAGAATCATAGTATAATCAGTCAAGGAAAGATTGTTACCGTTCAGGCTAAACGTAGAATACCTTGGTATCTCGATCAAAGGATGAAGTCAAGGATATCCTGACTTCTCATGACAAAGACAGATCAATAGGCGCAGGTCCACACTAGTGGGCAAATTCTTAACATAATTTATATCTGGTGGCGGGTGAGTTGAGGCTTGAATACCAACAGAGTATATTGGAGGTAGTTTTACCATCCTCTCTACAAGCTAGTACTGGATAATTTAAAATATAACACCTTCCTAATTCCTACACTTTAGATTAAGCCGTTCATAAACCTGATGTCAAAAATAATAATAATAAATTAGAAGTTAATATAAGTATTAATTTCCACCCAGTTTTAATACCTGTCCGGGATATCACTATTTATTTATGATAAAGGGGTAGAGATAAGAAAAGTAAAATATAGAACAAATGTATGCGAATTTTTATAATTAAATAAATTTATTTATTTTATCAGTAAACTAGCTTAAAAGAATTTCCCCCTGAGAAAAATGGATACATTTTTATTTGTAATTTCAATCCAATATTTATATTTAAAAAAAATCATTAGGAGCCATTAATGAAAAATTTTAACTAAGAAAACACTCATAAATAACTACCCTTAATTATAAACTAAGGTCAAAATAAAAATACCCTGAGGTAACCTTATAAAATCAAAATATCAAGTTTGAAAAAATCCATCAAACCGTTAATATATCTCCAAGATAATTAAACATATATAGGATGCGGACAGAGAGTATGGTAAAATCCAAATTTCTGGACTCAAGAGCATATAAAACGTCAAGACTCATTATAATCTTGAGATAAATTTTTTTTAACGATTACAATACTTTCTCTTTATGCGAGAAATTAGAATGTCTGCTTCAATGAGAAATACTCGTTGCTATATATGATGTGTATCGTTAACAAATTTTACATTTATAGTATCTAGCCACCTGCTTAGCTAAAATTGTTCTAGTCCATATACATTTCTAATTGCTTTAATTTATTTTAAAAATCCGGGACAGCATCAGTCTGAGAATAAGGTCCTACTTATTTCAGGGTCAAAATTCAACTTAGTCTAAACGTTCTATTGAAAAAAGTCGAGTACAAGTTTTATTCACAATATGAAATGGCTTTTGCTCTGATACAAATAACGGAAAGTGTCTAAAATTTGTTTGAGTTGATAACTGGTTGAATTCCAGATAACCATCTTTGGAAGTAAGATAGTACTTCCAGAGAAGAAAGATCCACTCCAGAATTCACCCAAGGACTCTATAAGATTATTATTATTATTTAGCACCGCGTCTTACTACCCGTTCGGGTTATACGCTTAAGTACTAATTACTCTAATGGATTAGGAATTGGGAAGGTTGAATTTAGAGGAAGTGAATCCGCATTTGCGTGGAGGGAGAGTGGAAAACCATTTAGGAAAAACCACCCCCAGTTCACCCGACCGAGATTCGAACCTCGATCTCCCCGTCCTCGGCAGTCGGGCTCAACACGACTAGCGCGTTAGCCAACTACGCCACCGAGGCGGGTGACTCTATAAGACAAGGGCCTATTTTTGCGGGGGTGGAGCGTTGGTAGGGCTGGTTGGTTGATGGGTAGGGGTGGTAGGGCTCCTTAAAGTACTATCAACTAAAAAATCAATCAAGATTTTAATTTATAACAATTTTAATAATAATATTGCTAGTTTATAAACATTATTTTAATTAATAATTATATTAATGAAGATAACTCTTAATAAAAAAATTTATTGACGAGTTTGTAATTAACACAAAAAAGTCCATAGAACAAAAAGTCACTGTCACAATAAGAGTAGTAAATATGTAGGACTTTGAGTATGTTTTAGTATTGATGGAAACAATATGTATTTTAATAAAAATAATGGGTTAACATACTAAACATAATATCTAATTACTGGAAAATTTTAGTTTTAAGCCACTTGCTTTTCTGAACATTAGGGGGGGGGGGGCTAAGTTGAAATATGGATTAAATAGCGAAGCTATTATATTTGATAATTACGGTTAGAGGTTTATATAAATATCATATTCTTTCAATTTAAAAACGACACCTGGACACGGGAATTGAGCCCAGGACCTTTGGATTAGTACGCCAATGCTCTAACCATTCAGCTATTCAGAATCGTCCCGTTGCCAGAGCCATTCTTCACTTATATTTTAAGGCAGAGTCTGTGATTGACGTGCGGAGATCATCAGCTGGGCACGGGACTCTTCCTAAATAGCTCAGTGGTTTGGAGTACTAAGTCAAAGATCCAGGGTTCAATTCCCGTGTCCCAATGATGTTAAATTTAAAGAAGTTAAGTTTAAAGAGTTAATGAGCAGGTCATTTAGGATATAGGGTCAGGGAGATGATAAGAGTCAGTCATTCTTTACAACATTAAGGTATTGCGTTACAATATTTTTAATTATTTTCCATGCGAGGGGGCGGAGATCCCCCTCTGCTCTAAGATAAGTCAGAACGAGAAGGTTGGTCCGTTCTGGCACAGCCTGGTGTATGGAGCATATTATGCAGGTATAGAAGGAAGTGGCTTTGATTTGAAGTCGAAAACCAACGTGACTCAGAGAGTTGAATTAGCAGGGTTTGAGGGGACCTTGGAAACCTAGCAGTGTTTCCGGTGGCTGAGCGCGCGCAGGTATGATCCATCCTGGGTGGTTTGTCATACATCTCGCTACCAAGGAGAGAGAGAGAGAGAGAGAAAGAAAGATAAGCTAGTGTTGGAACGAAAGCAATTATTTTTTTTGAGCCACACTTCCTACCCGTCTATAAAACCACATTTTGTTATTTTTTATTTTATTTTTAACACTGCTTCTTACTACCCGTTCGGTCTATACTCCTATGTACTAATTACACTAATATATTAGGGATGAGGAAGGTTAAATTTATCGGAAGTGACCCGCATTTTGGTGTGGAGAGAGAGTTGAAAACCATTTAGGAAAAAAAAAACACCCCCAATACACCCGAATGACATACAAGCCCTGATATCCCCGTCTCCGAAAGGCTAGTTTATTTCGAGAGTATTGCCTTAGACCACTCGTCCACCGAAGCGGGTAAACCACTTGTTATTATACTCTAATGGGGTTTCGAGATAAATTAAGTAGAATCTAGTGTACTCGAATTTAATTGGAGGGAAATTGGCAAGCAATTAGGGAGGGTCACTCTCAGTACACCTGGATGGAGTTTTAACCCCAACTTTCCCAGTTAAAAAAACGACTAGAAGAGCTTGGCGTTCATTCCTCCCTGCTTACAGATGCGCGTTAGTTAATACACTATTGGATAGAGAAAATGAATACTTTATTTACTTTTTTTCCCCTCATCATGGCTTTGTCAATGTGGGCAAGTAAGAGGAAGGGCAGTTTCCTTTCTAGAGGAATTTGATTAAAATCCAAGCTATACCTAAATAATTGGTATTTTTCATGGATTACGGTTCGGCCATACTGAAACTAGACTGTACCGGGTCGAGCGCGCGCGCTTAAAAAATAGAGCCAGTTCTATCTTTCAAGCGTGCGCGCTCCAGTCTGACCACCTCTCATTAAAACCAATGTGTTCTATTTTATATTTTAGTCGCTCGCTCCAGTCTGGCCACCTATCATTACAACCAATGTGTTCTATTTTATATTTTAGTCGCTCGCTCGCCTAGTCTGGCCGCCCCCTTAATCCTGCTATCTTAGCTCCAAGTATGGCTGTTCTATCCATCTATCTCCATGTATAGGGTTATTCAAAATGATTAATCTGATTTAAAATGATTATACTGTTGAAGTTTAGTAATACAGAGTAATTAGTGATACATAAAACAAAATAAAAACTCTCCCAAGTTTTGTCTATCATCTATGTGATTTCCCTGAGATAAACAAACAACTTTGATACGATAGTCAAGTTACTCCCATACTCGTTCCCGCATATCCATTGTCACCGACTTCAATGCCATTTTGAGGTCATCCAGGGATATGGGCAACGGTGGCACATACACAGCATCCTAAATCTTACTTCCAAAGAAATAAGTAACATGGAATAAGATCTGGTGACCTAAGGGGTCAACTGTAAAGCACCAAGTCAAGGGGTTACTGCAACCGATCCAACAGGGAGGGAGAACTTCTTTGAGGTAAAGGCTAATATTAAGATTCCAATGAGGCAGCTACCCATCTTGCTTGAAAATGTAGACCCTGGAATCTTTGTTCAATTGGGAAGATAGCTGTATATGCAGCATATCCAGATAGGAGTGGTCAGTCACCGAGTTTTTAGATCAAAAGGAAGAACCATACATCTTTGCCCAGGAAATGGCAGAGAAGAGGCTAACTTTAGGGAGTCGCAATTGTGCTCAATTTTTGTGATGGTTCACCTTGTCACGTAAATAAAAAAAATCTTCTTCATAGAACACCAGTTCAGGTCATTTTCTCACTGCCTTTTGCAGAGGAGTGAAGTGAACAGTGAAGCGATCTCTCGATGACATCCTAAAGCTCAAGAGATTTTATCTTTAATTCGGTGTATGCCAAGTTAATAAATCATTGATAGGTACGGAATCATACTCATTTGAAATTGAACGAATTATTTTTAATAATCCTCTATATGTGTTAGGATGGGCGTTTACACAATTAAGGTCCCACTTTGTGATTATTTAATCTCCTGGATCTTCTTCAAACTATACTGCGAATATCTCGGGGGGAGGGGAACAAAAGTTGTTTATGAGAACGTAAATCAAAACTAAAAACAATATTATATCATGCCAAATAATTTTAAATAACATTAATTATAACCATAATGCATCTTCCACAAAGATGGTTGCTGAATATCGCTAAGAGAAGGAGAAGACAAGATTTCCTCCTTTTGACCTGCAGTTCCCACGAAGGTTGTTATAGAGTGTATAAGGGAGGAAGAAGACAATATTTCCTCCTTTTGACCTGCAGTTCCTCACGAAGGTTGTTATAGAGGGTTTAAGGGAGGAAGAAGACAAGATTTCCTCCTTTTGACCTGCAGTTCCCACGAAGGTTGCTATCGAGTGTATAAGAGAGGAAGAAGAGAATATTTCCTGCCTTTTGACCTGCAGTTCCCACGAAGGTTGTTATCGAGTGTATAAGGGAGGAAGAAGAGAATATTCCCTCCGTTGGACCTGCGTCCTGAATATCCCACAGAGTTTGACACAGGGTATAGTAAGCTCTCACAGGTGTTAGAGCGGCTGGTAGAACAGTTATACAATCAAGTATGCGTCAGGCGTGCTCATATGGGCGACCGTGTAACGACTTTATGCCGGGGATTTCCCCACCACGCCTCTGACCCACTAATGTATACCAAACACATTGCATCGTTTGTTTTATACCTTACAAACAAAATAAAAACGAGATAAAAATGTGGTTCTGCCGTAAATTAATATCATTATTAAAATCAAGATAAGTTGTTTGGAGTAGTATTTGAGGTCATAAGATAAACACACTCTTTGGGATGACTCACAATTTTTAAGACGCGATATTTATCATCATATCATCCTAATAATACCAGATACAAATGTTATATTTAAAAAATTACGTTCAACGCTATGGTTATTCAAGGCCTAAAATGACCCGCAAAAGTGTAAACATGGGCTAAGCGCTAAGCTTTTCTGATCTTGCTTACTCGTGGTTTGGAAGTGAGGCTTTGGTTCAGGGTAATATGTGCTTAGTTTTTTTTTTACCATAGGTCTATAAGTTTTCACTTTACTCACACGCTAATGCAAGAATATTTCCTATAAATCTAATATTTCTCGTTCCTACCCCAATACTACTATTATTACTATTAGCACCGAGTCTTACTACCCGTTCGGGTTATACGCACTTACGCTAATGTGTTAATGGTAGGGTGATTGCGAGATGAAATGGAGAACCTACAGTTTAACGTGGGATCCGAACCACGGTGGAGGCCTGGCATTCTTCACACTCACAAGTTGTGTTTAATACACGTCTTGTCAGAGGTGAAGGAAGGGTTTGGCAATCAGATCTGTGCTGGGACCGAAGATTCTTTCGAAACTTTCGAAACTTTGAATCTTTCGAAACTTTCGAAACCTTGAATCTTTCGAAACCTTGAAACTTTCGAAACCTTGAAACTTTCGAAACCTTGAAACTTTCGAAACTTTGAATTTTTCGAAACTTTCAAAACTTTCGAAACTTTGAAACTTTGACAAAAGACAACGATTTGGACAAAAGAGACAACGATGATCTAATATAATATAACTACCCTGGTGTTTTTAACGTATTGCCAATTTAATAAAAACAAAAAATCTATAAATCGGTATAATAATCGATTACGTTGCTCCTAAACTATTTTAATGGTTAACATGATGGTGTTTGAAGTTCTCCGAAATAATTTAGAGAGATTCACCTCAACCACGAATACGATCTGTTTTACATAAATTGTGGCCAGTGACCTAATATATATTTTAACACCGGTTGTACTATATCCTGTTAGACGAGGTCAATTCTAGAAATAAGGGCTTTTCATATACTATATACATGTCATTAAATTTCAAGAAATATAGATCTATGATGGAAGTTTTTTTAAATAGTTTATATTACATTTATATCCGTAGGCACAAGGACAATTTGCATCAGGTTAGTTTAGTCTGGATTGCCAAATGACGAGGCTCAAAATCCAAATGAGTTTACCAAAGTGTATTTTTTTATAAGGAGTTTCCCACTCTACCTCCATGTAAGTTGGAGTATATTTTCTCTAAATTCACCCTCCAATTCTTAAAAAAAAGTGGCATAATTAATATATTTGCGTACAGCCTAAATGAGTAGTAAGAAGCATTTTAAAATATTATCCAAGTCGGTGTGCGTTCCTCCCACATACATCGTTTTGTAAGAAAATGAGTGAAACCCCAAATTAGGAGTATTATCTTAGCCGATAGCCGATTTGTACTTATATATTCATGAGAAAAATTGGGTAGGAATGAGTAGGGTAACATTCAAAAAGGAAAGTTTGCACGTTTGCGGGGATTAACCCCTTAGGAAATAAGTTTTTCATTTAATTTATTTGAGGTATTTAACGTGCACTTTCTGAACTTACTGAGTATATCAGCAGACGACTTATAAATTAAATGAATCTAGAACAGACACAACATACAGCCCCCGGCCGTTGATTCATCACTGTGGGAGAAACCCACATTTTACCAATGATACACTTTTCAGCCATGCCAGGAATCTAACCCAGGAC
>CABFWB010000426.1:292341-308845 GCA_902151455.1 Timema bartmani | reverse complement strand
TAATAGCCTAGTTCCTCCAAGACACCTCAAGGAAAGGATTATAAGTATTCCAAGTGTAATATCCTAGTACCTCTAAGACACCTCAAGGAAGGGATTATAAATAGTCCAAGTGTAATAGCCAAGTTCTTTCACTTTTATGAGTGTGGGTATTTATAGGATTAACCCCCACCTTTGTAAGGAAGTCAACGGGAACAGGAAGATCATAGCCTAAGAAATTGTTTAATCAAATAAGAACAAAACTCCATAGCCCATGCACATAAGGCTAGGTTGGAACCATAATAACTACGCATAGCCTATAAATTATGGACGGATTGAAAGCTAGGTTTATATTATAATGATCATTCTTAGCACTATTTTCTGAAATTGTTTTCCTATCATGAACTAAGATGTTTCATAAACGCGTCTTGGTTAATTTGTGCAAGAACCATAATTATATGTTTAACTATGGAAGGTTTGAAAGCTATGTTTGAACTAGGCTAATGCACCAGGATTACTTGGTTGTAGTTCCTTCCTTGAGCTGTAGTTGAGGAACTTGACTATCACTAGCTCCTCCGTCAGTGAAGGAACTAGGTTATGGAATTAAATGACCTTTAACAATTAGGGGATTAACCCAGATCTCGTGGAGGAACTCGACCACGCCCTTAAAAACCATACTATTTAATCATTATAGTGAAAATAAAATTAGGGTCATAGTTTTGCTCTGCACAAGCATTCTAAATTAACTACAGGTTGGGCATTATTATTGATTTTGGCGCAGTACTTTTTTTTAGGTCAATACTCTAGTCTAGAATATCAGAGGAGCGGGGGAGACTTGACTATGGTTTATTACATGCCCGTAGCTTCTCTGTGACCTCTATGTGAATTATCTTTGACCTGTGAATACTTTGTATGTGACCTTACTACGGCCTCTCTATTATCTGTTTATGACCAGTCTGTTTTTAATTTGTAAATAGCCTCTCAAATACTTCTCTGTGACCTGTCTGTGTATATCTATGACTTATCTGTGACAATGATATGACTTGTCTATTACCTGTCTATGACCTTTCTATTTATCCTCTGTGACCTGTATATGACCTGTATATTACTCCTCTGTGACCTTTCGATGACATTTCAATGAATTGTCTATGACCTGTCTATTATTCCTCTGCGACCTGTCTATGTACCTGTGAGACTTGTCTATGACCTTTCTATTTATCCTCTGTGACCTGTATATGACCTATCTATGACCTCTATATTACTCTTCTGTGATCTCTCTATGACATTTCAATGAATTGTATATGACCTGTCTATTACTCCTTTGTGATCTGTCTATGACCTATCTATGACCTGTATATTACTTTTCTGTGACCTGTTGACGACATTTCAATGAATTGTCTATGACCTGTCTATTACTCCTCTGCGACCTGTCTATGTAACAGTTTATTACTCCTCTTTGACTTGACTTGTCTATGACCTATCTATGACCTGTCTATTACTCTTCTGTGACCTGTCTATGAAATTTCAATGAATTGTCTGTGACCTCTCTGTGCCTTGTCTCTTTATTGTATCTTTTTTTTCCTTTTTTTTTCAGACTCTTGTATATGACGCTGTAGCCATGCAGGTATACTTGTGTTCACAATTATCGTGATGGAAGGGGAAAACCACTATCGAAATCTTCCAACAGAAGATGCAAGAATTTCCGGTCGTAGCATTCCTTTCAGACGGCTTGGAATTCGGTCGTAGAGTAACAAGAAAAAAAAATCTTCTGGAGCACTATTTTGATCCGCATCACTTTTTAAAAGCATGATAAAAGAGATTCCCGGCCTATAAAGATTTGTAATTATCAAAGAAATAACGATATTTTATAACAATTTTTTACTACCTTAATATATTTTTGGTTGGGTGAAAGATTGTCCTGTTTTATTGATTAGATCCTTCATTTTCTCCCCTTATTTACCAAGCACCTAACAGTGAAAGGGCATCTAACACATTAGCTCAGTCGTTAGCGTGTCTCTATACTGAGTTAAGGGTTCCAGGTTCGATTTCTGGAATGACTGAAAAATGTATCATCGTCAAAATGTAGGTTTCCTTTTTCACAGTGATAAATTAATGGTAAGAAGATGGATGTTGTGTCTGTTCTAGATCTAAGTTAGTTTATAAGTCATGTGTTGATATGATCAGTCGGTTTAGAAAGTGGGCGTTAAATATCTCAAATTATTTAAAGAATAGTGATAGAAGGGTTGGAAATGAATACTATAAATTTAAAGACTGCCGCTTCAATCTTGAGAACTGAAAGGGTATATTATTATTTGTGCTGATGACTTTCACCCAGGTATTAAATTATATTCGCAAGGGCCAGGCTACTAGCGAGATTTTCTGGGTTGACATGTTTCGTTAAATGGGCTGATTTATGGATTATAATCTTGGTAGATACCCTGAGACAATTAAAAAAATATAACAGTGCCAGGTCACACTAACATATTTTGTAATTACAGTAAGATCCTGTTAGACCTAGCCCTGACAGTCCGACATTCTGTATAATCTGAACATAATTTCAGAAAACGGAGGAAGAGGGGTGCTAGGTCAAATGAAATATATTTTATTGGTTAACAAACTCAAAGTTAAAAGAGAATTGTAAGAAACAATGATAATACATGTTTAATCATTACATGCTGTAGTTAACATAATGTGTTTTCCTGTAACTAGAAATAGCTACAGTATTTTAAAAATATATGGTGTGAATAAAAAATATAGTGCATATTAAGTATATAATGCATATAGGGTGCGGTCGGAACAATTAGACGATTAGTAACTTAAAAATTAACACTTTAATTGAAAAGTAAATATTCACAGCTAAATAAAAACCTACTACATACTGCACTTTTTCCCTTTTTGAAGATAATATCACTCAGGTGAGTTCCACTGGACGTGAGGCAAACCCCAGCACGTCCATCATTTTCCCCAGGATAGATCCTCTAGTTGTTTTCACCCCATCCTGTACGTCGGCCAAATGAATGTAAAGTTTATAAAACTCATTCAACTGTTATTTAAAACTTGTGACAATACTTTGTTCCTCCACAGATTCTTATCCCAATTAACCTAAATTCTCAATAACCCGAATAAGCATAGCTCCCAATTAATTCGGACTAGGGCTCCCGCACACTGAGTGACCAGCGAGAAAGCTTGTGGTAAGTGGGGCAGCGTGCTCTTGGCTGCAGCGACCAATGGTTAGCATTATACCTCAGTTTTAGCTTATGTGGTGCTGACTGACAGCTCACAGCTGACTTCTGACGGCTTTGAAAAGCTACCAGACCAAATTATGTATCCCTACGCCAAACCATATGATCTGCAAAAAACATGTCTTTAGCAGTTGTCACTTCTGGCAGTCAAAATTTAGGTATATACCTGAATGTTGACTGTCAGAAGTCAGCTGTGAACTGTCAGTCAGCACCACATAAGCTAAAACTGGGGTATAGAGTATATGGCAGATAGCGAGCGAACTGGCAGTTGAAACAAGAGCGTCCAGTCATCTACAAACATCATACGTGATTAGTTTGTCAGTGTTGTTTATGCAGTGAGCGTGGTTTTCCAACATACCGTAAATTAATATATTTTTTCTTTCCAAAATGGAAAAAACTCAGATCATTGATCAAGGCCGTAGCCACCCAGTAATTTCGGGGGAGGGGGGGTTGGGGGTTGGTGGGCACATAACCCAATTGCCGGAGACTAGAAACAATTATAAGAGATAAACAGTTCTTGGAGCTATCTGAAGTATTTTTGTGGTAACATAGCCCCCTAATTTGTAGTTGTACATTAATTGTGATATTGTTTGAACCATAAAATTAATAATGCCATATATATTTTTTTCATACAATTTTTGGGGGGTTTGAACCCCCAAAACCTCACCGGACTACGGCCTTGTCGTTGATACTGAACTTTTAACTATGTAGGCTTAAAACCACCCAGCTCTTTGGAACCTAGCTTGTGAATAGTATAGTAACAGAGATTTGAAAATAAAGTGCTGGGAGGAGCTTGACGAATATCTTCTTTCTTTTGTTTCGCTGTTTTATAATCAAGTATCAAAATGTTGCAACTCGCTCCGCGTTCATTTTTTGACTGTGAGATCGAGAGGAAAAAAATGAAGAATGGCTTACCTAGCTTGATCGCTACTCTTGGTCGCGGTTTCTTTTGGGGGCGCGGAGACAACGGGTCGTGCGACCAGGTCGTCAAGTGCGCGGGGGCCCTTAGCAAGGTTCTATTGTGTTTTGTTTTTTCCGTGTTACGCATCTTACTACTAGTCCCGGCTATCCGTGGAAGGAGGAGGAAGGTGGGAGTGAAAGGAAATACACCCAATTTGACACGGAGAGAGAGGGAGGGATTTATCAAAGCGAAAAATCTCAATTCCTCCAGTCGAGATTAAAACCTTAATCTCGCCATCATCAACAATCTAGACAAGACAAGACTGACGCAATTTCCTACATACCCGCCATTTCTTTGAGTGTTAACTTTCAATACCGAGACTATTAATTAC
This sequence comes from Timema bartmani, assembly GCA_902151455.1. NCBI lineage: Eukaryota > Metazoa > Arthropoda > Insecta > Phasmatodea > Timematidae > Timema > Timema bartmani. The sequence continues at coordinate 304,335 of CABFWB010000426.1, read as the reverse complement.
TTAAACCAAGGTGTTGGGATGAAGATAGTAGTTTTTGATTAAGTGCAGCCACATTAGCCTTGAGGGAGTATGGGGAAGCCAAAAATGATAAACCACATATAGAACCTCCCCTCCAATTCACCCGGCTAAGTTCCAAACCTCAAACTCCTCCATCACCAGCTGCGAGTCTGACTTCTTAAACCATACGAACATTGAAGTGGGTTATTACGCAATCATAAACAATATATAGAGTAAAGGAGAGAGCGGCGGGGGGTGTTGATCTTATAGATTTAGCAATAATAATAAGAGCCAAGGGCGAGAAAATGAGGCAAATATTGTTGTTATCACCTGTAAGATCCTACTTGAGGAATCACCCTAAGAAAAGAACAGTTTAAATAACAGAAGAACTGTCAGAGGTTGAGTTTGTAGCTTATGTAGGTAGGTTTACTACCCTTCCCTCATCCATTATCTCAACATACTTACTTACTCAAAACATTATTTGATAACCATGAAAAGTTTGAAAGAAAGGGCAATGTTGGCGCGGGGGCAGGGGGGCTTGACCCCCTATAATTTGTTAGTGGACCCCCTCTAGAAAAAGTAGCTTTCCACGCCCATGATGAGAGTATTGTTCTCGTGATTGATCTTGAAGCCATCAGCAGAGAGCAAGGTGGGGGTGAGGGTGTCCGGTGGTCAAGAGAGCTACCCCTCTCTAAGAAAAGCTAGGGTGTTCAAATACGGTGAAATTTAAATTACTTGTACGATAAAGAATGGGGTTAAATTAGTTCGAAGTTTTTATTTATTTAGCACCTCGTCTTATTACCAGTTCGGGCTATCCCATCGTGTGAACTTTGAAATGCTACCTGCAAGCGGTAACAAAACACAAATGGTGATTAGGTCTATTTAGCCTTTGAGCCCTTGGGTGTGATAGCTAGTTTGGTTTGAGGGGTGGCAAAGGGGGTTTGAGGGGTAGAATAGAGAACTGTGTTATATTTAAAAGTACAGTAATCTGTTTCAAGAGAGAGAGCTGTAAACACATTTTAAATATATTGATTTTTTTTTTTCACAAGCTAACCTTTCAAAGAATTGGAAAGGTTATTAATTATATTTTGTATTGTTTACATTATATAAATGATCTAATTAAATATAATGTAAAATAAAAACAACATAAATAAATAAGGCAGTGTTCAGTGTAATACAAAACCAAATTTTTTGCTTAGTTTGGAAACAACCCGCCTCGGTGGTGTAGTTGGCTAACGTGCTAGATTTGTGTTGAGCTAGACTGCCAAGGATGGGGAGATCTAGGTTCGAATCTTGGTCGGGTGAATTGGGAGTGGTTTTTCATAACCGGTTTTCGACGCAAATGCGGCTTCACTTGCTCTAAATTCAACCTTCCCAATTCCTAATCCATTAGCGTAATTAGTACTTAAGCGTATAAACCGAGCGGGTAATAGGACTTGGTATTAAATAAAAAAATAAAAAAGCTTGGAAACAATGTTTTTTTTCCCTCCACTAAGTCTTCAAATGTTGAACATGTAAATTTTTGTATTTATATATACGAGAATTAATTTAACAAGCACAATTAAAATAAGCAATCTATTTTACACACAGAAATATAGCTATGAAGATGATAAAATTTTGTTTAAGAGTGGACACAAATTAACTATTAATAACATATATCCCAAAATTAGATGTTGGTTTTTTTATTAACAACCATTATTGTTTCCAGCCTGTGGTCTGGGTCAGTTTTTTATTCAAGTCATATATTCCCACTACCGGCTGGCTAGGCCTGTCATAGCTTCACAGGCCTTATAATCTAACCCAAGACTAGGACATGCACAACATCCAGTCCCCAGCCGTTAATTTATTTCTGGGAGAGGGTAGACCCAAATTTTAGCAATTATAAATTATTCGGCCATACCGGGAATCGAGTCCGGGAGCCTTAGCTCAGCTAAAATGTCGATTGGATGTTCAATTTTTTATTATTTCTTTTTACTATTACAATTCGTCCTTATTCAAGCATTGCGTTACCTATAAATATATTATACACATTAACAAATAAGGGTATTTTACTTAAATTATTATTAGTAGTAGTACCACGTTTTACTACCCGTTCGGGTTATACGCACTTACGCTAATGTGTAAAGGTAGGGTGATAGTGAGATGAAATGGATGACCTACATTTTAACGTGGAATCCGAACCACGGTGAAGGACTGCCATTCCCCACATTCACAAGTTGTGATTAATACACGTCTTGTCAGAGGTGAAGGAAGCGTTTGGAAATCAGATAAATCTGTGCCGGGACCGAGGATTGAACCCCGGACCCTCAGCACAGAAGTCTGACACCTTACCCCTAGACCACCAGGTCACCTGTATTTTACTTAAAGCAAAAAACATAAAAAGTTTATTTTCTCCATAATTTGCGATTCCAGTTCACACAATTAGATCACACATAAAAACCAATAAGGGTACATTAACTAAACCAACAAACATAAGTTTATTTTCTTCATAATAATGGTGATTCCAATTTATATAAATATTTTGAAATGTATTATGATTTTCTAAACGTCAACGGCTGTAATATGTATATGATTTGTAATTTTTTAAGTTTCTCATTCATAAATGCAGCGTAGATATGTTATTATAATTGTAACTGTTGTATCTCATATGATGTATCATTCTGTTTTACCCCTTCCTTCTTCTTAAAAATGCTGCTGCATTACAGTAAATATTGTATTTCATCCGCTCTTCGGTTTTGATTAAATATTGATATAGCCAATTTCCAGGGTTAGAGCATAATAATTAAAAACACCCAAAGTGGAAAAAAAAAAGCTAGCTTGATTATACTTATTCCATGAAGCTTCCTAGACTCGCAACGGTGGTCTAGGGGGTTGAGTCGTTAGCTCGCAATCCATCGATCACCGTTGACGGGGAGGTTGAGGTTGAGGTTTGAATCTTGGCTGGGAGAATTGAGGATGGTTTTCCACAAGTGATTTAACACTGTGGTTTCCACATTTTAATTCCACGCCAATGTGGGTTCGCTTCCTTTTAACTATCGTTCGCATCCCCACCCCATTAGATTAAGCCAATAATATACAGTGTGCCGAGTGTAACAAAAAACATTAGCTTCTCATACATAATAATTGATCCAATTCTGGGCCTTTAAAACACAATTGATACCACTTCAATTAAAATCAAGTTTTACACAGTAAAAATATATATAAAACAGTAGACTACATTACATTTAAATAAGGAACTACCATACCTGCCATTTAAAATAAATTAAATATTATTATTATTATTATTTATTATTATTATTATTATTATTATTATTATTATTATTATTATTATTATTATTATTAGCACCGCTTCTTACTACCCGTTCGGATTATACGCACTTACACTAATGTGTAATGGTAGGGTGATTGTGAGATGAAATAAAGGACATAAAGTTTAACGTGGGATCCGAACCACGGTGGAGGCCTGGCATTCCTCACATTCACAAGTTGAGACCGAGGATTGAACCCCGGACCCCCAGCAAAGAAGTATGACACTTTAACCATAGACCGCCAGGTCACCTACTAAAGTAAATACTTTACTTATTAACTATAAAAATATAATTCTATTCATAGAAACAACACAAAGACGTGATACCCACATTTATCACTACCTTGTTTTAAATTTTATAATAATATTCTTTACTAATAGTGTCAAATCAATAGTGTCAATCGTTTTTCAATACAAAGCTAATATTCAACCAAAGTAATAATCCTAAAACAAGTGGTGTTCACAAATAATAATAATAATAATAATAATAATAATAATAATAATAATTTCAATTCAATTTCAATTTCCTTTATAATAGTGATAGCCAACAGTAGTAAGACCTATAACAGGCCAGCACTGAGAAATACACAAGTACCTTACAAATACATATATTTATAAGAGAAAATAAGATAAACAAAAATGGCTAAATAATGTTATATACAGATGAATAGTTACGAAAAAAATAGTAATTAATAATGATAATAAGAAATAGCATTAATAACAAATAACTAAAGAGTAGTTAAAAGCAGTAACAATATGCAAAAAATAGATCAGAATATTGTAAATTTAAATATTATAGGCAGAACTTCTACATGATAAATTATTGATATGGTATTTTCTTAAATAACTCTTTGAGTTTAGCTTTTCTTTTATGATAGAAGTCGAATTCAACAACTCTAGAATTTGCGCTATGGATACAATGACCTATAAGGCTCACCTTATAAGAGCTATTGAGAAAAAATAATTTTGGATTACGAGAAGCCCGAGAAGGGATATGAACGCCTACATGATCAAGGGCAAATTTGCGAGAATTTTTTTTATTTAAAATATTAAAAACAAAAAGGGCATCACAATAAAGTCTACGTGAGAAGAGAGTTTTGAGCCCTAAGAGGTTTCGAATTCTGTCATAATCATAATGATTCCGGTTACTAAAGAATTTATCATAGCATGAATGGGAAATTACATGGTCAACATGATAGTGGAAATAAAATTTGTTATTCAGGAGAACACCAAGATCATTAATATAAAGGGTGCGAACTATGTTTTCACTGGCCAATTTATAAGTAAAAAAGAAAGGATTAGTTTTCCTAGTAAAAAATATAGATTTGGTCTTAGATTTATTAATAGACATTCTATTTTCCAAGGACCATTGTAGTATACATTTAAATCATTTTGTAAATCCATACAATCTGCAATTGATTAGGTAGTTTTAAATAATTTTACATCATCAGCAAAGAGTAAATAGCTAGATGAGTTCAAATATTTACCAATGTCATCAATAAACACATTAAAAAGAAGAGGACCTAAATTAGAACCCTGTGGTATGCCACAGGGTGCTAAAAATTTATTTGAGATGTGTGAATCAATTTTAATGGTGAATGATCTTTCATGCAAATAGCTGCTGAACCAATTTACATATGAGGGAGAAAGTCCAAAATTACCAAGTTTAGAGAGAATAATACTATGCTTACACAAGTCAAATGCCTTACTTTGGTCAAAATAAATAGCATCAACCTGACCTTGGGCAGAGACTTGAGGGGCAACATGCCCAAGAAATTCTACAGTAATAATAATAATAATAATAATAATAATAATAATAATAATAATAGTAATAGTAATAGTAATAATAATAATAATAATAATAATAATAATAATAATAATAATAATAATAATAATAATAATAATAATAATAATAATGACTTTACAAGTTATGTAAAAAGCATTTCCCTCGGAACTAAAATTTAGCGCACGAAAAATAAAAACGGGAATGCTTCATGCATGTAATACATTAATTTGTTCATAACTTTTTTTTAGCTACACCAAGTTTCATCAATTGAGTTTTAAATATTTGTTCACTATCACAATAATTAGAAATATTAGTGGAACTCGTATTGAAAACACTTTGCAAATACAAATTATAGTGTTTAAATAACTACAGTACATAATAAACCATACTTTAAAATACAACAGATTCCAATGAAAGGATTTTACAACTTAGATGTGTTTGTTTGGTGACGAGTAACATTATTTATTTAGCTAACAAAGCTTGATCCTTGTTTTGGGTTGATGTTGAGATCTCTTAGCTTACTTGGACACAATATAGGAAGGATTGTGGATAAGCATTGAACGTGAATACCAAGGATCTACAAGTTCAGGAAGAAAGCAGTCCATATAAAGTGATGTTAGCTTACCAATCATTTCTTTGTCCCAGAAATGATCATTCCGTTTAATTTTTCCACGCGTATGCACGGTTCAACTCGTGTTCATATTACAAATAGTCAGTAAAAGCATAGATTTTTCTGTCTTTGTTAACTTTTCAAAAGGTCTCCTTACGTTGCAATGTAGCAACCTCTTGACTCATCAATACGGTTGAGGATGGACATTTTACCTCCACTATACAATCATTCCCGATCAAGCTATCTGGTGTAGCACCAAGAAATGCCAATTTAGTGTCAGTAAAGAGACCACATATTTCAACGTGAATATTCAAAGTAGTCTCTAATGTTTCTATGGCTTTGTGTTCAGTTTCTCTTCAGTATGATATAGAGGTTAGGTGTTGTAGATCGGTGTATAAATATTGTTTTACTATATCCTCGCAGCAAGTTGCTGCAAGACGGTTGCAGACTTGCCCAAAATTAGACGCTCTCACGCGTTTTCACCTTTCTTCTAATCATGCTACAGAATCATTCTTATTTCTAGTTTGACATTAAATGTCTTGTAATTTTTCCTTGGGTTGTTTTAGATTGTCAAGTGATTGTTTTTATATACTTTAAAATCTTAATCACGAATGTTTCTTTTCTTAATTGGCTTTGGAAAAAAGTATGTTTGAATTGTTATAGTTTGAATTCCGTTGTGATTCCTTACGTTATTTCTGGGGAGATATACCGTACTTTTAAGCGTTTTTGAGCTTCTACCAGATTAGTAAATTTCCCTGGGCTTGATCCATGTATTTGTTCGTGCAGCAAGTAGTGAAGAGCCCAGTATTATGGCTGACAACAACAGCAGCACATTGAGCTTGATATGATCCTCGTTGTACGTAGTTAATGCGTTTTCCACCAGTCTTCTTTCACAACGGCAGTATTATAGTGTTCAGCAAATTTATTGTCTATATTATACGGTACATCAAGCTGCGACAGATTTTGAAGAAGGCCACTTTCTAGAAGAGGTGGAATGATAGTTTTACTTTCGCATATCAAGAAAAAGTATTGTGATCGTGAAAACAATCGATCAAGAAATTATGACAAATCTTTACGTTTTATTTGAACACAAGCTCAAAAAAGTGGATTTTTCGATTCTATATGTCCCCATGTCTGTCTGTCTATTCCTAGCCTCAGATTCAAAATGGTTCGATGAATTTGGTTTGAACTTGAAATTTAGATATTAAATCACAAAACTAATTAATGGTAGATTACTGATGAATATTTTTTTAAATTACAGTGTTTTCGAAAATGGCTTTGGGCAAAAGTTCGTTGACTGATTTTTCAAAGGGATATAAATGGTGAATAGAGAGGTGCGGGGGAGGAGGGAGTGATTTCCGGGAAGAAAAGAGTAATGTAGTTGACGGGTGCAATTGAGATGGTATTTTTCTCAATGTGATCTTCCATCCCATCTCTAAGCAATTGAGTGTCAATTTTCTAAAATATCACTTTCTCCGTCCTCTTCACTTTAATTAAACCTATCGTAACGCAACAAAGGGGCGCAGTCGAGTTCCTCCACTATACCTGGTTTAGTCCCCTATTCGTAAAATTTCCCTTAATTCCATGCTCGACTTACTCCACTGAGGGGTGGGGGGTTCAAGTTCATCTACAACTCAAGAGAACGATTATAAATAGGCTGAGTGCAATAGCCCATTTCAAACCTAATTTTTAAAACCCTCCATATTTATTCATATAATAGGTATGGTTCTCTCCCCCAACCAAACTTAACCTAACCTTTCACGCGTTAATGAAAACTTGGCTCATTATAGGAAGACCCATTCCTAAAATAGTGTTAAAAATAATAATTATGATATACACCTAGCTTTCAAACCTTCAATAATTTCTAAATATAGCTATGGCTAGGTTTAAAATAGGCAGGCAATTGGCATTAAAAATATGGGATTTAGGCACCAGAATAGGCACATAAGGGGGACTAAAAGCACACAATAGGCAATGTAAAATTGATTTTATTACCTACTATTTTATTACCTACATCCAATTCTCATTGCTTTTTTCTTTTTTTTTTTTGAGATGGGGTAAAATAGCATTAATTTTCAGTTTTTTTTAGCATTAATTATTGGAAATTTAGCGTTTTGTGGCATAATTTAGCATTTTGTAGCAAAATAGGTAAAAATGTCTTTCGTCAATGTTTTTAGGGCCTATACAAAGGATTTATGATAAAAGCAACGACTAACGGAATTTGGCGATTAGCCGGATGGGCTGTGGAAGGCACAGGATGCAAGTAAAACCCAAGCTGAAGCACACAGACGAGTGAAACTCAATGATTTTTTAATCACTTATTTCCGCTGAAAAACATCGTTTTATAGAAATTCTCAGCATTTTATTTAAATGCACAGCATTTTCAGGGAATTCACGTCTATTTCGCTAAATAGAATAATTTAGCTAAAATACTCTCAAAATCACGTTTTTCGCGTTTATTCGCGAAATAAAATTCGCTTTAAACACTTTCAAATGCCATGAAGCGCAAATAAAACTTATAAATACCCTATTTTCAACCTTTTTTTTTTTTCGCGTTTTTCGCAAAAGCGAATTTACCCTATCTCTAGTCATAGGCCTACGCATATGTTGTAATAATAATTACGCTAATATGTTAGGGGCTAGGAATATGGATCGTAGAGGTAGTGTATCTGCGTTTGTGTGATGGAGAGTGAAAAACCATTTAGTAAAAAACATATTACGAACACTGGACCGAGAATTGAACCCCGATCTGCCCTTCATTGGCAGTCCAGTCTACTGCGAGAGTGACGCCTTAGACCATTCGACCACTGAAGCGAGTCACATGCTTTTAATCACTTGATAATTTTCTAGCTTCTCGTTAGTGAAATGGGTCGGACAAAATTTCAATTTTTTCTTTTCCGAAGAAGTCGAACTTTTCACCTGCAACGGCATGTCCTTTCCTCCCAAGATGTCTGCCACTGCTCCCATTGTCCTCCAGCCAACGCTCATTGGAAGGCATTTAATAATTGTGGATTTTCAAACCTACTGCAAACAAGTATACCACCACTTACAATTCCTAGAAAACTTGACTCGCTCTTTCACAAAATATCCATACCTCATGAAAAAGAAAGAGGCCAAAGATGAAAAGGGCGCTTTAAAGCACTTATTCATAAAATAAGCAAAAACCAAGATATAAGCAATTATAGGCACTATAAAATTAACATATTGTAGGCCCCTACTCGTAATAATTTCATATGCATATTTTCTCAACTGTCTATAATTTACAATCAAGGAATTGAAAACGCAAATAGGCAAAATCCGGTCACTAATTATGGATCTCACCCAACCTAACTTAACCTAACCTAACCTATCTTTCATAAATTAATTTTATTCTGATTTAGTTTGGTAATTTCTTGTGCAAAGCTCCTCTTAAGCTCGTGGACATCTATACAATGAAGGGGGGTTAGTGCTTGAATCCTCCCACTTCCACAAAAGTGGAGGAGCTAAGCTATATCCCTCTGACTACTTATAATCCCTTCCTTAGGTGTCATGGAGGAACTAGACTATTACACTGGAACTACTTATAATCCCTTCCTTGAGGTGTCATGGAGAAACTAGATTATTATACTGGAACTACTTATAATCCCTTCCTTGAGGTGTCGTTGAAGAACTAGGCTACATCACTCTGACTACTTATAATCCCTTTCTTGAGCTGTCTTGGAGGAACTAGGCTATGCCCTGGTACTACTTATAATCCCTTTCTTGAGGTATTGTGGAGGAACTAGACTATGCACTTGAACTACTTATAATTGTTTCCTAGTGGTGCTGTGGAGGAACTCGACCATTACCATCGGAATAATTATCTCCATGGTGGAACTTGACACCCCCTTAAAAAAGATAGGTAGCATAAACGTTGTTGGGCATTGATTTAATATTTTAAAATTCCAATTAACAAGGACTATATTTTATTATTTTTAGTAGGATTAAACATGCAGGCTACTTGAAAGAAAATATCACAACACTGTGGTGTTTCTGATATGATTGGTAGTACTGAAGCTTCAAAGCCAATAAAACAATTTTAAATAATCTTAGAATGTGATGTGGGGAACGTGTTACAATTATTTTAGTTGTTTAGTAAAAGCTTTATCTATATTTCGAGCCATTTAACTTTATAACAGATATTTTACGCGAAACTTCCTTAAAAATAAGATAATTTAATTTTTTTTAAATTATTTTAAAATTATAAAACTTGAAATGCAAGGTATTTAATCCTACAGACACATGCTAATACCTTTGCCTTCAATTCTATATGAACTATATTTTGAAATAACAAACCACTTTTAAATAACGTGAGATTTACAGACGTCTGCAACGCGTTCCAGCGCTAAGTAGGTGCCCTCTTAATAAATTCGTTCAAGAAAGTACATTTAATTATTTAATTTACCTTCTTAGTTTTGAAAAATGGTTCTACTAAAACCCTTCAAGATATAATAATTACCCATGCACTTACGGTGGTGAAGTCATCTAGGAAATATAATAAAAGCTGGATGATTAAATTTACGAATTTATTAACATCGCCTAATTTCGTGTCTTTAAGACTTATCTTTTTCGCCGACGTCATTCTTGAGGCAAAAATGTGGGCCACAACCCCTCCCTCCTTCCTCGCCTCCCGCCTTCTCCTCACCACGTGTGTGAGAAAAATTCTGCGTGGCTGATGTATTCCATGAAACATCCAGACACAGCCCGTTTTCACCGCTCTCTGAGTTACGCGGGTTACCATTCAACTAAGGTAAAGGAAGAGCAAATAATGAGAAAGTAATCCGTCACTAAAGAGACTCTGCTTCGGTGGCCGCGTGGTCTAACGCGCTACTCTCGCACAGAAACAGATTTACACTATAGGCCCACTAGGCACGGGTCTAGAAACGGTGGCTTTAGGGGGCGGCACATTTTGGATAAAATTATTTTTATTTTTATTATATTTTTTTTGTTTTTAATAATTACGCTTAAAAATTAATGACTAACATTATCGGAATAGTTCAAGTTAAAGTCAGAACGACAACATTTCTTTTAAATAATTGTTCTTTGTAATTAATTTGTAACTGATGTCAGTCTCCCCTTCTTCATAATGTTAACTCAAGCTACTGTAGGACATGTACTGTACATGCCTGATTATCTTCTGTAGAAATCCTTTCTTGAATACTAACTTTGACCCCCCTAACCCCCCAACACCTATTTCCACCAAAACTTCCTAAGGCCCTTGACAACAAAAAATTGTGTGTTCACATATTATAATTGTGCCTAAGGGCACAAACATTTTAAACCTGCCACTGCCCTCGCAGTAGACTAGAGTGCCGATAGCGGGGAGATTAAAGTTCGAATCTCGGTAGGGTCTAATGAGAGTGGTTTATCCCTCCACGCAAGTGCGGGTACACTTCCTTTGAATATATCCTTCATCATCTCTAAAACCATTAGCGTGGTTAGTAGATATAGCGTACAACCCGAACGGTTAGTAAGTCACGGTGCTAAAATAAACTAAAGCTATTAGTGGACAGTATCTTCATACAATTTGTCATTTAACTAAACCAGACAAAGTGACTTACTAAAAATTTATTTGTAAGAGTTTCAACAATAAGTTTAAGTTCTAAACTTTTTATTTACATCCATTGCTGTTTCCAACATTCAGTCCCCGGCCGTTAATTGATCAATGTGACAGGGTAAACCCATATTTTCATCAATGATACATTTTCGGCCATGCCGAGAATCAAACCCGGGACCCTTAGCTCAACAGGCAGACACTCTAACGACTGAGCTATGGTGGCGGACAAGCTAAAAACTAAGTAAACAAAATAATTTAAGAATATTCATGTAAAATTAACTGGTGTTAACACACTAGCGCGTGTATGCGTGAACAAAGGCATCATAAATCTCGTCTAGTTCTGTTTACTGGTGATTCGAAATGAGCCTACCTTATCAGTGTGAATTTGCGGGGAACAAGAAATAAATATTAGCAAAATCTTGAGTTTTCATTTTGTACCACTGTCGTATTTTTATTATTTAAATCGTCCGCCACTAACATCTGTTAAATGTTGATTCGTAAAATCTCCACCCGAAGCTCTGCCCAAGAATTTCCAACATGTTAAATATTGGTAATCTTATAAATCTACCTCTTAGCAATTTATAAATTTATGTGCAACAAGTACGTACTGTACATACACAAGGTAAGAAGTAAATGGTTTGAATTAAAATAAATAGATACAACTAGGGTATATCATGTATGTCCCACAGTAGCGTAGCTAAGGGGGGGGGGGGGGGGGG
>CABFWB010000426.1:280366-292251 GCA_902151455.1 Timema bartmani | reverse complement strand
GGGAGGGCGGCGCTTTTGGTCTACTGCAACGAAAAGAAAAGTTTTTATTCTGCCGGGGTAGTAAAAGACGTCAGAGGCAATTTTATTAGTTACTTCTATTATTTACTTAAAAGGTATGAAATGTAAATACATAACAAAACACTTAAATTTCCCTATCATTAAAATTCTTATAAATAAAACAATAAAACTCAACTTTGATTTCTTAAATATATATATATATATATATATATAATATCGCAACATGTGGTGGAAACTTAATCCTAAAATATTCAAGCAAGAATCCAGCGCAGACCATGTTTGGGTTTTCACACAATGGAAGGAGTTGTAAATTAGAATCCGACATAGATCAATAATTGATAAAAAAGGAAGAAAAAGAGGTTAAAAACTAAGTGAAGAAGTGGAGGAAAATATTTTCAAGATTGTTGGATATGGTTGGATTCCTATCTAAACAGAATTTAGCCTTACAGGATCATCAAGAAGGAATTTATTATGATACTAATGTTAAATCTGAATCAACGGGAATTAGAGAATTTTTTTAGAATTAGTTCATTTGTTGGTGAAATACGATCCAGTGCTATGTAAACATGTTCTAAGAATCAAGACGGAGAAAAAGTTTGCTAAATCCTATATTTCACCTATATTCAGAACGCGTTTATAGAAATTTTGGGCGAAAAAGTAAGAAGCAAAGTTATCGAACTAGTAAAAGAGGCCAAGTACTTTTCTATGATATTCAACAGCACTCCTGATATTTCTCATAAGGATCAAACGAGACAAGTTTAGCACTACGTTATGATCGATGGAAATTTCATTGAAACAAAAGGTAAAATAAACCGCCGAGAATATTTCAACTATGATTTTGAAAGAATTAGGAAAGGACGGAACTGGTATTCAAAATTGTAGAAGAGAAGCATATGATAGTGCTGATTTGATGGTTGGTCAACATATTGGCGTTCAGAGACGTATCAAGGAACTTAATAGAAAATCAGAATTTCACAAGTAAAAATCACACCCTGAATTTGGCGAGTATTTATGCAGCTTTGTTTGCTGCGAATTCTGTTACCTTTTTTTGGAACTGGGGGAGTCAAGCACTTAGTAAAAACTCGATGGAGTGGAAAGGGGGAAGCTGTGAGTATTGTATATATATATATATATACACACACTAGAAAATCTTAAGTACGTTAGAACAGTTAACTTGTGGTAAAGAAATTACAAGGTCAGATTCTGACGTGCTGCTTGGTGCGTTACAATCGTTTCCCTTTCTGTGCTTTCTTAGCCTGTGGGAATCCATCCTTCTAGGAATTAACTACACATAGACCTACCTCCAAACAAAAAAAAGAATTGAACATACAATAATGTGATATAAAATTCTAGGCTTTGAAAGGATTTTTAACTGTAAAAAAAGGGGTGAACTAGCTAACAATTCTATAGCCTGTGCCAAATAAATTTGTGATGATCTTGGAATATTCGTGGAGGGTCAACGTAGATGTAGAAGGAAAAACTGATGGCTGGTGAAGAATCACGAGATGCTGAAGTGGTAAACGAAACTAAACTGAGTTGAGAAGAAAAATGTTTTCTTCACTGAACAGAGTGATCCAATAAATTACGCTCAGATTTCAACAGATTCATGTCCTTGCTGAGAAATATGCCTTTCTCACTCTTTTGAATGACAAATACGAGTGTCAACTAAACAATAACTAACGGTATGATGACATTTATAACGAAGAGTTTCTTGTTGAGAGAAAAATACTTCAGAGTTTTATTGTTGTTGCTGCTGCTACGCAAGATGAAACAGAGACGTGGAAGGAAGATCCCCTTGAGCTTTTGCAATTTATTCAAAAATACAGTCTTGGGAACTCATTTCCAAATATTGTAATTCTTCTAAGAACTTTCCTCGTAATTGCTGTTAATGTTGCTGCTTGTGAGCTGAGTTTTTCTAAATTAAAATTGATCAGGAATTACTTAAGATTTACAACGAGTACCTTACTTTCTATAGAACAGCAACTAATAGACGAAAAATACTTCAATAATATCATCGACAATTCTTTCAACAGAAAAGCAAGAAAAATAACATTGTAGAATGTTGTAATTAAATTGTTCACTTAAGAAATAAACAAGGCTTCTTTTTTGTTTCCGTTATACGCCGTTTTGACTTTTTGTCGAAGTATGCTGTATATTGAGAAGGGCGGCAAACTCAGGGACCGCCCCGGGCGGCACAAACTCTAGCTACACCACTGATGTCCCAAAAGGATGACCTTAAGGTGGGGACGTGAGAAAAGGTCAGTGTTTTTGCAGTCCTTGGAGCTAAACTTTTTTGATCAAAATAAATCAATTATTGTTTCTATATAAACATAGAGTTTAAATTTCTTTACAAGGTGACCTCAACAGTTGTTGAATATCTGTCAAGGGTGTCCTGTAATTTCATGAACACTTTTTCTCTTCACTTAAAAAGTACGTTAGATAATGCTGCTATGATCATGAGTGACAAATTGCAATTAAAATTGTACGAATTTGGGTTCAACTCTCATGCCCAGGTATCAAGATTATTTTTTTTCCCCATTTAAAGAATTTGATATTTAGATTCGACTATAACCGTGATTAACAAATATAAAAGATTATATACTTAATCCATAAAATGTAATTGTTGGTAAATGAGTAATAAAACCAACAAATAAGTTAGTAAGCAACTGATTATTTAAACATACAATTACTGTGTTTTGGATTTTGGAAATAAATTTGTTATTATGTGCTTTAAGAGTTGTAACACACAAATAATATTAAGGCCTAGCTGACAAAGAAGGAAACATTAGGTAATTAGCCTCACAGGAGTTTCGCTTGAGTCCTTGGGCACTGGGGGGTGCTATTTGCAGTCCTCAGTGATAAAAACACTTCCAAGTGAAACAACTCACTTTCAAAGTGTTCGTTGTAAAGGGGGGTGGTCCCCTGGCCCACCCCTCAACTCACCATCTACCCCCTTTCAATTAACAAACCTTTCTAGACAAGCAGCTAAATGGTACAATTAGACAACTAGACAATTTGCAAACAGTCAGTATTTGCGGATTTATTACAACTGGACAATGTTTTATTTGTAATTTGCAGTTTGAGTAAGCTTGTTTGAGGTGTTGGTTTATGGGAAGGGGGTTGATTCGCTACCTGAAATTAGCTTTGTGAAAGGTTCTATTGATAATAGAAGGATATTTTTGTCTTCTCTCTTGTACATACATCTTTAAAGTAAACTGTTTTTAATGCCCGTTTAGTAATGATGTTTTCTCTTGGGACTGCATGTAGCGATCCCCGTGTTGAAGGGCTCAAGCTCTCCCAATGAGCGCAGCCATTTTAACCTGAAGGCTGTGGGTCAGGTGTATGTTTGTTTGTGACCTAGGCCTACTATCTATGTATGAACATACTTTCAGACTATTGGTTTTATTTTACTTTATTGTTAGGAAATATAAATATAATACATATATATAATTATATATGTATATATGCTACTAAAATAGTATATTAATGCAAGACACACCAACTGTCCCTCATGGCATCCCGCTCATAACAGGCTACTGCTCAATGTATTTTTTTAATTATTATTGTAGCTATTCTATTAATGCTACTATATCATTCAAAGCAAAATATTGTAATGAAATTTTCTAAAAGTAATGAGACAATATATAATCATTGATATGAAAGCATCTCTTGGTGAAAGGGCTTGAGCTACATTGTTTTAACTCGTGGCTAAACATACTGTGGCTCCACGAGTTTTATTTTTGGGAAAGGTAAAGTAGCAGTCTTCCGTAAAATGTGATCTTCAGATTCACTTCATCCTTATATCTGCGAGTTCTGTCTGTAAAATATGTCACCAGATATTAATGTATCAGCAGGTTTAAAAGTGTTTATGTCTGTGTATGGAGTAAATCCTGCTGAAGATACATTAGATTCATTGAGATACTTCATACCTTCACACTTAAAGACAGTCTGCTCATCAAATAACGAGTTTAAAACTGCCAATCTACCACCAAATGAAAACTCAACAAAATATCACTTGATTAAAGTTCATTATCAGTGTATTATCTGGAAAACATTGGACTGTAATGTAGTAAATCCCAACAACTTTTGATGGATGAATGTTGGTGGCAAGCTCCAACCTGTGATGACTGAACTTGGGCCAGTGCCAGAAGCATTACTTAAAATGATAAAGTGTACCTGCAAGACATATGGCGTGTATGTACTGGAAACTACAAGTGCCTAATATATCATGTTGAATGTAGTGATATTTGCACAAGCTACAGCGGAAAGAACTGTAATAATGTACCACTTGTCCTGAACTGTGGAAGTAATAATGAAGATGACGACTGAGAAATATGACGTAAAGTAAAAAGGACTAGAATATTACTAGTGTGTATTTGTTTGCTTAAAATATTTAAACTAGTTAGAATAAAGATGTATTGGCAGTATTTTGTTTCCAACCTGTTCAGGAAATTTGTAAACATGATATCCAACTTTGATCTATTAATGTCGCCCCTCCCTCACTGCCCACCCTCCCACCCTCCCACCCTCAGTAATTCAATTTGTTTTGTGTAATCCAGTATGCTCTACAAATTTGTTCAAACAAAGTTATTCATTGTGCCACCAATTTTCGAATTAAAAGTGGTAAACTATACAAAAAATATAATCTACAATTAAGAAAGTAATGAACTAAGAAATTTCAAAGAAATTAGAACTGTGGATTAACTATGGATCGCAGAGAAAAATATATTTTACAACAATTATAGATAATTTTGTATTATTTAATTTTGTTCAACACATTTATTTCGTAGGAACTAAGTTTTTCCTACAAATTGAAAAAAAACCTTCACAAGGGTTTTAGCTGGATGTCGTTTTTACAATATGGCGGCCAATGGCCTAAATATACCGATGAATAATTTTAGAGTGTTAATCTAGAGGGTATACGAGTTGACAGGAACCAAAAATTATTTTTGTTTGAATTAATTCAAGCAAAAAACCTATCCCAACTGTACTAATATTTGTTAAACTACAAACAATAACTAAAGTGTTCGGTATGTATAAACATATAAGTTAGTTTTATAACATCTACATAGTTAATTTAGCGATGCACAGCTTTTTTTGTTTATGTACATCAGATAGTGACCGATATGTTTGTATTTGAATGTTTACAGTATTATTAAAAAAAGCTCAATATGTTATTAAAATGTACCATTTTGAAGGGATCATACACAAAGTTCTCTAATATTATTCGTTTCAATGTGCATAATGATTGTGACCGGACATAAATACAAAGTGAACAAGTATTTATGTGTAGGGAGGGGAAGATTGGGTGTAGACGTTAAAACAAAAATTTAACAGTTTTATAATATTTATTTACAATATGAAATGCATAAAAGCTTACAATGGATTAAATATCCAAGTTATTATATTTGTTAGTTACGATTATAGCCTCATCTACACATCACATTTTTCAATTAATGTGCCCTGGGCACGGGTGGCTCCCAGATAGCTCAGTGGTAAGAGCATTGAGGTACTAAACCAAAGGTCCCGTATTCGATTCCCGTGTCATTTTTCAATTTAAAGAATATACAAATTTACACAATGAACAGCATTTGATGTTTCTTTTATTTAGCATAGAAGAAACAGTTTCTTGACGTAGTAGTAGAAAAAGTGGCCTCGATATTAAATATCTCAGAGAAGTGTTTTGACTCACACAAATTTAAACAAACAAAATGCCCTAAAAATAAAAGTTTCATTTAAAAAATATATACCTTACAAAATGTTTCATTCACAAAAGGCCTACTATATTTTAAATGTGACTAGAAATAACCAGGAACTAATATAATAAAGTAGTTTAAATTTTGGAAATTTTATATATATAGTATTCTGGCTGCATAAAATAAAGCAAAAAATGTTATGCGTGTATTCATGCAAGAGAAAAAATATGAAAAAGAAATCTTAAATTTTAGAGAAATGGTCAGTGGAACTGTCTGGAATGAAAAATAAAAAGGGTGATCATCCAGCCTGTCTAAATGGTCAGCTTTTAGTTGAGGTGATAGCGTTTGCAAGTACTCTGATACTCAAAGAGCAATGTATTAATATCATCAGTGATCCCCCATTTGATGTACACGGGTTGGTATACTTTAGTCTGCGAAACGGTGCATAGTGGCCAGGTCTTTTCCTACAATTTGGTGCAGCGTATGTATGTGCCTTTCCACAGCTTTTTCGGTGATCGTCACCTTAAAAATTCATAGTTTGTGGAAAACCTACGAACCTTGCCCGCCATTTTTGTTTCAGTAGTATTTCTACCAATACAAAATCGGTATGCGTGGTTTTTGGGGTCACCAGATACAAAGGTGCTGATGTAACTTCCAGGACTATAATCCTGAAGTTCGTCCGTGAGGTCAGCCAAAAAGTCTCCAGTTGGTGGAATCTAATCGTCAGAGCGTTTCGTGAATAGGACGCTATCGGTATCGTTGTACAAAACATGGTCCACCAATTTTTCAAGGAAGTTGTATAGGTGCAACGTATCCATCCATAGCCATCGTGTTGTCGTATAGCTGGCGCCTCATATAGTATTAAGTGAATAAGATGAGCCACCAGGTAAGTAATAGTAACTAACATAATTATTAATATGTACTGTATAACATGTAAACTTAATACAAGGAGGTGTAACTAAGGTATATCGAGTATAGGTATTAACAAAGTTAAGGTAATATCTACTATAGATATTTTGGGGCTACGTGACTTGAAACACTGGCTACTTGACATGGAACACAGCCCTTAATCAAAGTGCCTAGTTAGATCCATTAAGAGCAAAAATTGTAAACTACCAGGGCCACGTGTTACAAAGTCCACGGTTACATCACTTGTACTACGTAAAATGGAAACTATAGAGATAAAAAGACGGCTACATAAACCTTGTAAATGGAGCTCTAGAGGCAGTCAGAATGAGAATAAGAATCATAATAAGGCAGGAGAACTAATCAATCTTGGTCAGAGTTCAGTTTTCTCACAACGTTACTATTTTATTCTGGATACCTTGTGCAACTATTTGTACTTCAGAAGCAATACATAGTTAATCTACCATATTACTTCGTACTAGTTTATCTTCTAACTGTCAGATTCGAGGTCCCTATCAAGGATTTGGAATTGCAGAGTCAAACGTTCCCACCTCTAGCTCCTAGACCTGATCACTCTGGAATACGACAGTGTAGCATACCACCACCTCTCTTGTGTTAGGGTAAGGGTGCAATTCGTCACGTGCATCCTTATAATTGTGGAACTTTATCTCCTTATTAATATCAATAACGCTGTCCACGGTGATACATAGATCTGACAGTCACTTGTGGATGCACTGATAGTCCATGACTACATGTGCTACGTGTGATAAATCAGATATTTTCCCAAATTTCCCCAAAAGTTGATTTAAAAAGAGTTTATTTAATGTTCGGATACCAGGTTTTCTTACAAAACTAGTCGAAATTGAGTTTTACCCCTTCCCTTTCCTTATAATTTCGAATGTAAGCTAATTTGGCCTCTTGGGAGGGACATCGTTCTGACCATTCACTGGATTCTTGTTTAACTAAAAATATTTATAGACGTACCTGTGAAAAACTTTAAGAACATGTCTGACGTTTGTAAACAGAAAAATCGTTCTCCCAATCTTCGTGTACGGCTTCAACAGTATGGCCTTTGTCGACCTCTTTACGAATCTCGTCAATCCCCCAGACTGCTGTTAGCCAATGATCTTTCTTGTTGCCGTGCCGATATTTTCCTTGGTTTTTCTCTTCTTCGCATTTCCTGGATAGAATAAACACAAGAATGTCATGCATCCGTGCCGGAAAATACGGGCATAAATACGAGTATATCTCATGAAGGCGTCACGGTACGGTAACTTTTTATATGCCTTCTACCTGATTTACGGAAGGCAAATTTGGCTTTTAATCAATCTTTTTGTATACATTTTATTTGTACTTACAAACATAAGGTACAATGAACACACGTCCAAGTACTTGATCGACTCTCCACAAGAAAGATCTGCTTTGGGGATAAGCTTGATACAATTTGTACACTCGACAAAGAAAATGCCTCTAGTGCTGGAGGGCTCCTTGCTGTACACCGTTTGCTGGAGTACAGATTGTCTCAAGTCCTTGTCGGTGCGTTTCATTACTTCAAGCATACATTCCCATATTTCTACCACCGTCTAGCCGGCATTCTTAAACTTTTACACACAGAGCATGGTCACGTCATAACGCGTCTCCGTGGTCTTATAAGGACTATTTTTGATAGGGGTGGATCTGTCAAGTTAACAAAAAGGTAACCATGCCAATACCACCCCCAACACTCGTAGATGGTGGTGGTATTCCAGCTTTAACAAATCTATCTACACGGTACCCTAGAACATATTCCGCACGGCCGTTGCCCACATGAAGTATGGACACTTTGCACTGGTGGACCTCCCAGCCGAGCCATTGCAAGGTGACGTGCGACTTCTAGGCCGCAGCAGTAGCCACCATTAGGGATAATACTCAAATAAAATAAATGGTACGGCGCACCGCACAGACTTTCTCTCTCTTTCTATAAACTCGTAAGATTTCTGAACGGAATAATGTACATTGTATCATCACCACTCCACATAAGAACACGCATAAAATAATATACAATGATATAGAATCAATGAGAAAAGAGGCGCATCTTTGTCCACCTAAGAGCATTTCAAACAGTTTAATGTCTTCCACAAGGGTCAACACTTCGTATTAAAATTTCGATTTCTGGTTAAAATTTTAACATTTTATAAGGTGTTGCAGATCTTCAAGTCATCGCATTGATATTTAATTATTCATTTATACATTTTGACCAATAAAAAATGTAAATATTGACTATTGAGTCTAAAATGGAGATAGATCATTGCTATGCAAACATTTCTCCTAAGAGCTTTAAGGAAAAATAACATACTTTTTTAGATACTTATATTTAATTACTCTATGGCATTGGAGAATTATTGCGTTAAGACTTAAGTAGTATATGTTTACAACTAAAGCTCACAAAATTGTATTAATATATTTGCAAATATCTCAGAAACTGTTGCTTTTATAAAAATATATGTCAAATAAAAGTTTTTTATTTCTAATAGTCCTACAATTTTGCAATGATAAGTTGTTTAGTTTCTCAAATAGTTGTGGAGATACGGAAATTAACGCTTCTGTAAAGTACCCTAAAAATCATTTTCATAGGAAAATGAAAATAGCCAGTTTATTTATAATCTTAATCAACGCCTAGATACGAATTTTAATCAAAATCGTTTGAGCAGATTTTGAGAAAACCAAATTTTTCTCTTTTCGCCCTTCAGTAAACTACCCTTAATTTTAAGTTTTTATAGACACACAGACAGACGGCATTGCAAAGACTATTTTTTAGGGTTCGGGGGGTCATGAGACGTCGACATCCATCAACATTTCAGGTTAGTTTTTTTTTACGGTCGCAATACTTAAACTTTAATGTCCAAAAAGTTAAAAAAATTCATATAATTGCGTATAGATTGAAAGTTATTGATTTTATAAAAATATGTTTCGGATAAAATATCTGTATTATAAATATATATACATATTTGTAATGCTAAGTAATTTCATATCTCAAATAGTTTCGGAGCTATTATAAAAAATGTTAATTGACGCATCAGACCGGAGCCCTTAAAGCCATTTTGCCGAAATATTGAGGGTAGCCATTTTGTTTGGAATATTTATTAATGTTTATAAATGAAATTTAATCAAAATCGTTAGAGCCGATTTTGAGAAAATCGACTTTTTCTCTTTTTGCCCTTCAGTAAACTACCCTTAATTTTAAGTTTTAATAGACACACAGACAGACGGCATTGCAAAGACTATTTTTTAGGGTTCGGGGGGTCATGAGACGTCGACATCCATCAACATTTCAGGTTAGTTTTTTTTACGATCGCAATACTTAAGCTTTAATGTCCAAAAAGTTAAAAATATATATATAATTGCGTATAGATTGAAAATTATTGATTTTATAAAAATATGTTTCGAATAAAATATTTGTATTATAAATATATATACATATTTGTAATGCTAAGTAATTTCATATCTCAAATAGTTTCGGAGCTATTATAAAAAATGTTAATTTACGCATCAGACCGGAGCCCTTAAAGCCATTTTGCCGAAATATTGAGAGTAGCCATTTTGTTTGGAATATTTATTAATGTTCATAAATGAAATTTAATCAAAATCGTTAGAGCCGATTTTGAGAAAATCGACTTTTTCTCTTTTTGCCCTTCAGTAAACTACCCTTAATTTTAAGTTTTAATAGACACACAGACAGACGGCATTGCAAAGACTATTTTTTAGGGTTCGGGGGGTCATGAGACGTCGAAATCCATCAACATTTCAGGTTAGTTTTTTTTACGATCGCAATACTTAAGCTTTAATGTCCAAAAAGCTAAAAATATATATATAATTGCGTATAGATTGAAAATTATTGATTTTATAAAAATATGTTTCGAATAAAATATTTGTATTATAAATATATATACATATTTGTAATGCTAAGTAATTTCATATCTCAAATAGTTTCGGAGCTATTATAAAAAATGTTAATTTACGCATCAGACCGGAGCCCTTAAAGCCATTTTGCCGAAATATTGAGAGTAGCCATTTTGTTTGGAATATTTATTAATGTTCATAAATGAAATTTAATCAAAATCGTTAGAGCCGATTTTGAGAAAATCGACTTTTTCTCTTTTTTCCCTTCAGTAAACTACCCTTAATTTTAGGGGTAGATATCCAATTCCAAAAACCCCTCGGGGCAACCCTATGAAAACCCTAGATATCAAGTTTCAGCTCAATCGGTAAAATAGTTTAGGCTCTAGTTGGAGGTACAGACAGACAGACAGACAGACAGACAGACGGAAATTCAAAAACCACTTTTTCGGATTCAGGAAGTCATGAAACGTCAAGATTCATCAAAATCTCGAGTTCGATTTTTTTGACGATCACCATACTTTCTCTACCTGTAAGATAGAGAGAAAGTAAAAATTAATAAAAGGATCCTAAAATAGGGAGTCAGGGAAATTGCAAAATTACTATGACATAATCTATGGTCAATGCTCTCAAGGTGAGGGGTGTGAAAGTTAAGGTATTTCCAGTAACGGTGGCACTTGAGTCAAGTGGGACCTAAGGTATGCCTACTGGGACATGTATCATGTACCCTACTAGTAAACTACAATAATATTAAATATAAACTTTTGATTAATATTGCTCATCATTTAATACAGACAATACTATATCAAAATAACCTATGATTTTACTTTTGGGAAATTCATCTCCGATTATTTTTATATTAGATTTAAAAAACTTACGATAATTTACTAATCGCTAGTAAGGTTAAAGATACCACCTACCTGAAGGTAAATATCCTCACACAGCGATATTTCTTATGGGAATGGAAGTTATGAAACTTCAAAACAACTAAAATCATACTTAGCTTCTTTTGAATGTTCTGTTGTGACCCTGTTAAAATTATCTCAGAACTGTGAAATTTCACATGAAACGTCGTTGAAAACGAGCTAGTTACATGTTCTTACACATTAAAAATATGATTTAAAATATAAAGTTTCTAATTGTACAGAAATATGTTGACACATTTTACCTCAATTTTGGCGTGAACCCTAATTTTTAATATTGAAACCCTTATTTTTTTTTTGATGTGGGATTTCTAAATGTATGTCTCGCATCTCAGTACTCTGGTAGAAAGGGTTACTTCCTACAGTTCTTAACCACGTAACAAGTTAGTAGAGTAAATGGTTTCTTATTGGCCGAGAAAGAAAAAGATAGAATACACAGCCGTATTTTTCTCTTTTCCTTCTTACG
>CABFWB010000426.1:216447-266751 GCA_902151455.1 Timema bartmani | reverse complement strand
CCCCCCGAAATTATTGGCTGGCTACTGCCTTGGGCATAGAAACATTATGCTTAATTTACGATACTGGTAAGCCTCGAATATTTAATATTGTTTGAAACTTCACATTACGAAATTGGTAAAATTGACCACTGTACTATAGGCTATTTACCGTGACTTAACCTAAGTAAAAATCGTTAAGACAATGTCTAAAACCAATTAGACAATTAGTTTGAAATTTAGAGCCGAATTTATAGTTCATATTCGGATGACCACCTTTCTCCCATTCAAACAAACCGGCTTTCTTTTCGGTACTATATTGGAAGATTGGCCGACCCCGGAGACTATACTGCGTTTAGATGGCTTCACGTTCCACGTGAAATTATGGTATGGACCAGTGTTACTCAAACTGTGGTCCGTGGTGGTATGCCAAGTGGTACGCATGAAATCAATGGTTTGCCACAATCGTATTTGCTTTTTAAAAATACCTATTTATTTTACACTACGTCTTACTAACCGTTCTGGTCATACATTTATGTACTAATTACGCTGATGGTTTTAGTTACTAGTAAGGTTTTATTAATAGGAAGTGTACCCGCATTTGCATGGAGGGAGAGGGGATAGCCATTTAGGAGAAAACCACCCTCAGTACACCCGATCGAGATTCGAACCTTGATCTCCCCGTCATTGGCAGTCTAGTCTACTGATAGATTATCGCGTTAGACCACGCGGCCACTGAAGCGAGTTAAAATAGTTTATCACAATTAAAAAATAAGTAATCTGTAATATAATCTCAAGTGATCTTCATGTACATACTTTCCATATATCGTTACGTCAATTTTTGAAAATTATCTAACATCAAATTATTTTTTCTTATTTGCGGACTTTAACCAAATCAAAACAACATCCCAACGACAGATATAATTGTTTTCTGGTTATAAGGTTGATAAAACGTAAACATTCATCATAATTTCGAGTTTGAAAGTGTTACAGTTAAAATATTCTTTTAAATCAAAATAGTACATACAATATTGACAGGATAGCTATACCATCAAATACTATACTTTATTCCACAAGTACAGTTTAATTTTCATAGAAAGAGATGACAATCGTTAACATATTTTATTGCCTTACAAAAGTGACATATCATCATAATATGACTTAACTTTAGGGTATATTTATCATTTCTTTCTCCCGCTCTTTGGGAAAAGTTTAGGAAATACTGGTTTGGACTGATTTTTGTTGGAAAAACAGTTTAGAAAATTCAAACATATTTAATTGAAACCAACATTGATCTCATTTTACTATTTATTTAAAAATAGGCTTTTATAATATCTATCAAAAGTTACCGCTAGATATAACATGACTTGATGTTTGAATATATTAATGTCGTTATAGTAACTCGTAGATAATATTCTTCCTACCAAAATCAGGGTATAGATGACGTCATAATAAATCCGGAGCGTATCATAGCATGTTTCACACTATGGGGACAATCATGCTCACACCCTCATCATGCTCACGCTCATGGGATGCACGGAGGTGTTCACACTGCGACGCCCAGGTCAGAGAAATATTCTTAAGATTCTTCATATCAGAAGCAGGCTCAGTTACCTGGCAACACAATATCATTTAAATTTGTAGGTTTAAAATCATTGTATTTCTTAAGATAATAAAATAAACGTTGTAACTTACCCGTTTTGTTTAAAGTCTGTCCTATTTCCTTCCCTACCTTATTTATATTTAACATCATCACTATAAAATTTGTTTGCCAAGTTGTATAGTTCAGGTTTGGTACGCACAAGTTCAATCAATTTTTCGTCCATGGGGGTCCATGTTTGTTCTACGGGTTGAAAACAAACTGGAGCCTGGGACTATACTGTGCATGTCATGTTTACAGTAGCGCTACGATCAAAATACCGCGCTCAAAATATTCTCGACGAGGATCGCGGTGGTAATTATGATTGCGCGTGAGCGTGGTATTCGCTATAGTGCAAACACTCCCATTTGATTCGCACTGTAGGATATTTGAGCGTAGCCTGAGCACTGCGTGAGCTTCCTCATATCGTGAAACAACCTTATAAGTTCAGTCCTAGACGCTAATAACACAAAGATGATTCTTTTTACTGTACACCGCATTTACTGTGCGTCCGGTCTAGCCACATACTAGCACTAATGCGGTAGAGATGCGGAAGGTAGTACATGTTAGTATTTAAAAGAAATGTATTCAACTTTGCCGTGGAAAATCATTTGTAAAATACAAACTTAATACATCCTATCGGAACTTGAACCCCAATCTTCCGCCACCGGCGGTCTAGACTAATGCGAAATTGACACGTCCGTTCATGTGACAACTGATTCAGATAAGATTATATTAAAAACCTGGAAACCCGATCATTAAACGAATACATTTTACTGCTTATTTTGTTCGAATATTACGTGCCGAATAATATGTGAGGTGATATTTATTGAATACTTACTTAAGTTGAGGAGGAAGGGAACTCGAGCTAGGTCCGAATTTAAGGAGTTTTTATAACAAAATACTCTTTTGGCCAAAATAAATAGAATATGGTTTTTGTGCCTTTGTTTACACATAACGATCCCTACAATTAATCTTAAAAAACTGTCAAATGAATCGTGGAATTTGAGAAGAACTTCTTTTATCTTCCCAAATGTTGCTATAAAATTTGCATGTGCAGGATGGTTGGTATTACTATACTCAGAAAATCAAGCTTTTAACTGAAGCAGTATTTTATTTATTTTTACCAAAGTACATTGTTTAAAATACAACCAAAATACAAAACCTAGCTGGAGTTCCACCTCACGTTAATGTTATTTATGGTTTTAACTATGCTATACGGGCCAATAATGCTAACAATAAACTCGTTAAGCTATTCTCAATGTTACTTCTCCAATTTATGTACCCTTCATTTACATTGAACTCAGGACATGGGTGCAAACCCAGACGGGGTAGATCGATATTTCTTGAGCGATAAAAGTCCGTAACAACTTTCTTCACAGGGAGATAAAGCCGTCGGTTTCATGTCGATTGTGGCATGTAAAATAACGATAAAAGTCCGTTACAACTTTCTTCACAGGGAGATAAAGCCGTCGGTTTCATGTCCATTGTGGCATGTAAAATAACGATAAAAGTCTCGTAACAACTTTCTTCACAGGGAGATAAAGCCGTCGGTTTCATGTCGATTGTGGCATGTAAAATAACGATAAAAGTCCGTTACAACTTTCTTCACAGGGAGATAAAGCCGTCGGTTTCATGTCCATTGTGGCATGTAAAATAACGATAAAAGGTATGTGAAAATATCTTTCCCGGAAAAATTGGTAGGCCCTTTTGCTCTCGCTCATAGAAATTCTCGTGTACTCGGTTCAGAAAGTGCACGTTAATTACCTCAAATAAATAAAACTTAACCTTAAAGTTACAAAATGAAAGTAATGGCGTGGCTTAAATGATGGGTTCAAAGTGTATCTTGTCAATGTAAGAGCGAAAGGAGTGTGCACATAAACAAATTACAATATCGGGACAGTAGCCCCCAAAACATCGTAACAATATATAACTAGTGGTGTTGACAGTAAAAAGGGACAGTTAAATACTATGTGTCTAGTGGTCAGAAATCCTGGCCACAGATCCAGAGGTACCGAGTTCGATCCCCAACACTCCACTCAACTTAACCACGTGAGGACCAATGAGGAGCTACTTGAATGCAGGAATAGTGGCTCCATTCTAGAAAACTGAGAATATCAGTTGAAGGGTTAGTTGTGCTGACCACACGACACCTTATATCCACAAATGTTGGCACTATCTTTCCCAATATGCTTTGGCCAATCGGTTGATATAAAGTTTAGTTTTAAAAAAAATATATTATGAAATAAAATTTGAGGCTGAAACGGACATATAATATATTTTTCCACCCACACAGGGTAAGGGGGCACATGGACAAAGACGTTAGTCTTGCTGGCTTTTCAATACTAGGTAGGTTGGGGTTCAAATCTCATTTTGGCTTACTAAGGAGTTTTTAATAAAATGACTTTCTATATTAGCTCAACACAAATTTGGGTACATTTCCTCTGACTTAACCCTATCCCCTCAGTGTAAGTACGCCGATAGCCAGGACTGGTAGTAAAACGAGGGACACACAAAAAATACAAAAAAATATGTTACTTAACGTACTAATGGGGGAAAAAAGTAAGTTATGATTTAACCAGAACTTACAACAGGACCACTCTCATCCATCTTAGAGGGGAATGACGCAGTCTACTAAGTAACGGAGCTGACACGTTAATTAAATAGTTAATTAACACGCATTTCCCCACCACGTGATAAATCCACCGATTCTCCAAGTACCGCAACGAATAATTGTGTAATAACAATTAGCTCTCCTCCACTGACCATATGTCTACTGCCATGTCGTTAGAACGGAGTGTAGCTAGTCAAAGATGTAACATTTCATAGCAAACAAGAAAAGAAGTATGTTAGAGGAACGTTCTAAGTAAACCAGGTTAGGTTCTCGAAAGGTGTAGCTTTTTTTTTTAAATAGTGAGTATTCCATGTGGTACCTACCTCGATTACTGTACTATTCATGAAGCTGTTATCCGGATAAATAAATTCCTTTGAGCATCGGACTGGGTGTAGATAGATATTTTGTAGGTTTTGATCGTGTGGGGATTTAATGCTGGTTTTGCCTTGTATATGAAATGATTGTATTAATCATTCATTAATACTTAGAGGTACATTTTGTTAGGTAAGGGAAGGCGCGAGGGGTGTTTTAAAAGGGGTGTAGATATAAACCAATAATATATACTCTAAATCTATGTGTAGGCTGAAGATTTGATAATGTGAATATGATAGTAACACATCTATATAAGACCCTATATATTTATAATTTGACAAGCCCATTCCTGGTAAGTGAAATTACATAAAACGGCTGAACCGATTTTGACAAACAACCATTCGTTTTCAAGCTTAGGGGTCCAGGATGCCGGAAAACGTAGTACCCGATTTACCTAGATAGTTTCCAGATATCCTGCCTTGTAGGCAGTGGCTCATCTGAACATTCATTATTTGTTTACAGCACCATAAACTACCTGAATTGTGGATTGATCACCAGTAATTTAAGCTATTTATCTTTGGTTAAAAATAATAGAAACTTAATTATTAGTTAATTGGTATGATTCAACAAATAAATAAAGATCTGGGAGAGAGGGGTAATTGTAAGTTATCATCGTTAAGGGAACGAGAGATATGTACGTTTTGTTTGAAAATTAAAACAACGAAAGCTCAAAAATCTAGGGAAAGACGAGTAAAACTTTAACTTGAAAGTCGAGCAAGGTTTCTTTCTATAAAACTTTTATAAAAATATTTGAATAGATTTTAGCGCGAATATCTGTATTAATTGCTGTAACGATTCAATAGTTAAATGGAAGTTTATATTTAAAAGATTTTTTTAGCAGTGACCCATTCGGGCTATGTACTGATTACGCTAATGGGGTAGGAATGAGTAAGGTTGAATTTAGAGGAAGTGTATATGCATTTGCCTGGAGAGAGCACGTGGGAAACCATTTAGGGAAAACTACTCTCACTCATTACATCCGGCTGGATTTGAACCACGTTCTTCCCGTCATCGGTAGTCCAGTCTATTGCAAGAGTAGTGCCTTAGCCCATGCGGCCGCCGAGGTGGGTGTAATCTTCTATTAATTTTAGCACAAATGACGTGAGATTTCCAATATTTATTGAAATAGTTTGTCATCCATATTAAAACAAGAATATTGGATTAGTGGCTCACCTATAAAGCAGAATACAACAAAAAGCAAACAAATGGTTCAATTTAAGGAAAATACTGAGAATACGTACACTCTGACTCGAACCTGTAGACCTTGTGATTTAAGTTACAATGGTCTCTAACAATATACCCACTTATACATATATATATTTTTTATGAGACCATGGATAGCTCAGAATCGCGTCTAGCTACTGAGATAGGGTTGGATTCCCGGTGTAGCCGAAAATTAATCATTAGTTAACTATCAGCTTGGGGGAGCTGGTTGCAATGTCTGTTCTAATACTAAGCTAGTTTGTAATTCATGTTCTGATATTATCGGTTGTCTCAGAAAGTGCACGTAAAATAGCCTTGGTAAAAAACAATCGGGCTTATATATTTAAAATAACACCTACAGACGTCAATTAAAGCCATGACAATTGGTTCGGCATGTCAATCCTGTACCACTAAGTATTTCACGTTCCTCGCATTCTCAAGGTCATTTCCACTCATTGTTTAAATCAAGAGTATACATGGATGCGTGGGAACTACTTAGTGAAATCAAACTCTGTATTTAATAAAGAAATGATTCTTGGATAATATAAAATATGGTATGAGCTAAGGGCTATACATATTACATCCATTAGCGTTTCAAGCCGATGGTCTGGGTCTCTTTTTTTATTAAAGTCATATATTTTCTACTACCGGCTTTAGCTTTATATGCCTTATAACCTAATTTAAAACTAGGACAGACAGAACATCCAATCATCGGCCGTTATTTTATCAATGTGAAAGGGTAAACCCACATTTCAACAATGATACATTTTTCGGCCATGCCGGGAATCGAACCAGTGACACCTAGCTCAGTAGGCAGACACGTTACCGACTGAGCTAAGGTGTTATATACATATATATTTACGTAAAACGGTGAATGTATGGATATTTTTATGACAGGATTCCTGATGTCATAAAGTAAATGTTTTATTATGAAAGGGGACCTGATGTGCTCAAGGCTTATAAAAAATACCTTGATCCATGGATTTTCACAAAATCACAAAACATCTGAGCTGCCTCAGCTTTAAAACAAACGCTGTGATTTTTAAATGCAAGGCAAGTTAAATTAGATGATTTTTTTTTCACCTAGCTATTTTTATTTGTTATTTTTACTAATCTTTGATATAATTGAATTGTGATTAGAAAGTTAGTCTTAAGACACATAACATATTGCTCTCTTGGTTTTTTCACTATTTTATAATATTAAATAATTAATAATTATAGTATTAAACCTAGCAATAACTTAGTAGCTAAAAATAGGGTGTTTCTCCATTAAAAATATTAGCATAATAATCGTAAATAAATGTTTTTTAGCTAAGAGGACTTGCCGATAGAGTGAGTTTAGTGGTTTCACACGCTAATATTACCAATAGTCAGTTGAATTGTTTTAAAACTGAATTTTACCAACAAAGTCAGTTGAATGGTTTTTTATTCATGAATTTTACCGACAAAGTAATTAGTTTCAAATTCATGCATTTTACCATTCAAGTCAGTTGAGTGGTTTCACACCTGAATCTTACTGATTAGGTTAGTTGAATGGTTCTTGCGCCTGAATAGTATGCAATGCACGATTGTTTAGTATCAATAAGTGTTTTTTTGACTATTACATATTTACTCTTGTCACTTCAGAAAAACTCTGGTGCATTTATTGACAATTTATCTTTCTAATATTATTTTCTTTGTTAATTTCACACCTACATCGATGATCATACGGTCTATAGCGTATGGTTCGTAAAAAATCTGGCTTCAAGTCACGGATAATTCAAGTTTTGATTCACATTTAGGTGTATTGTGTTTTGCTTTTAAAAATAGTTTTGCACTCTCCCTTCACACAAATGTAGGGTGCATTTACTTTCAATTCTTCTTTCTTTATCTCTACCACTTTAGTATAGATATGCGGCAATTCCTAGTGCCTAACTTAGCAAGGGCTTATCAGGCAGTAGTCTGGAGATGAGATTGCAGTGTCTAAATTGTTATGGGTTCACCAGACAACCTTTTATAGGTAAAATCACAATTTCTAGCTTGGTAAGGGTTAATTATACAGTAGTTTGAAAATACTCTTAGTGTATAGCTTGGTAAGGGTTAATTATACAGCAGTTTGAAAATACTCTTAGTGTATAGCATGGTAAGGGTTAATTATACAGCAGTTTGAAAATACTCTTAGTGTATAGCTTGATAAGGGTTAATTATACAGCAGTTTGAAAATACTCCTAGTGTATAGCTTGGTAAGAGCTCATCAAACAACAGTTTGTAGATAATATATAAGTTCCTAACTCGATTTTATGGATAGTATCGTGATGTATAACTCAGTAATGTCTACTCAAACAGCAGTTTCTAGATAATCTCGTGGTGTCTAACTCGGTAAGGTTTCATCAAACAAAAGTTAGTAGATAAGCTTTAAGTGCCTAACTCGACAAGGGCTTATCAAACAGCAATTTGTAGGTGATATCATAGTGTCTAACTCGATAAGGGTCCAAAACCTTAAATAATTTGGTTAGCGTGTCTGCCTACCGAGCAAGGGTCCTGAGCTTGATTCCTGGCACAGCCGACATATTTATCATTAATGAAATGGGGTGTTAGAAGCACTCTTCTATTGTCTAGATTACTACTTAATTAACATGATCGTGTTTACTGCCACTTCCACAAATTTTTATCAAGATTTACCATTGTAGTTGCATCCACGCTTGATGCCATGTCCGAGGGGCTCACATCACACAAAACAAGGCGACCGGAACCGGGCAGTGCCGCCAACATAGTATCATGAGGTAAAGTTTACTCCAGGGGGGTTTCCCTTTCACAATGATGAATTAACGGCCTGGGGGTGGATGTTGTGTTTGTTCTAGATTTAATTCAATTTTTTAAAGTCGTGTACTGATATAATCAGTCGGCTCGGGAGTTCACGCTAATTACCTAAAAATCTATAAAAGTTGGTAAGTGTTCATCAAACAACAGTTTGTAGATAAGCTCATAGTACCTAGCTTGGCAAGGGTTCATCAAACAGAATTTTGTAGATAAGCTCATAGTACCTAGCTTGGTAAGTGTTCATCAAACAACATTTTGTAGATAAGCTCATAGTACCTAGCTTGGCAAGGGTTCATCAAACAGCAGTTTGTAGATAAGCTCATAGTACCTAGCTTGGTAAGTGTTCATCAAACAACAGTTTGTAGATAAGCTCATAGTACCTAGCTTATCAAGGGTTCATCAAACAGCAGTTTGTAGATAAGCTCATAGTACCTAGCTTGGCAAGGGTTCATCAAACAGCAATTTGTAGATAAGCTCATAGTACCTAGCTTGGCAAGGGTTCATCAAACAGCAGTTTGTAGATAAGCTCATAGTACCTAACTTGACAAGGGTTCATCAAAAATAACAGTCTATAGATAAGCTTGTATGATCTAGATTGATGAGGGATCTGAAAGAAAGTTGTGCAACCATACGTAATAAATGCATTATACATGTGCCTACTAAACAAAAAAAGGCCTCTCTATCACAAACCCCTTCGTTTGGAGCTTTTACCTGGTTCATTTCTTCACAAGGTCACTCACTTGATTAGTTGGGGTGAAGGGAGAGTGTTACGGCTCTCTGGCTACCTTTCAAATGCTAACACTTAAATTTTTGATAATTTAATTTCGTTGTGACTTATAAACAAATATTCTAATATACAAATATTATTATTTAGTTTTCTTCCAACGGCAGGTCATCCAACTAAGGCTTTTCAAGCTATTCTGTCCTTGGCAATCCTCTTCATCCTTCTGTTACTGCCTGGTACCCTTTACGTCATCTTCCCCTCTTGCTATTCGTCATTACTTCCATAGCATCCACCAGTAGACTTTCTCTTCTCAGCTAGTGTCAAATATAGTTCCTGTTCCAGTCTCTAACTACCTCTAATATAATATCCTTCTTTCTTCCCCAACTCTCTCCAGCACCACCTAATGTCTTACTCTTTCCAACCAGCTTATATATATCCGACCTCTTCCACATCCATCTCTCAAATTTTTAAATCTCCACTCCTCCTCTCTTCCTTACTGGCCACGTCTCCACACCATAATGTCACACTCCAAACAAAACACTTTGCCAGTCTCTTCTTTAATCATTTAATCAGGAGGCCACACAGCTATTTTTGTTGTTAAATGCAACTTTAGCTATGGCAATCTGAGTTTTGACATATCTTCGCGTCTATCTAGCTTCCCAGATAATTAAGAAATGAGACTTGCTCTACTTCCTTCCTTTCAATATAAATCTCTATCCTCTTTTCCTTATTGGTTTTACTCTTATTAATTCACATTCTGCTTTCCTCGCAAGCTTCATTAAGGTATTTAAACATTTCCATCAGTTTCAGTTCATGATCCACTAATAACAGCCTGTCATACGCTAATTGAATGCACTCTATCCTTCTTCTACCAATACATACCTCTCTTTATTCATCTAAAGACTTTCCTCGAATCTACTCTAAGTAGAGGTTGAGAAAGGCGGGGAAGATACAATATACTTGTGTAACTACCCTACCTATACTACTTTCCTCTATCATCTCACTCCAAATCTGCACTCTAAACTTTTGCTTGAGCTAGAAATTTACAATAATTCTTCTTTTATTCCAGGCTACCCCTCTCCTATTTAGAATGCCTAGCAGTTGGTCCCATTACACCATATAAATGGAATTTTTTGAACCAATTAACAGAACATATACTTTTCCATATTTTTCTATATACCTGCAGTTCTCAGCAGCCCAATATTGTCCCTTGTTCCCTTTATTCTTCCAAACCCATACAGCCCCTTTCCAATTGAGCTATTCAGCATTTCAGCCTTATATTCAACACTCTAAGTAGCACCTTGGCTGCATGGAATATTAAACTGATGGTCCAATATTCCTCACATCTCCTGGCGTTTCTTTTATTCTCAATTGGTATCACGAATGTTGACAAAAAAAACCATTCACCTATTCACCTTTAACATATATCTCAATGCACAGACACACATCTCCCTTCTTCCTCTCATAAGCTCCTCAACACCTCCGCTGGTAATTTGTCCATCCCGTAAGTCTTACCATTCATAATCTCTTTCAGTGACTTTTCTATCTCATCTTCCAAGATGTATAATTCATTCACGATAGGTCTTTACCTGGATGACAGTTCAAAAATCATATGTTTAGGTTTTAGGTTACCAACACTTGTAAAAGAACACTGTTTTGTTATGAATGTTAAGTTTTTTAATTACATGTTATATTTTACATTTAAAATAACTTAAACTTAAGTTTTCTCACATTATTTCATTACTTTTAACAATTTCTTTTTACCCAATTCGAAACAATATTTTAAACATATATTAAAAGTACCTATTCTTTGTTTTGGAATGTTATCTATGATGTGTAGTATAGTGCATGCATTAATACCTTTTAATAAAGGCATCGTATTTACTTGGTAAAGATAAAATATTTGTAATTTATTTTATATATGATTAACTATTTTATTATTAGTTTATTGTTTTTAGAAATATTTAACTGAATAAAATATAATCGTCTGCTGCGAGGATACACCATTTTAAACAACTTGTCCGCGTCATCATCAACCACATGGCTAATATTCGTTGGTCGCCATTTTAAAGCCATATTTGTTAGACCTTTTGTGAAAGTGCTCGGAATAATAATTATTTTAACTTGAATAGAAGGATAAATAAGCTTTGTGGACGACCTCAAATAAATATTAAGACTTTGTTTAATTTAAATATATTTCATAGAATTTATTACTGTGCG
This sequence comes from Timema bartmani, assembly GCA_902151455.1. Taxonomy (NCBI): domain Eukaryota; kingdom Metazoa; phylum Arthropoda; class Insecta; order Phasmatodea; family Timematidae; genus Timema; species Timema bartmani. The sequence continues at coordinate 255,204 of CABFWB010000426.1, read as the reverse complement.
CGTTTATTATATTTTTAACTTTAAATTAAGTCTCTAGTTTGTTAGGTCCACGCCTTACTCTAACTTATAATAATTTATAACTAAGTTAAATTACCTTTTATTTTAATTATTGGGCTTCTGTATTAACGTAAAAAAACTTAATCCTAGATCATATTACTAATTATTTTAAGAATAACTTTGTGTATACAGATATTTTCTCTTTAGTTCGAATACATATTAGGCCTAATTTGGTTAATTTTAATCTTACTTTAATATAACTTTAAACTTACTTTAAAATAACTTTAATCTAACATTAATCTAACTTTAATCTAACTTTAAACTTTTATCTTTTATCAAACTTAAATATAAGTTTAATCTAACTTTAATCTCACGAAATTTTATAAGGGGTTCTTTTTATTTGTGGATAGATTTGTGTGTGTTTTTTTGATAATGAGTTCCCAGGGGGAAAAAAGAAGAGAAGTTACAGATCACCAAGTCATTCAAAAATTTCAATTTCAAAATTCTTTGAGGCATAATATTGGCCTAAATTACTGTGGTTAACTATCACATTACTCTACATAACCATATGTTTTCATAACAGCTGTCCCAAGTGACAGTGACAGATATCAGCTGTTGGCGTAGTGATATTTTAGGGACTATTTTCTAGTTACTTTTTGAGCTGTCATCCAAGTAAACTTAGGTCGTGAATGGCGTATAGTAACCCTTTTTTTCCTTTGATTCTCTTGTATCCTTCTCCATCTCTAGGCTATGTATCTGATCTGCCTCATACCTCCATTCCATTTATTCTTTATACCTGTTCATAGCATCTTGTGTTTAGCTTAGAACCACGCCTTCCATCCTCTATATTTTCCATTCTCGTTGTACTCTTCTTTCCTTGGAACACTAGCTCCTTGGCTGCTCTGTACATTATATCAAACTTTCCTTCTTTCTCTAACTTCTATATTTCAACACATCTTCCCTTCATCCACGCTTCTATAGATTGTTGGCTCATATTAAAATATATAATATTACTCTCAAGATTATATTGGCTAGTTGCACTAATTTTGCTCCTGCTTACAACTACCATCCTTGCACAGTCTGCTATGAGGTCTAAGGCATCAGGCTTGCAATATACTGGATTGAATGTATTGGAGAGGTCAAGATTTGAATCTCAGTTGAGTGCGTTGGGGAGGGATTTTTCAGACACTATCTATCACTGAGGTTTTTCCCATCAGTTCTTCACAATAAAGCGGCTGCACACTATTTTAACTAACTACTCATCTAATCTCTAGCACCTATATTAACTTTCTGTTAGTCATTTTCTCAATTTTACTTTCCGTTCACCATGTCTTACTACTCAGCTGGGCTTTATTCATATTTACACTAATGGAGCAGTAATCTCCAAAGGCACAATTTAGGGAAAATATACTCCTATTGGTGTAAAGGTAGAGGGGTAGACTATTTAGGAGAAGCCACCCTAAGTAAGATCAGCAAGGATTAGAACCCCAAACTAAGAAACTAAGAAACCTGAGGAGGCTGTACCTTATTGAGGATTCCTATACTCGCCGATATACATGAACTCAACAGAACCATAATCATTTGACAAGATCTAAAATAATTACATTATTTAAGCTCCATCAGAAAGACCTGCTCTGCGTTAGTTCAACTAGTTTTAGCTTGGACCACTCAGTTTGAGTATTTCTGCTTGGGAGATTCAATCATTATTTCAAAACCAACCTACTAAAATTAGTGAGCATATGCTAGGAATGCGCATGAGCTGTAGAGCTACATAGAGTCAAGTAGACGGCTTTATTGACTGTCGTGAGAAGATATGGAGTTGTATCATCACATAACACTTTTGATTGGAAAACTCCCTTCATGAGATTAATCTAGAAGATTTGTTTACACACTAAAAAATAAAACATGTCAATAATCAGTTGTCTCTGGATTGCATTGCAATGCACACAGTTATGCGATAAGACATAGTATTAATTGTTGCGGCATTCAAACAGATTCTGCTCACTATTTTCAGAAAACGTGTAGATCAAGCTTTAGCTGTGGGCCCACAGTTGCGCGTCTAAAGTTCCAATACAAATAAAAATAGGTCCGACTATTCATATCACTTTTCAAATCCTCTTAAAGTGGAGTGCAGGAGACGAGAGAAAGGGGAAGTGTTTTTGCACTTTTTATAACAAAACTTTTTTTTGATAAAAAATAAATCAATTATCGTTCCAGTAGAAACACAGAGTTTAATTTTCCTCATATGCTGATATCAACAGTTCTTGAATATTTGTCATGAGCGTAGCGGACAAATTTTTTAAATGAAGAGAAAAAGTTGTCATTAAATTCCAGGACACCTTGAGAGATATTCAACAATTGTTGATCGTCATGTGAAGAAAATTAAACTCTGTGCTACTAATGGGGAGTTACCGGTACTGTATTTATTTGTACCAACAATTGTTTTACTGTAAAAACTGCAGAAAAACTGGCCTTTTCTCTCGTCCCCTTCTAACCCACCTTAAATTAAATAATTAAAGTAAAGTATCACTAAAACGTACCAATGAAATAATCTATAAGTAGGCCTATCACTTTGTAACAAAATGTTCTAAATAGATGTCAATAAAAAAGACTTGACAAGCGAAGCCAACCTATGTCGCCCAGAATTTTGTTGGCACTAGCACAGAATGTCGAAGTTATTTCAAGTATTTCCTGCATGCTGATAAAATAACCTCTTATTTATGGCATTGAAGGATTGACTGACTGGTAATACAGGTTTGGGGTCAACCTTGAATTACAACTTGAGCGGCTTACTTCTAATATCTTAATATCTTTACTCTGATCTCTGTAGCTACCTAATTAATAAGTGCACAGTGCTTATCCACAATACATGGTTAGAGAATGCGTATGATTGCGAAGGATTTTAGATATGAATATATCGTAATTAGTAGATATATTATTCTTTATTAGCCACATCATTGGGGGGTACATGGGCAAAGCCATCATTGTAATCTGGTTTGTTTGTGACACGGAGGTTGAGGTATGAATTCTTCTCAAGTTTATTTAGGTAGTTTTTCTGAACTAGTTTCTCACTCTCATTACACACAGATGAGGATACATTTGCTGTAAATTGTACTGTATATTTCTCACTCTTACACTCTTGAATGCAGGCATGGGATAGCTCAGATGGGTTGTAAGATGTGGTGCACGGAAATCCTGGAAATTAAAAAAAAAAATTCAAGTATAACCCTTATTTATTTTTTTTCATGATCAAAGCACTAACGAGCAAAGATATACGAGGGGTCACAAAACAAAAATATTGGCTCAAATCTGGAAGGGCATGGGTTTATTCACGACTGGATATAGTTCAGTAGAGGTTTTCCACGAGGTTTTTCAGTTTTTTGGCCTCTTTCCAGTTGGTGAGATCTCTGAACAGCAACTCATATTTCCCATCTAATTATCATAGGTCTAATCGAAGTCATATCTTTAACAAAGCGTAGTATTAAAAATGTAGATAATGATCTTAAATTAGCTATATAATAGAACTTCTATCAACTTAGAAAGAAAAAAAAAATATTGAAAGAGTTAATTTGATTGCTGAAATATATTCATCACTATAGTTTGCCTATGAAGGTCACGGATCTGACCTACTCAGCTCTTGCCAACCAGCTTCTCGATTTCGTGAAATTTCTAGTTCATATATGGCACAGGAGCTATCCCACCAGTAAAGTAAGTTTGGCTACGCGCAACATAACGGATTTGTTGAATTTCTGGCTTATGGCTCACTGCCGTCCTGAAGATGTACAGTAAATACCGCTCTAAGGAATTTAAATCCTAGCTCAACATCTTCCAAACGCTCTGCTTCCGTACTGAAGTTGTACGCTCCATCCATCCTGAAAGGTAGCAGTCTTACCTTGATGGACTACACTATGGTCCTATCTTATAAGCTGTGCCATAGTGGAACCATACAAGGTGAGCTTAATACCTTTCATGGTTAATGAAGGGGTCATATAAAGCTGAGAAATGTAATCCAACTAATCCATCTCGAGACACTAATAACTGTAGACAAGGACCACCAAGAGGGGGTGGGGTAGTTTTCTCCAAGACCCCCATTCTTGCAACCCCCCAAACACTCAAAAATAAAATTGCATGTCTTCCGTTTTTGTTTTATTTTTCTAAATTTCAAAACCAGGTTATTTTAGTGTGAGTATTGTAAAAATAAATAGCTTAGTTATAGGAGGAAACTTTGATAGGTTTTCCATGCACATATTTTAAATATTGTTTAGTAAAAAAATAATAACCCCCAGAAATTAAGTGGTTTTTTGTTGTTGTTTTTTTGTTAAAGGGGATTCTTGAAATTCCACCACTCTAGGCTCATTGAATCCTCTGTATGGCTCTTCTGTAGACGATACGGTTAAGGTGGGGTGGAATAGAAAGCGAGTTAAGGCCAGTATTTTTGAAATTTTTACTAAAAAAATCCTTTTTTTTTTTGGCCAAAATGTATACAATATTTCTTCTTTAGATACACATCCTAGAATATTTTTTAGCATCGTCTCACTACCCATGCGGGCTATATGCTTATGTACTAATTACGCTAATAGTTTTAGGGACTAGGGAGGTTATATTTATAGGAAGTGTACCCGCACTTGGGCGGAGGTAGAGTGGATTTTTTTTTTAACCACTCTCAGTACACCCAACCGAGAGTTGAATCTTGATATCCCCGTCATCGGAAGTCTGATATACTGCGAGAGTAGCGCGTTAGACGATGCGGCCACCAAAGTGGGTCCACGTCCTAGTTACATTCCATAATTTCCATGACAAATATTCAAGAACTGTTGATATTATTTTTGTCGAAAATTAAACTAAGTGGATCTATTAAATCACTATTTAATTTATTTTGGTCAATTTTTTTTTTGTCATAAAGACTGAAAAAGTATGGATCTAAACTCATGTTCCTGTCCACCCCAACTTAACTAGTCTCACGTTTGGTAAGGTTGGCAGTCAGTAATAGGACCATTCTTACGTCTAGAAACTCCTTTTTCATGAAGGCTACCTGGAATATTTACTGAGAATCAATTTACTGATCAATCAATTATCATTAATCATGAGATCACTAGATTATCAAAGACTCGGAGCTGCTATCCAATTAATGTATTTAAATTTGTTTATTATAGTGTTGGTGTTTCATTGATGCATTGGTTTCGAAAGGTGTACTTTTTTAGGGGAGTGGGGGAGAATGAAGTCACTTTTAATATAGTTTTGTTGTTCTGTTATTAAATTGAAGTCCGACACCTTAACTCAGTCGATAACGTGTTTGTCCACTGAGCTAAGGTTTCCAGGTTCGATTTCTGGCATAGTCGAACAATTTATTACTGGCGAAATCTGGGTTTCTCCTTTCACAGTGATGAATTAACGGCTGGGGTCTGGATGTTTTGGGTGTGTTAGATTTAAGTTAGTTTATAAGTAGTGTGCTAATATAACCAGTTGGTTCAGAAAGTGCACGTTAAATACCTCCAATAAATGAAAAAAATAAAAATAAAATCAAAGTATTCAGAAATGTTATTATGATATTCGTGCATTAAAGTCTCTCACAAATAATGTTACTTTATTATCAGTGCATTCAAGTTTTAAGCTTCTATTTAGTTGTGCTAATATTACATTAAAGTGTCATTTAAATAAGGTTGTTATGTCGTGAGTGCATTAAAGTTTCCAAGATTCACTTTTGTTGTCTTACTAATGCATTAACTTTGCCTTAAAATAAGGTTGGTGTATGGTAATATATTAAGGTGACCTGGTGGTCCAGGGGTAAGGTGTAGAACTTCTGTCTGGGGGTTCGGAGTTCAATCCTTGGTCCCGGCACAGACCTATCTTATTACCAAACCCTTCCTTCACCTCTGACAAGACGTGTATTAATCACAGCTTGTGAATGTGAGGAATGCCAGGCCTCCACCGAGGTTCGGATCCCATATTAAACTGTAGGTTCTTCGTTTCATCTCACAATCACCCTACCACTACACATTAGCGTAAGTGCGTACAACCCGAACGGGTAGTAAGATGTGGTGCTAATAATATTAATAATAATAATAATAATAATAAAATAAAAATAGTAATAGAATAAAAATGATAATAATAATAATAATAATAAAATAAAAATAATAATAATTAATAATAATTTAATATATTAAAGTATCCAAAGAATCGATTTTGTTGTAGTTGTAAAGCATTAAAATAACTTTCGAATAAGGTTGCTCTATATTAATGCAAGGCTTTACTTTTATTCTTTGACTAATGCATTCCTCTCCTTTAAATGCAATTGGTATATCATTAATGCATTAAAATGCTATTCAGTTGCCTTTTGGTCTAAGGCGCCACTCTTGCACTGGACTAGATTGCTGATGATGGGAAGATTGGGGTTCGAATACCGTTCGGTTAAAATAAGGGTAGTTTTCCCTCAATTGTTTTCCATTATAACTCCACGCAGATGTGGATTCACTTACTCTAAGCTAAACCGTACTCATTCCTAACACATTAACGTAATTAGTGCGTTTTCGAATACCCGAACGAGTAGTAAAACGCAGTGCTAGGAAAAATCATTAAAATATCTGAGTTTCACTTTTATTGATCTACTAGTGCATTAAAGTCTTCTTTAAATCGTACTACTTTACCCTAGCGCATATAAGTTTCTAAACAAAAGTACTACTTTATATTTGGTTCCCTTTATATCCTAGTAGGCCTACTTTTATTTAATAAATTTATTTGAGGTTCAAAGAATAAGTAATTAACTTTTATTTGCGCCTTGAAATTATTAAGGTCTACTTAAAAGAAGTACGTTTAGTGTGCTATATTTATTTCGTATTTGTATACATATATTATTTTAAAACATGCATGCTCCCTTCTTAATTTTTAACAATCCCACAAGTGCTTTAGATTCTCCTTCTTCTTAATTTATTTCCTTTTTTCAGTAATTTATTTTTTCAAAATTCACTGTTTTGAAAGTTTTTTGCTATAACTGTTTAGCAAGAGCATTTTGTTACAAAATAGATATGTTAAAGTCAACTACATTTGAAATACACTCAAGCAAGGTACGAATCTTCACGGGTAGATTTGCCAAAACTTGAATGACGCAATTCATTGTTTTTTGGATCACCTCTTGTCACCTTTAAAAGTAATATTAACGTCGGTAATTGCTTAATATTAAGCTCATCCCCTTCTTGAAGGGAGATACAATATGGCATTTCTTATGGGAATACCAGCTTTGGAGCTTAAAAATCACTAAAACAGTGTCCATTTATCTTTGAATATACTGCTGTTATCTTGATAAAAGTAACTTCATTTATTTGAGGAAGGCTATAACCAAGTTTTAACAATCTTCTTTGATCTCAAAGCTGGGAGATTTTTGCGTTAAGATGGGAAGGAGGTAATTGCAAGTTTAGACCAGTGTTTTTGTAGTTGTTACAGGAAAAAGTATATTTTCGTCAAAATAAATAAAATAATGTTTCAGTAGAGGATATGATGAAAAACTTTTTAAATTAATACAAAATTAACAAATATTAGAACTGTTTGTACCAAGCCTAATGTATTTAATAATTGGCATGGGCATCGTACATACTCTCTCATGTGTATTATAGCTTGGAACTGAGTTTTCAATAATAGGATTTTCAATAAACTACACTTAAGTAAGTTTTCATCAGAAAACCAAGCATCTCAACTTGTTAATCCCAATACCACACCTCATATTAAAACATTTTAACAATGTTGTTCAAGCCATTTTTAATTCAAATTTTCAAAAATAATTTTAATTGTAAACTACCTTCAAATTAGTTGTGTTTGTAGGAATAAATATAAATTCCTATTTATCATTTTTTAGGGGTGTATCGATGCGGATACCGATGAATCGTTATCGGTAGATTATTAGTGCATTAGCAATTAATCGTGATTGACGATTATTATGTCGATTAATCATTTTTTAAAGTAAAATTTAAATCAAAATTTTCTAGCTAGGAGTTAAGTGATCAAAATTGCAAAAAATGCTTTATACACACTGCATCAGGGTTGCGGGCTATGCAAAGATTACATAGCCATTAAAGAAATATAAGTTCATACTGTTGATAAATCTAACAATCTAGTTCCAACGTTCACCGGCTATGCATAAAATAAAGTTTTGTATGCATTCAATCTTTTTGTATTAATTACATTAACTATTATCATTCTCTGAAGCATATTTCCCAATAGTTATTAATAAATAATCGATAATCGGGATTAATCAGTGTAAATAATCGTAGCATGAACAATTATTTTAAACAATCGGTATAAGTAATCGGTTTTACTGAATCGGTACACCTATAATTGTTTTTACATAATATACTCATTTAAAACTAAACAACAAAGGTAATTTTGGAAACATTTTCATTTTTATAATATCAGAGTAAGCTACCTTTAAATTAATTTATATTATAAAAATAAACACATATTTGTGTTTATCACGTAAAATAGTCCCCAAAGATTAAGTTTGATAATAAAAACGTTAGAAATGTTTTTTTAGATAAAAATTATCAAAATAAGTCTTTAGTAAACTACCATTAAATGATATTTTAAAAAGATATGTATCAAATGGTTTGTACTGTAAAAAACTTACCAGATATCAATTTGAACCAAATCACTAGGGCTATTTTTAAAATATATCAATTTAAAAACTAATCGGTCATCAATAAACTTCTCTTAAAGGAATATTTACCCAAAAAACAATTACACTTTTTTTGTCGTGTCAAATGCCATACAGGTTTATATATTTTAAACAAAATTGATAGAGTAATTTTCATCAATTTTGAGTCTAAAAATTTTTATCATCAGTAAACTACCCATAAATTAATTTTCCACCATTAAACATGTAGACAGTGATATTTTTCAGGTAAAACATTCCTTAGATATCCATTTTAACCAAAATCGTAAGAACTGTTGTTTTTTTCTGGGGGTAAAATAAATAACTTGGTGCTAAAATACCCTTAATTTAAGGGCTAGGGTCAAAAATGACAAAAGTCTTCATTTTACATTTGGACTAATAAAAAATATCGAGATTAGGTCCCCAGGGGTCAACACTTCGTGTTAAAATTTTGACTTCCGTTTAAAGTTTTCGACATTTTACTAGGGGATGCACATCTTATGATTATCGTATTACTATTAAATTTCTCTTTTATAAATTTTGACCAATAGATTTGTAAATATTGACTATTGAATCTAAAATTAGAGAGATAGATCATTGCTGAATCAGGAGCGGATCCAGGCGCACCCCGCCCCCCCCTTCAAGAAATTAAACCAACTTAATCAATTTTAAAGTCACAACTAACTAGTTTTATTGTCACGTAATAGGCCTACTATCTCACTAACCAGATTTCATTTTTTTCAATTGTTATTCGTAATATTATTAAATTATTAATATACGGTAATTATTATAAATACTTAATACAGTCACATTAAGTATTAAAATGGTGAAAATAGGCATTACATGAATTACCCAAATTTAAGTTGCGCTCTCGCTTTTTGCACAAAACTTGTTTAGGTTTAAGTTTATTTTATCATTTTTATTATTACTATTTCAATGATTAATAATAAATAAAGATCTTTCAAATAATTTGCTTTTTAACTAACGTGCCTTAAACAAAATCTTTGAGTAATAACACACAAAAAACATGTTAGTATGACTTCGTGGTAAAATTTCGAGTCAAAATGAGAAATAACTAGCTATAGGCTATAGTTCAATTGTTCGAAATCTGAATAATTCCATCTATTTTGTCTTGTTGGTTTAATAGCTAAAAAACTATTTATGTAATATTTGTTACAATGTTTAAATTTTTTCCCTCTTAATAATCAATATTTCGTCACCCGAGAGTGCAAGTTTTCTATCTCCAAAGTGTTAAATTTGATATATTTTGTATTTACGTATGTTTAGAAAACAGATGGTTCACCTGCAGTGAAATTGAGACTACTATATAATTACTTAAGAGGATACACACTCGAGTTTTCATCTAGTAACATTTGTTTTATACATATGGTCAAACTTCATTGCTCTTTGGCACAAAAGTGGAAAACTGGACATAGTACGATTGCATTCTTGGGTGACGATTTGTTGATGTTCTTATTATTTTCTCTTAATAAATTTCAATACTAACTGCAAATGCCTACATTTGAAGATTATTCTCAAGTTTAGCGTTACACTAAAAAATTACTTAAGGATTTACTCTCAAATTCGAAAATCATGTATCCACTCCTGTGCTCTACAAACATTTCCCCTAAGAGGTTTAAGGAAAAACAACATCAACTTCTTGAGAGACTTATTTATTTGATGGCATTAGAGAACTATTGCGTTTAAACTTAAGTAGTATCTCTTCACAGCTAAGGCTCACAAAATTGCATTAATATATTTGCGAATCTCAGAAACTATTGGTTTTATAAAAATATATTTCAAATAAAAGTTTTATTTATATTACTAAAATTTTACAATGATAATTTATTTAGTGTCTCAAATAGTTAAGGAAATATGGAAATTTTCACTTCTGTAAGGTACCCTAAAAGTCATTTTTATTGGGAAATAAAAATAGCCATTTTGTTTATAATTTTGATCAACGCCTGGATACGAATTTTAAACAAAATAATTATAGCCGATTTTGAGAAAATACAATTTTTTTCTTTTCACCTTTTAGTAAACTTCTCTTAATTTTAGGGTTAAACGAACACACACAGAGAGATGGCATTACAAAAACAATTTTTTATGGTTCGGGGGGTCATGAAACGTCGACATCCATTGACATCTCGGGTTAGATTTTTTTGACGGTCGCAATACTTTACCTTAAGTGTTTGAAAAGTTAAAAAAATATATATATTTGCGTATAGCTTGAAAACTGTTTGTTTTATAAAAATATATTTCAAGTAAAAGATGTTTATTATAAATATATCTACATCTATGCAATGATAAGTAAATTTCATATCTCAAAGACTTACGGAGATATAATTAAAAACTAGAATCTACGCATCAAACCGGAACCCTTAGTCATTTTTACGACAAACTGAGGGTAGCCATTTGGTTTGTAATATTGATCAAAGGTTAAAAATGAAATTTAATCAAAATCGTTAAAGCCGGTTTTGATAAAATCGATTATTTCTCTTTCCACCACTTAAGAAACTACCCTTAATTTTAGGGTTGGATATCCAATTCCAAAAACCCCTCTGGGAAACCCTATGAAAACCCTAGATACCAAGTTTTAACCCAATTGGTAAAATAGTTTAGGCTCTAGTCCGAGGTAAAGACAGACAGACAGACAGACATACTGACAGACTGAAATTCATAAATCACTTTTTTGGATTCATGCGGTCATAAAACGTCGACATTAATCAAAATCTCGAGCTCGATTTTTTTGACGATCACCATAATTGATCTACCTGTGAGATAGCGAGAAAGTAAGAAGATTATGTGAGAAAGGGATGAAAAAATTGAACAAAACTTGTCTCATGAAACAATATTTTAATTATTGTGTAAGAAAACTGCAAAAATTCTGGCCTTAGCTCACGTTCATCTTCCAACCTCCCTTAAAAGAAGTATGAAACATGCTAGTTCTATTATTTTACACAATTGTTTAAAATAATCTAATCTAAAAATATGTAAGGCTTTTAATCATCTACGAACATCACCTCCATTTTCACGTGAATCTTTTAACTTACTTCTATTACACAATTTGTGAGTTCAGTATTAAGCAGGGGTAGAGCATTGGGGAGCAAGGCCAAATGTTTGGATTCCCATCTTCAGATTGTTATTTTTCACTTGATTGAGTATTGGTTTTATTGACCTTTTCTCATCCTGTTCCCATATAATTGTTAATTGGAGTCACTTATGGTCAGTTCTATCTATCGTTCACATCCTGCCCCCTACGATCAGATTGGGTCTCTTATGGCTTGTTCTGGTGCTAATTATCTTTCTCATCCTGTCACCGAATATCGAATTATGTCACTGATAGCCAATTCTGGCACTATTTATTCTTCTAATCCTGTCCCCTAAGATCAAATTAGGTTGTTGTTAGCCTGTTCTGGCACTATTTATCCTTCTAATCCTGTTCCCGAAAATCAAATTAGGTTTCTGATAGCTTGCTCTGATAATATTCATCCTTTTCATCCTGTCCCCAAAGATCAGATGATGATGCCGACAGCCAGTTTTGGACTAGGAGCTCTCTAATAATAATAATAATAATAATAATAATAATAATAATAATAATAATAATAATAAATCTAATTAATATTATAGTAATTTAATAAATATTATTATAATTATAATCATAAATATTATTATAACTATAATCATAAATATTATTATAACTATAATAATAATTATATAAATTATAATAAAAATAACAACATATTATTATATAATAATAAATATTGTTATAACTATAATAATAATGTTTGTTACTATATTAAAAATAACATATATTATATTATTGTTATTTATTTGAAACCCGGCACCTGACACATCCACGAGCCATCTAGGGGATTCCTTTCCCCCTGACTTAGTCAGCATTTGACCTGCTGTAATCGGGGTCAGCCGTCAGATGGTAAGGGAAATGCCTCTCTGCGTGATGTCATCCCATCTCACATTCCTGACCATAAACCTGGCGAGGTTCCACGCATCGGTTCCGTCAGAGGACCTACTTGTGTCCCCGGCGTGGGTGGGAAACTTCAGTACTGCCCCCTTTAAATTTTGATTTTATCGTGACTTATTTTTTATCACCTGTCCGGGCTTTCCGTATCATTACATCAATTGGGTAGGGATGAGGAAGGTATAATTTAGAGTAAGTGTGATAGCACTTGAGCTAGGGGAAATAAATACAATTATTTTGTAAACACTACCCTCAACGAACCCAATAGCCTGAAAAAACGAATTTGATGTTTTACCGCACATACCCACAGAAGCGGATCCTTTTTCATAAAATAAGTAAATTAACTGCCTGGATTATGTTTGTGGTGTTTTTCTCCAAATTAATTAAGGTAAGTCACAATATGTAGACCACATGCATTATTATGTTTTTATTTCAAACGTTTAAACACAGGGGCTATTTAGTGTCTTAATCTATGAATAAAGGTTAGGAAGTGTCGCTATAAGATAAGATAGGGAACCACACACCACCAGGGACTAGGATCATATTCTATAGTTAGATAATAGGGCTTTAGGATAAGGGGGTCTGACATTTCTCCTTTCCACTTGATTTACTGAATTATGGCTAAACCCCACCTAGCTGGCATATTAAAAGTTGTATACATTTGAATAGTAGTCATGAACACGAAATCCGGAAATTTGATTTAAAACTTCCCCCTCCTAATCCTTTAACCTCTTCCATGCACTTCACTTTGAGTTAACTCAATCTTGGTGTGATCGGAACTAGTCTCCATCATTTAACCCTCCCATAACTCCAAAACCAAACCCCTAACTTCAACCCTATTCGAAAGCTCTTCAACCGACTCAAAATGCTGTGGTTCCTCCTTTTAAGAAAATAAACAGGGCTGTATCGAGTGGAAGGAGAGGAAGAGGGGGTTGTGGTTAGAATCCCTTCCAAAATATTACTAATCACATATTTTTGTATTTCTCAAGTTTCTAGCAAGTAGCTAATTACAATCAAGTATAGTTAATAACACCTACAGTCCCAATTACGTTTTTGTTTTAACTTTTAAATTGCTTCAAGTGGGATTTAATGTTAAAAAAACTTGTTATTTATATTGGGGTGGACTTCACCAGGAGCCATTACAGATAGTAGTTTACATCCCTAAAAATAAGTTTCTGGGTGGAAAATAAATCTCTGCTTAGCCCAGTGGCGTTGCGTGGTATATTGCCAGGGTAAGCAAAGTTAGTTTAAACTGTACCCATACAGCTTAGACAAGCCCTGCTTACCCTGGTAACACGCCATGACACGCCACTGACTCGGTCTAATCAAGATGTTGAGGTAGTTGTAGTTAATAAAATAAATTTCTTCACGAGAGGTGTCATGTAGCCTCTTCTTATAATTACACGCGAAGCTAGTTTCAACAGTTGTATTGTTCACGAGAATATCGGCTTTCCTATTGGTCAATAAATGCACGAGTCGGTGAGTACCTTGACGTAACAATGCCTAAGTAATGTCGTAAGTCAAGATGTTAATAGACTCATAATGTCTGCTCATCTTTGACCTAGAGCGATTCATCTTGCTAACAAGAACTGGATGCACAATTACTACCAATTGTTTTTAGATGAGTGGTGGGTTTTTTTTTTACTTCTTTGTTATTGGATCTATACGGAGTTTGGCTCAAAGCCCAGTGTAAATACAAGTTAATTAATCTCTATAGCTGTGAATTGAACTATGAACATACAGGCATATATGGGGTTTGATGATATTTCAGATTGATACGAACATAGACAGGTAGCATGATTTACAGACTTACTGAAGCATGTTACAGAAAGAGTAAAACAGCAAAAATCAAAAGTTGCCGCTCTAATTATTAAAGGTTCTGCCTCACACTGCGATGATTCTAATAAAAATTGTTTTTCTAAGGCTTCAAGACAGTCAAAACATTCTCCAATCATTCAAATACATTTAGAAAATGACCCCCGGATCCAGGAATCAATCCCGGGGCCTTCGGCATAGCGCACCAATGTTCTACCACTGAACTATCCAATATTATTAATTCATGTATATCAGAAACTGATACGTGATGTTTAACCACGGGATCAGTACTGATATCGGAATCAAATTATTTTAAGTGAAAAATTACAACCTGGACACGGGAATCAAACCCGGAACCTTTGGCTTTGCTTACCAATGCTCTACCACTGTTGCACATATATACTCAATCCACCAACAACTAATGATAGCTGGACCTGGATAGGAGAAGAACCAGAATGGCTCAGTGGGAGAGAGTATTGGCTTGCAAAGACAGAGGTCACGGGTTCAATTCCTGTGTCCAGATTATCATTTTTCACTTTATTGATTATCATTTATTAGTTCCTTACTTAGGGTAATTCATCACTCATAATTTAACGCAGTCTTTTATGGACGTGTGAGATCGTTGGCTATCTAACTGTATCTAAAACGCAGCCAACAGTGACTTTAGATAGGCAATTATGCTGTTTCCCCTCGCCTTCCCTCTTACCTTACCACAACCACGTCTTACTACCCGTTCGGGACACACGCATATAATAACACTAATGTGCTAGTGATGAGAAAGGTTGAATTTAGAGATAGTGTGACCACATTTACATGTAGAGAGTGCGTGAAATAACCCTCAATATATCCCAACCGAGGTTCAAACCCCCTCTCCCAGTCACCAGCAATCCATTATTTTGCTATAGTGACGCCTTAGACCAGAGATGTGGAAAAATACGGTCCATCGGTGTGATCAATCCGGACCACGGTATAGATAATTTAAATGTGTTCCGTTATGTTGCCATCTTGAACCCCAAATGACGAATAGAAAAGAGACGGTGAACAAGTGTTTTCCACCATGAAACTTGGGAAAAGTGATTTTAGAAATCTTCTTACTGATGAATATCTGTATTTTCTCTTGAGAATGACCTCCTCACAATTTTAACCCAGATTACGAAAAAATGCTGGAAGCTCATTCACAGTTTCACTCATTTCACACCCCATCATATTAATCTTCTGAATAAACATACTAAGCGACTAGGGTATTTATGATTGTGTTTACACTCTGAATGTATTTAAACTAATTCATGTTTTGAAGAAAAATTCATTAATAAGTCTTAGGCCAGTTATTTTTTTTCCTTTGACCCCTCTGTAAGTAAGTTTGCACAATGCACATCCATGCCTGGCTTAGACCACTCAGCCGGCAAAGAGGCTCATTCATGCTGTGGTTTATAAAACACATTTTACATAAAACTTCGTTGAAAATGATATATCCTTACTTTTTTATACATTTTTGAAAATTATAAAACTTAAAACAAAAGTTTTTGAGCGAAATTGAGACATGTTGATACCTTTAACCTTAATATATGTGTGAAATATAATATTTCAAGATAATAAAAGCCCTCCAAAAAAAAAAGGATTTCTGGACGTTTGTAGATGATCCACGGTGTCTTTAAGGTGGTATGTGAAGAAACGCGAGTTAAGGTCAGTATTTTTGCAATTTATATTACAAAAATATTTTGCTTTAGTATATGCATTTAGTTTAATTTTCTAAATATTTTAATCTCAGCAGCTGTTCTTAAATATTTGTCATTAGCATCGCGGCATTCGACCAGAAACATTTTAAATGAAGACAAAAAGTCCCGCTCAAATTACGCAATACGCATCACAAAATATATATGACATTTTCTAGCACCACGTCTTACCACCTGTCCAAGTTTGTACGCATATGCACTAATTACACTAATGAACTCGGGATGAGGAAGGTTTCATTTAGAGGAAGTGTACTAACACTTTTGTGGAGGGAAATTGGAAAAACATTTTGGAAAAACATTTCCCATTACACCCGACCGAGATTCGAATCTAAAGCTCCCCGTAATCGGAAGTCTAGTCTACTGCCAGAGTGATACTTTAGACTATGCAAACACCGAAACCAATCATGAATATTTTAAAAAAGGTTGACATTATTATGTGTATAAAATTAAACTAAATGAATCTACTGAAGCAATATTTTATATGATTTGGCCAACAAATGATTTTTTTTTGTCTCATAAAAGCTGAAAAAATTACGAGCCCTAACTGGCGTTTCCTTCTCCTGCTTAAGACGCAAGTGAGAATAGTTGAAACTACTACTGTTACTGATTCTTCTTCAACTTCTGGATGGGAAACATCTGGAAAGAATAGCATTGATGTCTGGAATTTAGATTTATCACAAAAAGTACTAAGTTTGACCCCGACCTTTTGGATAAATCACTGCGCATGTCAGATTATGACGATGCTGTAGGTAATGTTACGGTTGGGTTACGGTCTCAGGTTGTTGCATTTGAATACATCCATAGTGTATGACATATTGTAGTCATGCACATTGTCCTTGACAAAGATCCTGCAGGAAAATATCTCAAAGGGGTGGCAGATCCTGTCAATAAAACTTCAAGGGCAGAGGCTATAGTTTTTTGAAAGCATGAGCTACCCAAACGTCTTGTCTTCAAGGTAATTTACCAAACACTTTTATTGTCTCGTTATTTTCCTATATGAAAATAAAAAAATTGTTATTCTAGTGGTTCTCCTCAGATAAGCTGGTTACAGTATAGCATTCCTGTTGAAACCAACAATTCTCGTTCATTATATAAGAATAATTACTATTTAAATTGTTTATTTAAAGATATCTCAAACTCCAATGAATCAATTAAATGCAACTAATTAGCCATAAAACACGATTAATATTAAATAATGGCATAAACAAATATAGTTATTTAACTCTACATCAACATCGTTAAGAGAATAATTATGTTACTGTCTGCTTTTAAAGAACTAAATGGTAGAAATATTATAACTTATTATGTAGGCTATTACGAGAGTGAAATAATAATAATAATTAATTATGAGAGCGTATTTAAGTTTTCAGTTTGGTGTTTATATCGCTGTTGAAATCATTAATTGTACTATACTTAAGTGAGCAATAAGGTCAAATGCAGGTTTATAGGAATCTGGTTTCATTCTGTACCTGTCTATGGATGAACGATCAGAGAGGCTGACTACAAGTCTACAAGGCCCTGGTTAAATCCGGCCTTTCCCCGTGGCTGATTGGTACAGGAGCCTGGATAAATGTGTAGGTACCTTAGCTTTGTTCTAGATTGTGATTGGTTTGTTATTAATATCGGTCTTTGTGTGTGTAGCAAGGGTGTCAGAATAAGTAGGTGTTGTCCTAGATTAAAATATTGGGTTGTGATATAATCTTCTAGCTATACATTATAAGCCAATAAGCGTGAATGTATATAGGCCTATACACATTTTAAAAATGTATAGCTTACACACTGAGTAATAAACCTCACACAAACTTGATAATAAGATGAGTCAACTCTTGAGATAGTTGTGTTGCAATCACGGTAAGGTAAGAATGTGAGGTGGGAAAACAAGATGGCACGGTTGATTTGAAGCTCAAAAATATCCCCCACTTCAGCCGGCTGAAAAACAAATGAAGTAAGGCTCAAGATCGAACCGTGATGGAAAAGAAAGCATCGCAGCTGTCTCGTAGATGTTTATGTGAGAGCCAGACGACGCAATGTACCGCTATCAGGAGGACGTATGAGAGAGAGGGTATAGTGTGAAGGAAGCCGGCCCTGCAACCACTTCCTAGCCAGCTAGCCATAGTTCTAACATATTTGTATGCCGCGATATACATCAGAGTTCGATGACTCTTTGAGTCATCATTGGCTGGACTGATTGATGAGAATAACACTGTGATTCGCTCCCTGGCGTATCGCACCTGCGGCGTTCTTGAAGGCATCTAGCACCTGCAATATACTTGGGGTCCTTCGTCTTGTCACCTGTGATATACTTGGAGGTTTTGCGTATAGAGCCTGCTGTATACTTGGGGTTATTATGTTTTACGCCTGTGATATACTTGGAGGTTTTGCGTCTAGAGCCTGCTGTACACTTGGGGTGATAATGTCTCACACCTGTGATATACTTGGAGGTTTTGGGTCTAGAGCCTGCTGTATACTTGGGGTTATTATGTATCACACCTGTGATATACTTGGATGTTTTGCGTCTAGAGCCTGCTGTATACTTGGGGTTATTATGTATCACACCTGTGATATACTTGGAGGTTTTGCGTCTAGAGCCTGCTGTATACTTGGGTTTGTTGTGTCTCACGCCTGTGATATACTTGGAGGTTTTGCGTCTAGAGCCTGCTGTATACTTGGAGCTATTGTGTCTCGCACCTGTAACATGCTTGGACGTTTATCGTCTAGCACTTTTAACGTTATTTTAATTGTTTTGTATCACTGTGAAGGCCTACATTTATTTCTGAAATTATTAACAGCTAGCGTAAGTAGTTAATAAGTAATAGTATGTGTGCTCGTGGAATATATAGATTAATGAATATCATGACACAAGTTCAAATCATTCTAATTACGGCATTGTCCTTATGGAGGGGGACCACATTTCTATTAATTTAAATTAGTCGGAATTGTGGAAGACACCAACGTTATACAATTAAGTATATATGAAAGGTGAAGCTTGGTGGATGAATGAGTATATCTACGGAGATCAACCTTAGCTGTTACGTTTTAAAATTAATTGAAAAATGTCACCTGGACAAGGGAACCGAGCACGGGACCTTTGGCTTAGAGTGCCAGTGAGAGACTCTACCTTAAAATACGATTAAAGAAAGACCCTGAGTATGAGACGATCACTGTATAGCTCAGTTGTAGAGCATTGACGCGCTAAGCCAAAGGTCTCGGGTTCGATTACCGTGTCCAGGTGTTGTTTTTTTTCAATTTATTCGTGTTTGAAATTAGTTGAGTACGGGATGAATCCTTGATAGTTCAGTGTAAGTGCATTAGCGTGCTAAGTCCTGGGTTTGATACTATGTCCAGGTATCGTTTTTCAACTATTTTAAATCAATATTGTTTAGAATTTGACAGCTGGTTCTTTAAATAACAGACTTTCAATGAATATATATCGTCTACGCCTCACGTTACCTGTCCGAATAGTTTGTTCCATCTCTCGGCCGAATTAAGACGTCACGTACAGAAACTACTTTACAAGAATCACGTCAAATAGTATTTAACTGAGATGCAGCTGAATGGTAGAGCCCATTCTCGTCATCTGTGGTTCTCTGATTTATCAAGACCACCCATCCTCGAGGGTGCTCCAAGGCTATTCCAACCAATACCATTCGAGACTCCACTATGTCCGTCACCGGCATTCGAACCCTGGCATGTCTTGTCAGAGTCGAGCACGCTGGTGCTGAGTTAACTCTATCTAATTTGTGTCAAGCGCATGTTAATAAACAATAATAATCATAATCATTTTAAAAAGATCTTCTCGTTGACATATAAACGGTTCTGTCTATCCGTCGCGCTGTGAAAGTATAAAAAGCTCTGTGACCGCAACTCGGCTTCTTGCACGCGACCACACAAACCGCTGATTTAATTATCGCTGGACTTCATTCCTTCCCCTCCCTCCACTCCTCACCCTATAGCCCCTCTTTAGTCCCCTGCCCCCTCTCATTTTCCTAAGAATCGTTCAAATCGTCTCTCTCACTCTGTTTGTCTTTAACTATTTTGGTTTAGAAAAAAAATTCGCTGTGCTAGTTGTCTTCTTTCACAAACCTTGGGTGGATTGGTATCACTGGCAGGTTTAGGACTGGTTATAGTAAAGTAAGGTGTTAGAGGCACCACTGTACATTATCATTAGGTCTGTGGGTGAGGGATACTTTTGTTTTATTACAAAACATCTTTTATTTGCTTTTTCTTGAGTGGCCGACTATCATGGGGCCAGGACCAGTATTTGTACACTGTTCCCAAAACACGTGCATACGAGTGTGTGAACTAAGTCATCAGTCTTGTATTGCCTGGTTTTAAGATGACAAGAAGGTCGGGGTCTGAAACCCAGCTGGACATACACATTTTAATTTCTTCTACAATCTTGTCCCGCTATTCTCCTACGCAAATACGGGTGCATTTATTCTATATTCTACCTTCCTATTCCATATCCAACTGGTGTTAAAATAATGATGTCCTGGATTGCTAATAATACAATAATACGTGTAGATCACGTAACAAAAATCTGCTAGGTATAAAAAGATAAGATGCGATGCCAGCTCAGCCGCTGAGCGGTCACCAATAGAACCACAGCTATACCCACCTTACAAAAATGCGTCCAAGCAATCGTTGTCCCTTTTCATAACTAGAGATTGGTGACACGAGCCGAACTAAATGCATTCCGCCACCATTACAAATGCACGCAAACGCTTCTTGATAATCTCACAGACAAATATAGCATTCACTACGGTTACATTTTGAATTCCCTTAGCGAAGCATGCTTTTAAATATATATATATATATTTAAAATCATGTATAAAGCATGGATATATATATATATATATATATATATTTGAACGCATGTATAAAGCACGGATATATATATATTTAAAAGCATATATAAAGTATGGATATATATATATATGTATGGATATATATATATATGTATGAATATATATATATATATATAAATGTATAATTAGAGCTAGTTAGTTTGCATTTTTTCGCTAATGTCGTTCAAACATAAATTTTATTTCTCCCCACTCCCTTTCTTTATAAAAATGAATGTTGATTGAACGACAACTCCCAATGTCTTATACAGGATATTTATGAATAACACCGACCAACTTTGAGAGTCAATAGGTGGGTTCAAGACGACCGACATAGACATAAAGGTGTGTAGTCAGTGACACCCCAGTTTCAAGTTGCGGGGCATTAAAATGTCTCCTAGAGGCAGGACGAGATCCCACTCATGATCTTAGCCACCAGGCGAGCTGTGTACAAAAATGTGGGATGGAAAATTTGAAAAAAAAATAGATACATGTATATATATCCTTCAATTTTTCCGGCAAAATTTCCCAGCCATTTAAATGGAGCGAATGCCATAGGGATATCCAAAGTTGTAAAGTCCTCCTTCAGTGTGCTTTCTCCTAAGAACGTTGACTGGTGGTTAAATGTTTCCCTGACGTGGGGTCCACTATAGACCAGGTATGGTAATACTGCAATATTGTAAGGGAAGGTCCGACACCCTAGCTAAGTGTGTAGCGTGTTTGTTTACTGAGCTAAGGGTCTCAGGTTTGATTCCTGACATAGTCGAAAAATATATCATTGGTGAAATGTGGGTGTACCCTTTCACAGTGATGAATTAACCGGGGAGGCTAGATGTTGTGTCTGCTCTATATTTAAGTTAGTTAATAAGTCACGCGTTGATAAATTTGGTTCAGAAAGTGCACATTAGATACCTCAAATAAATTAAAATGTAAAATAAGCCCTTAACGAATACATCCACTTCCTCTGAGATTCATTAATCTTAAATATTTATTTACTGTCCAATTTCTATCCCTGGACGTGTATGGGTTTTATTTGCTTCATAATTTTACTATGATCTTTGCATCCTCATAGTTTTCCCCCTGGCAGACATGTAAGGGTTGGGGGAACTTGTTTTTCCGAGCAGAAGCGCAGTTCATGCGCAGCCACCTCAACGCTACGCGGAGGGTCGGACGGGGGTGTTCAGTTACCTAGCCCCTGCGATCTCTTAGTTCACCCCCTCATGGTCTTATCCTATAGGGCAGGCTCTGACAACCGGTCGATCTCTTGGCAATTTTCAATAGATCATGTAGGAAAATAGCATCGTCATTTAAAGTCGATCTTTTGAACTCGCAGATTACTTTAAAATAATCTTTGAGTGTGACCAAATCGCTGGAAGAAATTTAAATAGTTAATCATAATAGGTTCAACCCATTAACGTGCTGTCTACTAATCCCTAAGGTATGTTTCCCGGGTTTGATTACTGGCATGGCTGAAACATTTTTTGTTGGTAAAATGGGAGTTTCCCCTTTCACAAGGAAGAATTAACGGTTGGGACGCTGGCCGCTGGGTTTTGTGTCTGTTCTAGATTTAAGTTAGTTTTTAAGCTGTGTGCTGATATAATCAGTCGGTTCAGAAAATGCACCTTAAATACCCCGGATAAATTAAATTAACATAAAATTTTATAAATTGAAAAAAAAAAAAGGAATCCAAAGAATGGGGGAGAAACAATAGATTATCACTGGACCTTTGATAAGTTTATAAGTCTATTATAGCCCAAAAATATTGCCAACCCCTGATCTAGGGCATGTAAGGCTTATAGTATACAAGGCCCTAAGGAATATGGCAGAAAGCCTGATGCCACCCGAAAAACCTTGAGGGTCCTCGAAAGGGTACAACAATCCATTGTGCGCCGTTGTAATGGCTGAAACAATAATGGAACACAGCTTCTTGCGTCTTCTCTGATTCCACCCACATGACTTTCCCATCACTACCATCCCTAAAAACACCCCAAAAAAATCGTTATTTTCTTCTCTAACTATACCAGAGGGTAAACTATGATGATTCACTTATGATAACTTAACACAATATTTAACCAAGTAAAACACAAACACAGCAAAGGATGACAATTTGTCAAGTAAAAAAGTTATATCATCAAACCCAGGGAAAGGGATGTATTCATAAATATTTTGATTACAATATTGCGGTATTAACATATTTAGTTTATAGCAGATCCGATGCTAGTGACACATTCAACCACCAAGCGCTGAAGTCTAGTCGATACGTGAGTGTGAGGAGAGAACTGTAATTGCTGTTATTGCTTTATCGTAAATCATTTGATAATGTTAACGGTCCTCTGGAGAAATTCAACTCAACTGTCAACTTTAAAGCTTGGACTACATCTGGAGAGTATTAGATTCATTTTAAAAAGGTGGAAAACATTCCTTAAAAAAATAAAAATTTATTTCCATCTTTAAACACAGTTCACCTGGTTACAAAGAGCCTACTTTCGGCCTACCTCCGGGGGCAGCATCTAGCTGTGGCACCACCAACCACACATTTTCATGTCAAAGTTGCTCGTCTTGCTCCCCCCCTCCCCCCCTAGTCACCCGAAAGTTTGTCAGTGTTGTTTATTGGATGAAAGAAAACCCATCCTTTTCAAATGGTGGTGATTTAAAACTCTTGCCGTCACAATTAATTACACAGCTATTTATTAATTGCTACGTGTTCTCTTGATATGGTGTTGTTTTAGGAAAGAGGAAGGTGGACATGAAAACGATCCAGAAGGAGTGTTTAAAGGTTTTTCGCTTTTTATTCTTTTTGAAAATAAAGGGGGGGGGGCGGGACTTGGCACTACTAATAACTTCTCAAACCTTGTGTGTGTCCTGAGGTCCCAATTAAACTTGATTTTTATCCGCCCGAACTGGCGTTCTCTCCTGGTGGGATCTGTCTGGATGATCTAGTGTCGGTAAAAGTTTTATCAACAGCGCTGCCTCCTTTAATGGAAATATCCTCTCACACCTGTAGTTATTATAGGAATGATAGCTACAAAGTTTCAAAATTCCTAAAACAATCCTCAATTAACTTAGAATTTTCTGTTGTGATCGTGTATAAAGTTTACTTTATTTTTCTGAAGAAGGGTGTTTCTTATTATGTTTCTTATTATTTACGTTGATCTCAGAATTGGGATATTATGAGTGAAGCATCCTCGTAAATAAACTAACTCCATATTGTGATGATTTTTTAATTTTATAAAACTCAATGTAAGGTTTTCAGTCCTCTAAAGAAGTGGTTCTAAACGGTACAGCAATGGACAGCAAAATTCATGAGGTGTGCCGTGAATTTTTTTGTGTTATGTTGTTGTTGATTAAAAAAACTAAAGTAGTTTATGTAATGTAAATTTGTAGAAGAAATAAATAGAAAAGTTTGGAAGGCCTTAAAATATTTTCCAGAAAATTTAATGCCGTAAAATCAAATAGTTGAGTAATTATTGATAAATTTGAGCTGGTAATTTCTTACAAAAAAAAGTTAGATCCGTGGTCGAATAGAGCAGGGCTTCTCAGCCTATTTTCATCTGCGACCCCTTTGGACCAGACACATTTTTTCACGACCCTTCGCTCAATGTCATAAATGCAATTGGCAGTAACACTGTATATAGTCGTTCTACCGGTTTGTGCGAGTACGTTTTTTGCGTGAACCCCGTTTGATGGAACTCTGTTTTGGGCAAAACGTGTTTGAGCGAAAAAATAAAGTACCTTAAATATAAGTATAGCTATATCATTAACGAATTATGTTGACTCAAAAATAGTGTATGAAAATATAAAAAATGAAAATTTCTTCAAATAATTTACTATATTAAATATGTGTGTGTATAGTATATTGACATGCAAGATATAGTAAGAAAATTCAAAATAAAAAGATTATATCAATTAATTTGTAATATCAAATTTGAATATACCAAATAAAGTTTTACTGAAGGCTGACAAAAGATAAGAATATGTTTACCTTTAATGGGATGGCTGTGATTGCTTATTTTGACACAATAACTCGAATCGTGGCTTAATATTTGTCACTGCTGGTCTCATAGCGATCTTGATGTTCTTAAGACTTGAGCGGTATTTGGTTTTAATTGCCGTCGAAAATTCCAATTCACACAAATAGGTGATAACAAATGGCATCGCTAATTCCGACAATATTGTAAATTCTGCATTAACACCAAGCCAAAAAGTGTTCAAGTTTTTCCTTGAAAATTCAAGTTTGAGGTTTGAATCACATAAAAGTTCTGCTAATTCTTTCTTGGGCTTTCAAAGAGAGATGCTTCACATTTCCCATCTCCATGATAAAAGGGCTTTGAATCCAATCTAATTGATTATTATCTAATTCCGGTAGAAACTATTTCTGAAAATTGTTTTCCAAGTATACCAAATGATCAATTACTATCTGCTTTGTCAAGTCAAAACCAGGCATAATATCAACAATAAAATCCTCTGCATATGATAACATTTCAAATGAGTCACTTCATACTTAATTCTTCCAAATGTTTAATTTTTTCATGAAAGCCTGAATTTTATCTTTCAGTGTAAAAATATTTGTGTTCTCCCCTTGGAGAGACATATTAAGTTCGTTGAGTTTCTCAAATAAATCTGACAGATAGCATAGTTTACGTAGCCAATTTTCATTGTGAAAGAAATTGACATATTCAGAGTTATTTTCAGACAGAAATAGTATTATTTCCTTTTTTTTTTACACTAATAGTCGTCTCAATGCTCGTCCTTTTGACAGCCATCGCACTTCTGTATGCAGTAAAAGTGTTCTGAAATTGTTATTATTATTATTATTTTTATTATTATTATTTTTATTTTTATTATTATTATTATTATTATTATTATTATTATTATTATTATTATTATTAACACTGCGTCTTACAACCTGTTCGGGTTATACGCACTTGCGCTAATGTGTAATGGTAGGATGATTGTGAGATGAAATGGAGCACCTACAGTTTAACGTGGGATCCTGTTGTGATTAATACACGTCTTGTCAGAGGTGAAGGAAGGGTTTGGCAATCAGATAAATCTGTGCCGGGACGGAGGATTGAGCCCCGTACCCCAGCACAGAGGTCTGACACCTTACCCCTAGACCACCAGGTCACCTTTCTGAAATTATATTCCATTTCATCACATAAATTTGCAAAGAGGTGACTATTAAGGGCATGACATTTAATAAAATTGATAATCTTAGCCGCATATTGTAGTACAGCATTCAGGTCTGTAGAAATTTTCTTGGCCACTAATGCCTCTCGATGAATCATGCAATGAATGAAAGTAGTAGGCCTTTCTCTTGCAGATTTAACTTTTACCTGAAATCCAGTTATTCTTCCTGTCATTGCCGCTGCGCCGTCGGTACATACTCCAACACAGTTATTCGGTTCAAGTCCTACTTTCTTGAAAGATTAATTCACTTTTTAAAAAATTGCCTCACCAGTTGTACGTCCATCTAACTACCGACAAAATGGTAAATTTGTTTGGACACTGTTACCGTAACAATACCTGACATATGCCAATAGTTGTGCGAAGTTTGTAATGTCAGTCGATTCATCCAGCTGAATTGCAAATTTTGAACTTTCTTTAATTCTTTCAATAAGTTGCTCACACTGGTGATTGCTGATTTCTAAAATTCGTCTACCCACAGTATCATGTGACAGTGGATTTTTTTAATTCGTCTGCGTTTTTTTGCCCGTGAATAATTTCATTCATTCTAATTACCACTGGCAACACAAGATCTTCGGCAATGGTGTATGCTTTCTTAGCATTTGCAATTGAGGAGCTGGGTGGAAAAAGGGCAATTTGTCATAATTGCCCTTTTTCGGTAAAATTCTTTATTTTGTAGCATGTGCTTCACTCTACAGGATGGTGAAACAACGATTTGAATATCTTTCTCTTTGGCTGAGTTACAGCTGATTTAGTGAAGTGACAAAATTGCCTTTTTTCCATAGAACATCTATTCTGAGGCTGAATTAACAGACAAAGTTGTTGTTATTAGTGTTTTATATTAGTTGTTGAAATAATTTATGTTACTGATTATTTATTTCACCTAAATGTAAAATGGATACAAATAATAATGATAGTGAAGATATGGTAACAAGTGAATCAAGTGGGATTAAGTAAGAGGCTTCTCTTCATAAGATGCTCTCAAGTACTTTTATCAACCAGTACATGAGTTTCAAGAGATTGTTTTTGTTTTTTAGAGGATTCTAATAGCCTTTCGAAAAACTGTACAGGCTTATTGGAATAGGAAGCATGCTTTGTGTGTAGATGTCTTTTTAATTTTGCAGGTTTGCGACTTTCACTCGCCAAGCATTTATTACAAATCAAGCAGATAGGTCTGTATTCAATATTTGTGGAAATAAAAGTAAATACAAATTGCAAAAATGTTTAATTGTATTTCCTCTTTTTTGCGCGCGAATGAGAAATATCTTCAGTTTTATATACCTGCGCATTCTTGTTAGTGCTGTATGATCCCGGTTCTGCAGGCTTCAGTATTATCTGATGTTAGTCTTTGACAAATTTAACCAATTATTCACGGGTAAGATAATTTAGATTTTATTACAATTGGTCTTTTAAATTATGGCAGCCATTAACTGGTGACAGTTAATTATTTGCTTGTCCAGTACATCTTTGTACACCAGAGAACAACTAAACAACTTAACAACTTAATACTGTACAAGCAACATTGAAAAACTTAACAACTGAACACTGTGGAACTAGCACTAAACAACTGAACACTGTACAACTAACACTGAACAGTGAACAACTAGCAAGAGCTCCGAACACGTTAGATCACAAGCTGCTAATAATAAGACCCTCCGCACCGGACGAAACTATTTAGTGACACGAGTTGGTGAACTGTTGTGGAACTAAACTGGTTAGTACTGATGATGAGGTTTGAAATACACCTGCTAGTATTTCTATCTATCTCTGTCTCACTTGCAAGGTACAAGCCGCCAAGAAGGAGTCACGACAGAACGTACTTTCAAACCTTTTGTTAATCTCCCTGGCCAGCAAAAAGCAAGACGAGACACTGTCATGTTGAGACAACAGTGTGGTCTAAAGTCACAACAAGCAATGTTGCCACTGTTGTTTCAAGTGTTCAGCGACCCCCAATATTATTTACGTGAACCCCCAGAGGGGGAAGCCCTAGAATAGAGGACAAACACACGCATTTCTGGTTCAACTCAGAGAAATGTAGCTGCGCATGCGCATGTGCAAATGCCCCGTAGTGCTACCAATCTGCATGTTCGAAGTCTCGAGAAAACTCACAACTAAGTAGTGTGCCGTGAGTAAAAATTGTTTTAGGTCCACATCTCAATTTTAACGTGAACTGTAATTTGAAATAACAGACCATTTATTAAATAACATGGGATTTCTAGACATCCACAACGTGCCTAAATTCTTCGTCCCCCTAAACGGTTAGCCTTTATTCCAAAAACATTTTTCGTGCTTGATGTGCGTTAGAACATTGACTTTCCCTTGACAGGCTAGGCTTTGATTCCCGACCGGTGTTTTGATATTGATTCTTTTACGATGGGATTTATTTACACCCTTTCCATTTTTATATAGACATTTTGGTGCTCTACTTTGAAATCTATTCTCATCATCTCGTCCCATGTTTATGGGTAGCATTAGATCCCTGGAACGTTTTATCCGCCTCAGCCTATTACATTAAATTATATAGCATAATTTTTACTGAGGGTCACGTGGTATAAGGTTATCCGGTTCTCAATAGACAGGATCGCGGAATGATGGAAAAGTCGGGTTTTAATCTTTGTTGGGTGAACTTGGGAGGATTTTCCACATCTGGTAAACCACGTTGGTTTTCACACGGCTAACCAGTTCTGGCAATATTCCTTCTCTTCATCCTATCTCCTTAGAATGTCAGAGCCAAAATTAGCCAGTTCTTTCAGTATTTATCCCTCATCATTGTCTCTTGGAAGCTTTAAGTCTGTAACAATTAGCCACTTCTGGCCATATTCCACCTCTTCATCCTGTTCTCTTAGCTATCATAAGAATGTCACAGTCAGTTTTAACCATATTCTTCTTCCTCCTCATCCTATCCTCTTAGCTATCATAAGTCCGTAGCAGTTTGCCAGTTCTGGTCACATTCCCTCCCGTAATCCTGTCCTCATAAATGTCTGTGTCGTAGTTGCCAGCTCTGCTCACATTCCCCCCGTAATCCTGTCCTCCTAAATGTCTGTGTCGTAGTTTGCCAGGTTTGGTCATATTCCCCCCGTAATCCTGTCCTCCTAAATGTCTGTGTTGTAGTTTGCCAGGTCTGGTCACATTCCCCCCGTAATCCTGTCCTCCTAAATGTATGTGTCGTAGTTTGCCAGTTCTGGTCACATTCCCTCCCGTAATCCTGTCCTCATAAATGTCTGTGTCGTAATTTGCCAGTTCTGGTCACATTCTCTCCCGTAATCCTGTCCTCATAGATGTCTGTGTCGTAGTTTGCCATCTCTGGTCACATTCCCCCCGTAATCCTGTCCTCCTGAATGTCTGTGTCGTAGTTTGCCAGGTCTGGTCATATTCCCCCCGTAATCCTGTCCTCCTAAATGTCTGTGTCGTAGTTGCCAGGTCTGGTCACATTCCCCCCGTAATCCTGTCCTCCTAAATGTCTGTGTCGTAGTTGGCCAGTTCTGCCACTAGAGCTCGCGGATATAAAACAGAGAGAGCCTAATAAAACCTAAAAGGCGGCCTGCGCTGATGAAACTTGTTTGGCGCCAAGCTACATAATAGAAAGTATTTGGGCTGCTCTGACCTAGGACTACGTCTAATTTGTGACGGGTGCTCCAAGAGCCTCAGTCTCGACAAGCGTAGCTATTCCCCATACAAGACAAGTGGACAAAGGGGCTATCTACAAGTTTTGGAGATCCATCCCAGATACCCTTTAAGTTTGGGATTGTCATTTTGTTTTTAAGAGGGGACAGATTCAGGGGGGAAGAATAGGATATTTAGTAAAATTTCAACTATGCAGCTATTTATAGAGTATAATATCAGCAATCCAGAGTTAATGAACGAGATAATTACCACGGATATTCGAGAAAAACATCCGTTTGTTTTATTTAAGTATACCACATCTTATTTCCCATTCAGGCTGTATGCATGTATACACTGGTCGAGTAGGAATTATAGAGAAAGTGTACCATACATTTGCGGAAGGAGATAGTATAAAATCACTTACGAAAAAATTCTCCTTCATTACGTCTCCCGTATCCGAGCCTCAACCTCCTCCTTCACTGGAAACCCATTCTCTTCCAAGCCTGATGCCTTCCATGGCGTGGCTACAGATTGCGAGTCAGGCTAGTTTCGATTCTGTATCTTATTTTTATCGTAATCTTAGTTTGTTTCGTCAAAGAAATACTTTAGATTAATAAGTTTATAATTTTTGTTAAAGTCTATACTTAACATATTAAACTAATTTGCCACTAAACTGTATTGTTAGCAAGTTCTGAGGAAATAAAAACTTACTATAATAATATTTGAAAATTGCTCTTGAAAATTAATTGTGAAATTTCCAAGATAACATATATCTTTTCAGTCCTTTCCTTAAACATTCCAGATAAAAGATTCAATCTTTTCCCCGGCCACGTCTTACGCTGATGGAGTAGAGATGAGGATGATAGAATATAGAGGAAATATACTCTCAATTGCTTGGTGAGTGGGAAGCTATTTTTATTTTTTTTAAAAACCCACTCTCAGTCATCAAACTTTGACCTCTCTATCATTGGTAAGATAATTCAGATAGCAATTCCATTTCATTGTCACTACAAAATTTACTAAAACTACTTCCATATATTCATACATCAAGGCAAATGATCTGGAGCTGCTCCTTTTTTTATGGATAGAATCAATACCTGTAAAATAACATCTACTCTTATATTAATAAAATGAAGAGTTTACGTGTCTGTCCGTCATTAGCATTATTCAATATATACCGCATGCATAGGGATGAAATTTCAAAATTAGTAGCCCTTGTGCATGAACATGTGCATTTCAAAGCCAGAATTTTAAATTTTTGATTTTTTTTTACTTTTTGCAACACGTTTTACTGCCCACTCATAGGTTAAACACTTTTATCTTTTATTAAAAGCTGGGCTTAAAAGAAAGAAAATGAAGATTTATATCTGTGTGTTGCCCGGGAAACGCCGGGTACTTCTGCTAGTTACTAATATAATAAAATAGTATCGATGTTGAGCTCGAAAATTTTGTTAATACTCTCTAAATGTTTGTTTCTACTTGAATCCTAGTTTAGATGGTATTTAGACTGAAATGATATTTCGTCACGTCAGACTACCTCGGCGAGCAATGTCATGAGGACGGCAGCAGTTGGTCAGGCAGCAGTTGGTCAGTGACGCAGCACAACATAGTCTCGCGGTCTATCAATCCACCGTAGGGATTGTGAACACTGCAAAACTTATGGTTAAAAACTATCAAGATTTAAAAAATATATATAATCAAATTATCACTCACTAGAATTGACCATTAGAATCGATTTCAAAGACATCAATACAATCGTACTCGCCGCATCTTACTACCCGCCCACGCTACTCGCATTTTATTTAAGCCGTTGAAGTAGAATTTAAAGAAAATGTATCCACATTCACATATAGGTAGAGTGAGAAACTATTTATGAAATAGTACCTCGGTATACCCAGTTTTTATTCTAACACCGAATTTCCCCATCACTGGCAAACCAAACAAAACGCGACTGATGCCTTTGTCCAGGTGCCCACTGGACTGGTAAACGTATTATTTATTTACCTTCTTTTTACTAACCAACCAGGATAAACTAATTTAACACAGCATGGAGTATGGACGAAGAAGGTAGATTTTAGGTCAACTGTTCTCGCATTTGGGTGAACGGAGAGTAGGAAATCATTTAAAACCACCCTCTGTGAACCCAGCCGAGATTCTAACCCTGACCTCCTCGTCACCAGCAAACCAGACTATACGAGACTGATATAAGGTCACGCACACTCACCAATATTTTGTCTCGTTCAAGTGTGAAGTATTGTATGCTCTCACAGACTACGCAAGCATTGTTTGTAAAGGAACATATTGTGGTTGAGAGCATGTCGTCCCCAGTAGTAAGGTCGACATTTCCGGCGTCCACTGGTCCAGAAGAATCCAAAGGACTGTTTGGGTTGCTGAGGCCCTGCCAAGGTTCGTGGCATTTGGCCAGCTCAAAGACGAGCCGTTAGATACAGTTTTTCACAGTAGGAATGACGTCATTTATATCGCTGTCACTTACTTAAGTTTGGGTGCTGGTGAGCGCGAATTTAGTGCGCTAATTTTGCAGTTTTTATAGCATAAAAATTTTTTGAACAAAATAAATTAAATTTTTCTTCTATAGAAACATATAGTTTAGCTTTCTGCACATGCTAATCTCAACAGTTTTAGAATATCTGGCATGAGCATGGTGGCATTTAATGACAAACTTTTTAAATAAAGAGAAAAAGCTGTCATTAAATTCCAGGACACATCTGACAGATATTCAAGGAATGTTTAGATTAGCATGCGCAGAAAACTAAACTATATGTTTCTATAGAAGAAATATTTGATTTATTTTGGACAAAAATGTTTATGCTATAAAAACTTCAAAAATACTTCCCTAAACTCACGCTCACTAGTACCCAATCTTAAGAGGATACTATTTGTATGTGTGTTGTTGCAATGATGTTACTTATTTGTTTGAAGGAAGAGGTTGGGATCGCAAAGGTGGGGGAGGGGAGAAGGAGAAGGATGGGGGAAATTTTCCACAGCCTCCTTTATATACAGGTGCCCGCAATCATCCAATCCTTCCCTCATTCACAGCAAAAAATCTTGATCTAGTCCCACATGTGCTTAAATTATACTGCTTATTATTATTATTATTATGATTATTATTATTATTATTAGTAGTAGTAGTAGTAGCAGTAGCAGTAGTAGTAGCAGCAGTAGTAGTAGAAGTAGTAGTAGTAGCAGTAGTAGCAGCAGTAGTAGTAGCAGTAGCAGCAGCAGTAGTAGTAGTAGCAACAGTAGTAGCAGTAGTAGTAGTAGCAACAGTAGTAGCAGTAGTAGCAGTAGCAGTAGTATTAGTAACAGTAGCAGTAGCAGTATGTAGTGGTGGTGGTAGTAGTGGTGGTGGTAGTAGTGGTGGTGGTAGTAGTGGTGGTGGTAGTAGTGGTGGTGGTAGTAGTAGTAGTAGTAGTAGTAGTAGTAGTAGTAGTAGTAGTAGTAGTAGTAATAGTACGTCTTTCTATACGTTTGGGTTATACACATGTGTACTAATTACACTAATGTGTTAGGGACGAAAAAGTTTGAAATTAGGGAAAGTGTGCCCGAATTATTGTTAGTCTTGTCTATTGCGAGAGTGACGCCTTAGTTAGACCATTCGGCCACCAAAGTGTATTTTCAGTATTGCTATTATTACTATAACTATTATTAATGATTTTCTGAATCTAGCAGCTATTTAAATGCGTTATAAATGTGAGAAAAATGTATTATTAAAATGAAAGGACACTTTGAGCCTTTTTTTATGTACAGTATTTAATATTTAATTTAGTTGGTAAAATTGATAAAGAGTATCAATTAATTTAATGGTTTTGTTAAACAGAGAATCCCCAAAATGCCACTGTCCCTGGTGTATTGAATTCTCTTTTGCTTACTTAAACTACAGTAGTTCTTAAGTGAAATGGTGAAATGCTCAATGGCAGTTCTAAAGGTTGTAAAACCATTAAAGCAATTCTCAATGGTCTCAGAATGTTATGGTGTGGTCCTGTTAAAAGGAGGCTTCATTTTTTTAGGAAGGCTGGATATAGGTTTCTTACCACTTGGTCTCTTGGTCTTTGGTCTCGGAGCTGCGACATCTTGCGTGAAACGTTGTTGAAATTTAAGCTATACCACATTTCCATTGTTACTTTTGTTTATTAAACTTTAAGGTTTTTTATTTTTTAGGATATTCAGATATTCTCTATTTTGACGTGAGCCATATTTTTTAAATTAACCATTACTTCTTAAATAAGGCAGAGTTTCTGAAGTCTGTAACGTATCTCAGCGCTCTGTTAGGTGGCCACCTTAAATAAGACGGAAATATTAGTATAGTTTTGATATAGATATTATTAGTAAGTTATGCATAGTCTGTTTTACATAGGTAGATTTTATGTAGTCTTATTTTATATTTGAAGTGCTTAGTTTGCTTTTTATGGTATTTTCCTGGCCTGAACAACTATACCTGGAGTCAATTCAGTTTAATAAACTAAGCTAGGCAATTTATTATTTCAAGGAATAGATTACTAGAAATTGATCTTTCACAGTGAAACGGAGGTTACGGCTGATTAACCGGGGTATTAAATCCCCGATTATGATAGAAACAGAAATTGCATCCAAGGGCAGTTTTCTGAATTCCTCACTCAGCAAAATCCAAATTGTGATAAGCGAAGAATGCAGAGAACCGCACTTTAAAGTGATTTATTATTCGAGCGTAGTCGTGTAATTAAGTCTTGGTTAATCGGCCGCGAGACAGATGTACTCTTAATTACGTTTTGTGGCATGAGCTTCCGCCTGTGATCTGCTTTTCAACCGAAGACAGGGTGAGGCAGAAGCCCCTAACTCACTGGTGAGACTTCCGGTGCTGCTTAACGAGAACTGAGCCGACCTTGTTGGATGTTTCGTTTCCTGTCCTGCGCACAATGAAGTCAGTTCTACCGCAGACCACAGTGGATTGATCATCCAAGTTATTGTTAGTGGCAGGTAGTGCCAGGGTTGGCTATCAGCTACTTAAACTGACTGGTCTGAGACTACAAGATGAATAGTGTCAGGATTGGCTATCAGCTAATTAAACTGGCAGACCTGAGACTACAAGATGAAAAGTGCTAGGATTGACTATCACATACTTCGACTGACTGGTCTGAGACTACAAGATGAATAGGATCAGGATTGGCTATCAGATACTTCAACTGAATACTGACCCGTAGGTACGTACAAGGTTTATTAAACACAATATGAGGGGTAGGTATTAGGCTAATCCAGATAAAGTGAACTAACAGTAGCGGGGAGAGATTGAAAATTCAGTGAAACCTTCCCTACCTCTCCCCTAGTGCACTTGGCTGAGATTGGAACCTTAACCTCCCCCTTGCCACCCAGTAAGCCCACTGGGCCTGACACCTTACACCTCCTGACCATCAATATGGGTCTCAAGTATGACTGTCTCAGGTTAAGTTACTGTGGATTCACACGATCGCCGAAAAATTAGCGCAGAACAGAAACGTGGCCACGTGACAAGCTCGAAGCAAATCATAAAATTTCTTCTTTATCGGCACGAGTTCCGCTAAAGTTCAACTTATTTCTACTTTGTCCGCTCTGCCTGAGATGTTCGGCACAGGAGAACCAATCAAATTTCAGAACCAGCCATCTCAAATCAGTGCGCACGCTAATCTGTGTGCGTGTGTGAGAAGCACGGCAAGTATCCCAACCTAAAGACCAAGACTCAAGCAAGCGTGTGTGAGAAGTCACGGCAAGTATCCAAACCCAAAGACCAAGACTCAAGCAAGCGTGTGTGAGAAGCACGGCAAGTATCCCAACCCAAAGACCAAGACTCGAGTGAGAAGCTGGCGGGGTGCGTTGAACCCAAAAAAAGATGTGTCCGAGAGAGAACTTGTACTTGGTTTCCAAGAAATTGGAGTGACTTCGGCCCCAACAGTCCATCCCATCAAGCAATAATCATTACATTTTTATGACTAAGTCATTACACTGTTTTGTTGTATTTACAAATACGTACATTAGTCCGTCCTCTTGCTCACCGGCCATAAAAAACAGAATATTAATTACTAGTTCTGACCTCTGGTAGGGCTCAAAATAAACAAGCTGGGATTGATATTTTATTCATTTTTTTTTTAACTTCATCGATGAGCTCGTGGACTAAACGTCAAACCAGTCTAATTTGAATTACCAGTGACTGAGAGGCTGGGGCTGTAACCCCGACTGATTATACTTATATACAAACTTGAGGCATTAAACATGCACTTTCTGAACCAAATGATGATATCAGCACACGATAATTTCAATGAGCAAGAGTGAAAGGGCTTACAAATTTTTCTGGGAAAGGTATTTTCACATACCTTCCAGGGTTCTTTTACATGCCACAATCGAACCACATTGGGACCAACGGCTTTACTTCCCCTCTGAAGGAAGTTGTACTACAGATTTTTATCACCCAAGAAAAGCCCATATACCCCGGCTGGGATCGAACCCACGAACATTGGGTCCTGAGGCAAGCAATTTATCCCAAGAACACCGTTGTTTATATTGAGGGTGATTTTTTTCTAAATTATTTCCCACTCTCCCTCTACTCAAACATGGGTACATTTCTTCTAAATGTTACCTTACTCATCCTCTCCTTATTAGTATAAATAAATTCGAATGGTCTGAATGGGCGGTATGATGCTTTGCACGCATTCATATTCAGGTTCAAGAAAGTAAATTCACACGATTGATAGAATAAGACCCGCACCGGTGTCAAACTGTATGTTTTGCCATTGATGGGAGGGTTGGGGTTTAAATCCTGGCTCATAATTTTCCCTATGGTTTCTCACGCTCCCTCCTTATAATTGCGGATATATTTCCTCTAAATTGTACCTTCTTTTCCTTATTCTATTAGTATTGATTCAAATCCATACATCCCTGACAGGTATTGAGACGTGGTGGAAAAATAGTAGATTGTCACACACAGAGATGGTAAATGTATGATAAATATCTTGAACTTTACTATAAAGTGTAAGCGGTGTTAGCATACCGTCAATACAGCTGTTCTCATAGAAGGTAATTTTGTTGTGTGCATTTTATAGTGTAAGCAGGATTTATAAAACGTTGTACTAGAAGGTGTGCGCTAAACGATACCATTTTCCAGGGAGAAGCGCCAACATTATACCTGACGTCGGGATTGTTTCAAGAGAGATAATTTATAACTAAATTCCCACACTTGAAAACTTTCTGTCTACAACATGTCTTGTTCTTATAGTACAGGGTGTTCTGAAAGTAAAGATACAGAACTCCGTTAAGTAGGGCCATATCCAAGGGGAGTTTGGCGATTTCACCTCTCAAAATTACAAATATAGTAATATACCATTAGTAGCAAATTGTATGATGTGTTAAAATTATATAAATATTAATTCATTAATGTTATAATGAGTATCGTTACTGAAGAAAACCTTACAACAATAGTTAATTTCAATAAATAAAATATATTAGCATTACTGTTTAAGAGGACGGGTTAATTTTATTTTTTTTAATAAATATATAGACATATTGTTAACTGTTTTATTTTAATCTTCTCTTATTCTAACAAATCCCATTACATTTTTCTCTACAAGTCTTGAAAGTTCGCCTCCTTCTTTCCAATACATTTAAATTAATTTACAAATCAACAATTTTTGAATATCTGTCATGGACATTACGTAATTTTACCAGAACTTATTTCTTAGTTAAAAAAATTGTTGGTAAAATTCCGTGATACTTATGACTAGGGTTGGGTGAAGCTTCGAAATATCGATTTGACTTTGGAACAAATATTACCTTTGAGTTCGTTTCGAAAAGAATTCTGGCTTCGACAATTTAGAAGCTTCACTAATAAATTTTAATTTAATTTAGCACCGCATCTTACTACCCGTTCGGGTTATACGCTTAAATATTAATTACGCTAATGGTTAGGAATTGGAAAGGTTGAATTTAGAGGAAGTGAACCCGTATTTACGTTGAGATAGAGTGGAAAACTGTTTAGGAAAAACCACCCCAGTTCATCCGACCGGGATTTGAACCTCAATTTCTTCATCCTCGGCAATCGAGCTCAACATGAAGATAGCGCGTTAGCTATCTACTCCACTGAGGTGGGTTTCGTTAGTAAAGATATTGATAATAACTGGATTTATCGGAATAAAACTAAATATTACCAAAAATTGTGCAATAAAACATTTCCAAGTTATTTAAGGGCATAAAGATATGTAAATCACAACACTATTTTTTAAGGCATAGAACAAATAATATAAAACTATTCGAACCTCAAATCAGCTTTGAGAATATTTAATTTATTCGATTCGAATTCTCTTTTGATTAAAAAAGTGGACTTTGTACAAACCTACTCATGGCAGATATTCAAGAACTGATGAGATGTCTGTGTGTGTAAAATTAAAATAAATATTCAATTGAATGAAAAATGACAAACCCGGTTCAATTACTGTGTCTAGATTGTAATTTTACATCTGGTTGAATTTGATTTAGCCATCAGGATTTATTGTGCAGATCAGGCCCTGACTAACATTTTGGGGGGCCCTGTGCCAATTAGAACTCAGGGCCCTTAGAAGTTAGTTCCCCAATGAATGATTATGAATCTTACGTATACATATATCATGTATGGATAATTTTTTTTGGAGACAAACCTTTTTTGCAAACGTTCAGCAATCATGGTGAGTACCGTGAGTTTTGTTATTAACCTATTAATTATTAATACTATAGTAACTATTAAACTATACAGCCTATTATAATTATTATGAATGAATTATAGTACTGTAAATTAATAGTTAGTAATATAATAATACTGGACATATATTCATAGACTATTTTAATGTAACTGCATTTTACGTAGTCCGCCGTCTGCAGATAAAATAGTAATAGTAATAGCATTAGTATAGTAAAAATATTTTGCTAGCCAAAACTCTTTTTTTTTTTTTTTTGCGTTTTTTT
>CABFWB010000426.1:152025-205787 GCA_902151455.1 Timema bartmani | reverse complement strand
TCATTGCAAAATTGTAGGACTATTAGAAATAAAAAACTTTTATTTGACATATATTTTTATAAAAGCAACAGTTTCTGAGATATTTGCAAATATATTAATACAATTTTGTGAGCTTTAGTTGTAAACATATACTACTTAAGTCTTAACGCAATAATTCTCCAATGCTATAGAGTAATTAAATATAAGTATCTAAAAAAGTATGTTATTTTTCCTTTAAACTCTTAGGAGAAATGTTTGCACAGCAATGATCTATCTTCATTTTAGAATCAATAGTCAATATTTACATTTTTTATTGGTCAAAATGTATAAATGAATAAATAAATATCAATGCGATGACTTGAAGATGTCGAACACCTTATAAAATTTTAAAATTTTAACCAGAAATCGAAATTTTAATACGAAGTGTTGACCCTTGTGGACCCAATATTAATCTTTTTTATTTCATTATTTTGTAACCCCCTTTTCCCCAAATCTCCCTTCGTAAGGGATAGTAAGACAATGGAGAGAGAAAGTCTGTGTGGTGCACCATACCATTTATTTACTTTATAGTTTCAATGTGTTTCTGTAACATTGTATTAATTCATCTATGCTCTTTGTGTTTCTATATAAGTGTATATTACTTCGTTTAACTCGTATTGGATAGTGCTTAGACAAAGCTTGCGTTGTCCAAGCAATCCATCCGTTTGTTCACTTATACTTGAATTACCACTTTTGTGGTTTTACATGACAGCTAGCAGAAGCTAGCAGATGCTATCAGTAATGCCAACATTGTCTGAAAGTAACTTTTGTCAACATATTTGTAAATAATTATTATTTGCTAAGTGTTACTATTATATAATCACTAAAAATATTATCAATCTCTTTTAATAATACTTCCCCAAGGATTACAGTATAACTTTCTTTTACATAATCAAATTTAAGAAAAAAAAAAGTCTAGTAAATTCATTCTAGTTTTTCTTTTAATTCTTGTGGCAATTACAGGTTAAATAGAGCGTGAAATTTTACATTTAATGGTATTATATTCAGTTATTAATATTTTTATAACTGGCCTCGCATAGTTTGTTGCTTTAAACCTGTTACGGGTACTGTTCTGTTTCAAATATTTAATCTATTTTAATATATTGACTGTCGTAATAGTAATGAGATTATTTTTCATTTTCTATTTTCTATTTTTATACATTGAAAATATTCTTTTCCTATATGGTATATGCTCCCAATTTTCAAGGAATAAACGAACCATTCCATATTAAGATAAAGGAGTGAGAAATCCTATGGGAGATGTCATATCATTTACTTTTCTTAATTTTCTTATATATTTACTTAAATATAATGTTCATTATTTCACTTTAAATAAAAATACATATCAATAAATATTGAAAATAATGTCCTAATAAAAGTTAAATGTCACGTTTTTTAAAAATTTTGTAAAGCCTGCAAAGAGACTCCCTCTGAGTTGGACTTAACCAACAACCCTCTGTAGCCGTTACTTAACTTAAGTCAACATTTTAGGGGGTTACATTATATTTATATGCTGCTTGTGGATTTGACCTGCAGTCTAAAAGTAATATGTCTCTAATATAACCTCACTAGGAATTATTTCAATTTTTTTAACACAGAAAAAATAAAATAATACATTCTCTAGACTTTAATTCGTCCTGAAAAACTCGCGCGCGAAATTTAATACTCTCCGTTAAGACATTATTTACGTTTATTTAGAATGTTGTTTCTTTTAAATAAAGCTTCACAAACGAAACATTAACAAATAGTCTCAACATTGTTCACTTGTCAGCAGAAATATAAAAAAGTTTAAAAAAATGAGTTGGGTTCAAAGAACTGACACATAGTTCCCATCTAAACCTTTTCTCAAATATGGTTGCATTGACATTGTTATTATTATTTTGAGTTTCTAAGTTTGACTAATTTAAATTCTTTGCAAACTTGATGAAGCAATTCTTATTTTCATCTAAGGACCTTAACGGGAACACATACACAATCATTTTGAATTCTTTCTATACTTTATAATAGCACTTTGCTTTTACAAAGTCATCAAGATAATTTCTTTTAAGAACTCTTTTATAAAGTGCCATTCATAACTAGCTGATAAGTTTTATTGAAATATTATTTTGAAATTGTATAGGCTGTACACATGAAAATTAAAATATAAATTTTCAATATTTGTTATGAAAATGAAAAATTTTTTTTAATGAAAAGTCAAATAGCATGTTTCATTTTTATTTTTTACTTGAATTGATATTTTATTTTTTAATCTCTATTAGCTACTAACTACTTGTGAAATTGTTTTATGTGATTTTCGTGTTGTTAACCTCTGGCTTAACCCTATTGGGTTTTTTTTCGACCGAATGTTATTTAGGTGGTTCCTTTTTTTTTTAACTAAAATATAAACTTTATAGCTGTTGTTATCAGTAAGTAAAGTTATATCCTTGTGTTTATACAATTTACATATATTTTGGTTTATTGTTCAGTAAGTGAATGATTTATGACGAAGCGTGCAATCAAAAAACTGCATCCATGATAATTTAGTAAATAATATAATAAGATAAGAACATTTTCATTCCTCTATTTCGTTGAAGATGATAATTTAGTCTATTTAATGGTACGGCCTTTTAGTTTTGAGAAGGGCATCTAAAGACCAAATACTTTAGATTATTTTTATGTGAATGTTGATTTTAATGCGAGTTTATGCTGTGATATATTTTGGTAGGAAAATCTGTGTCCTGTCTTATCTTTTATAAGATGACATTACACCTTTGAAATAACAGCCATATAATATTTATCTATGTAAATAAAACAACATGTATGTGTTGTTGGCCCGTAGCTCCAAGAACATAAGTCTTTGAGGTCTGAAATGTGGGGACTTTAGATATCTTTTTAAGGTAAGGATGGGAGGGAATATAAGATAAGGTTAATACTTTTTCAGATTTTATGACAAAAAACTATTTTTGATCCAAAGACAGTAAAATATGCCCTCATTGGATACATTTAACAAAAAATTTAAATCATATTAATGTTAACAGTTTTTGAATATCTGTCATAGCTCATAAGTGTTGCATAAAATGACCAGAACTTTTTATCTTTATTTGGCAAATGTGTAGTCAAATGCCACGAGGCTCATGGCAAATATTTTAGGTCTATTGACATTTAAAAACGTAGAGAATTAAACTTAATGTATCTACTTAAGATATATTTTTATTATTTTGGCCAAGAAAAATATTTTTATCATAAAAACTGACAAAATATCAACATTAGTTGGCGTTACTCTCCATCACACCCTGACATTTGACTTAAAGGGTTCTAAATTCGATTCCAACTTGTATTCAATCCTTAATAATGGCAAAATATAAATTATAGTTAAATTAAAAGTTGTTTTTAGCCAAAACATTTTTAATTTTTATTAAGTAGACCTGTTTGTCAATCTCAGCCTCGTGAGGAGAAGTGAGGAGCTACTTGAATAAAGAAGTAGCAGTTCCTGTTTATAAAACTGAGATTAACGACCATCGGGCTCGTTGTGCTGACCATATGATACCCTCTATCCGCAAATGTTGGCACTATCATCGCTAACGGTGGCTGCTTCTAGGTCGGTATAGCTCGCTTGTGGCTTCACAACACGGAGAGACCTGTTTGTTTTAAGAGTCAAGGCTATGATTATTAATTATTTCTCTTGATGTGTGATTTTTGAGGATGATCATTTTTTAAACTCCAAGAAGCAAGAACGAATATTCATTTCTAATCTTCAATTTGAAAAACCAATATATAGCTACCCCACGCCGTTTGTATATTGAGTGTTCAAGAGCAGCCATCGAAAAACAATATATAGCTTTTCCAACCATAATCAAGATCTTTTATTTGAAGTTCAGTAGGTGTGTTGGCTTCAAATCCTCGTGAGTAGCCTCAAGTTCAGAGTTTTACTGAACATATATCCAGGTTTGGTCTCTTAGACAGCCGCACTCAACATCCGGATACTCCCACCTAATATTTGTTGGTTTATTTTTGTGGAGGGATAACGTTCAACCATCTCTCACAGAANGTTAAACTATTGAACAATGGTGCTTGTTAGGTTAGTCTGATTTTGAGCTCATCGAGGCCTTATCCTGGCTTGCTGCACGAGGAAGAAGGACATAATAGAATACCAGTGGTTGGGAGTTTAATGAAACCCGGCAGTCTCAAATCTACATTTTTATAACTTCATTAACTTTAACTAACAGCAACTATCATCATTTTGACTTATAGTGACTTCCATCCCACCTTAATTCGTAGTGACTTCTACCCCCCTTAACTTATGGA
Source organism: Timema bartmani (assembly GCA_902151455.1). Taxonomy (NCBI): domain Eukaryota; kingdom Metazoa; phylum Arthropoda; class Insecta; order Phasmatodea; family Timematidae; genus Timema; species Timema bartmani. The sequence continues at coordinate 201,485 of CABFWB010000426.1, read as the reverse complement.
GACTTCCATCTCCCCTTAACTCATGTTGACTTCTATCACACCTTAACTCATAGTAACTTTAACACCATATAACTTAAAATAGCTTGTATTCCCACCTTAGCTCATGTTGACTTCCATCCCACTTTAACTCAAAGCGACTTCCACTACACTCTAACTCATAGATCCCCAACCTTTTTGTACCTTAGAGCACATTCAAAACTAACGGTAGTGCGGCGGGCACCAATTAATTTTTCAACTAAATTTAGAGACGAACATAATTCTTAATGCAAATAACACACACACAAAATACATTTTATTTTAAAAAATGGTGAGTTTAAAATTTAAAAAAATATTTTTTAAAATTCGCATATAAAATAACGCAAATGATACACACGCAAAGTTAGTCCAAAACCAGTTTAAACAATTGAAACAATTCTCACCAAATCAAACGTCAATGTCAATAAATTTAAAAAAAACTGTTTTATTTACGGTTTTAACAAGACCAAAATAAATACACAAGGAAATATTTAACTACTCACCACTATTTTGGTGCTTAGGTACATTTTTAAAATATATATTTATTGTGGGTTTATTCAGGCAACAAAGCTGGGTAGACCCATGTCAAGATATTCACAAAGGAAATAGGAAGTATTAGCATGGTATTAGTGAGTAGAATGATAGTTCCGAGTAATAAAGTACACTTTGAAAATGGGCCGGCAAAGAAAGAGAAATGAGAGGGATGGATTGGAAAAGGGGGGGCGGGGGCTTTCAATCACCAACTTCTTGAGAACAGCAAACATGGAGATAAGCACAAACTTGATTTTTGTCGGAAAAGTGACAGAACTTTTTAGCTGTGGTCAAAGAGTGGCGGGCAGGTGTAAAAGGCTCGGTGGGCGCCATGATGCCCGCGGGCATAGGGTTGGGGACCCCTGCTTTAGAGGAAATGTAGGCCACATTTGAGGTAAGAGAACGTGGGAAACTATGTAGAAAAAATCACCTTCTGTGCATCCAGCTGAAATTCGAACTCTGACCTCGCTGAACCTTAAAAAACTAGTACATAATAATATGATGTTGTACCCACGTGTCCACCGATGTAGCTCTATAGTATACCTCAGTTTTAGCTTATGTGGTGCTGACTGACAGTTCACAGCTGACTTCTGACAGTCAACATCTAGGTATATACCTAAATTTTGACTGTCAGAAGTGACAACTGCTAAACACATGTTTTTTGCAGATCATATGGTTCGGCATAGAGATACACAATTTGATCTGGTAGCTTTTCAAAGCCGTCAGAAGTCAGCTGTGAGCTGTCAGTCAGCACCACATAAGCTAAAACTGAGGTATAGCTATTTGTTTCTATATATTTAAAATAATTTATTATTTATTTAAGATTATTAACCTTCAGTTTCTAAGCCAACTGATTATATCAGCACTCGAGAATGTCTATGAGCGAGAGTGAAAGGAATCACCAACTTTGCCGGGAAAGGTATTTTTAACATACCTTCCCGGTTTCTTTTACATGCCTCAATTGACACTGGACCAACGCCTTTACTTACCCTCCGAAGGAAGTTATACTACGAATTTTTACCGCTCAAGAAAAATCCGTTGACCCCTACCGGGTTTGAATCCACGAACAAATGATCTTGAGGGAAGCTCTTAACCCCAAAACCACGGAGGTAAACTAATATAATTAATATCTTTACAATATTGAGAAATTGTTATTTTCCCAGATGATTTTGTGGTTTAGCGAAATACCCGAGGTAGTATTTAGTAACTTATTTTAATACAAATACCCGCCATCAAGTATTAAAGTGATGAAGATATATAGAACAGTTGAAAGTATCTATAAGTGTTATTTTGTTATTCAAGCACTCTAAAACTAAATTACTATGTTTATGTGTAATGTGTGTGAAAATGACTGCAGGCTTGATTGTAATAGTAATATAAAAATATTGCAGATAGCAGGCCGGTCATCTTTATTTCGTGGCCCAATTGCAGCCCGTGGGCCGTGAGTTTGCGGGCCCTGGGTTACAGAATAGTGCTGCGTGTCTTATTACCCATTCATGCTGTTTGTATATCCACACAAATGTGATTGGGATTAGTAAATTGTAATTTGGAAATAGAGGAATCCCGTTAGTATAAACCAACTTAGTACACCCATCTGAGATTCGAGATCCAGACCTTTTCTTCATAGGTTAACGAGGTTAGACGAGCTTGGCCTTTTAGTCTACTTGCCCATTGCTGCTGGTATTCATAATCTTAACACGTGTGTTTTTAATTTTTTAAATTGCCACTTCTTGTGTTTAGATGATTAGTGTGTTCAACCAAAAGTCTAGGCGGCCCTTATTCGATTCTGAGGGGGGATTTTTTTTAAAATTTTCATTGCATCTTACTACTTATTAGGATTATATGCACTTGTTAGTAAATTAATGAGGTATAGACGAGTTAGGTAGAATTTGAGGGGAAACGCCCCCACATTTGCATGAAGGAAAAGGAAGAAACCATTTTAAAAAAGCCTCTGTACACCCAGAAGAAACTATAGCCACAACACCCCAGTCAATAGCAAAACTAAACAAGACAGGATTAGCATCTTTGTTCGCGAGCCCTATAGGGGCAGTGGCTGTGATCAAGTGGGTATATTTGTCTACCACTAATCTAAATCAGCTAAGATTCAGGGTGATGCTAGTCTCGTGGTCTTAGGCATTAGGGTAACAATAGACTGACTGGTGACAAGGAGACCTCGAGGTTCAATTATTGGCTGGGTGCACTAGAGGTGTTTTCCCACGGATAATTTATCACTGTGTCTTTCTTGTGTGTGTGAATTTGCTTGAAAATAACCCTTTTCATCCCTTCCCCTTGAATTAATCCTTAAGTAAACATTTTATTTGAAGTAATAATTAAGAGTGTTAAACTTCTTAGAGCATTCATTATCATGTTTGTTTATTTAGTTGAGGGCTCCGGGTTCAATTTCCTGCATAGCCGAAAAATCTATCATTGGTGAAATTGGGACTTTCCCTTTCACGAATTAAAACTTGGGGGATTGTGTGTTGTGTATATCCTATAATTTAGTTTGTAAGTCATGTGCTGACATAATCAGTAATTAGGTTAAATACTTCAAAATATTAGTAATAAAAATAAATAAGCTATTGAGAAGCCATTCTTAGTGCCATTGGCACACTGCACTTGCCCCCACCATCCCAGGGAATTTTCCAGTTAATGTTATACATGAAATATTTTCTTTTATAATAAAACATTGTTCACATTTTTTAATCTTCTAGTTTGTCTTACAATATTTTTCTTCAAACATTTCCGAACTACCAGATTCACAATTGTATTATGTGGTCACCCCATCCACTCGACGCGTTTCCGAATAAAACCTATCACACTACTATATTTTAAACGAATGTCGACTGCTGCTGTCTTAGAATCAAATTGGTAATGACCGTATACGCTTTCAGTTTCTATTTAATAAGGTAATGTGTTTATGTAATGGTGTGAAGTGAGTTAAAATTATATAATTTTTATCTTCTTTTTTATTTTAAATGTATGGCATTTTATTTTTATAAGTTTACTAGTTGCATTCAGTTTGAAGCCAAACCCTGCTCTCTGTAATGGGAGAATATATTTTGACTTCCCTGAGAATTGTCTGCGGGTGCCACTGATTGATCAGGATATTACTGTCAGAGTCAGGAACATCATCCGTGCAACCAAAACATAAATATATTTAATTGTTTCCTCTGGGGAGTGTGTATAATTTACCTTTCTTCAGTAAGTTAACATTTTTACTTTTTTTTTAAAGGGGTCTGAACTGGTATATCTACTTTTATATGGCCTCTTGCATAATATTTCGAACAGTTAAAAAAATATATATATATTTTCCCAAAATTCTGACATGACAAACCAGTTTTAATGAACGTTATTCCACCGTCCATAATTGAAACGAGCCATTGTTCGTGGAACTTCACACATTAGCGTGGTTGAGAATAATTAGCGCTAGTGTGAGCGAACGTCGATATGGAGACGTTATGGCCCACTTTTTCCCACGCCTCTCGGAATTAATCGACTATTGTGTATACAAGTCATGGAGCGTTTCGGTGGATCTGCGGTGGTCGAATTCATGAGAGCGATAAGTTGCCATTTAGTTCGGGGCACATCCGCGGGTAGCAGTGTACGTCCTGCAAGTCATATCACACCAAAGTGGATTTTTCTACGTCTTAGTACCCGTTTGGGCTATACGCATGTATATGCTAAAACAGTTTTCATAGCATAGATGAGCAAAATATTATTGGGAAGAAATGTACACGTATTTCCGTGTAGTAGTTGTGAAAGCCATTTAGGAAAAAACGTCAAAACACACTTTCGATACACCTGAATGATATTTGAACCCCAACCAACCCATCACCAGACAACTATACCCTGTGAAGCTGACGCCTTGGTCCACGTGTTCACTGGTGTGAGTTATATTAAAAAAGTATTTGAGCTGAAAATCACTACGATCAAATTTTTCGCCCATTTTTTAAATTGGAAGTTAAAAACTTTCTCTCATTTCTGATCTTTCAAGTAGGCCTACAGGACGGTTGAAATTCAAATTTCTATCTAGGTATACTAAAGTGCATAATGCCATAAGTGAGTGGGGGGGCATGGGTACATTTTCCCCCCTGCAAATGCAAAGTGTAGGGGGGGCAAGGATCTTGGACAAATTGTTTAGCAATTTACTTATGATACTCGTGACCACTGACCAGTAACATTAAACAAGAATGATTAGACTAATTCTTTCTTTAAAAATTCGAATTTCTTAATTTTTTTTGGATCATAACACAATATCAAAATATATTTAAGTCTTTCTAAGGTTGAATAAAAGTTAAAAGTAAAGCAATGAAAAAGAAAGATGAAAAAAAAAAAAAATTTGGTCCTAGCCCTAGGTTTTGTGAATGAACTATTTGGCAAGAAATTTACACCAATACTTTTAAAACAATTACATCAGTTCTCTACACGATCGATAGATCATGCACGGTCAGTGTCCATGTTAGACAATAAAATTTTCATGATCTGTCTATTTTGTAGCCTGTGCCATGAGGCCACTTAATTTGTACATAGCTATAGAAACTAGCGTATTTGATTTTTCTCCGTTTTCATACTGTATTGTGTAGCCTCTACTATAATTCCACGTAATTTGTTTACAGTTATATATTAGTCACTGCCGTGTATGATTTTTTCTGTTTCCAAACATTATTTTTTGTGTGAAAACGATAGAAGTTTGCTAATTCCGTGAACAGTGTCGTTAAAACCGATTTAGAAGTTTCAAAACTCATTTGATTAAGATGGGATGCTAGTGAGCGTGAGTTTAGGGCAGTATTTTTGAAGTTTTTATAGCATAAACATTTATTTGGCCAAAATAAATCAAATATTTCTTCTATAGAAACATAGAGTTTAGTTTTCCGCACATGCTAATCTCAACAGTTTTTTAATATCTGTCAAGGATGTCCTGGAATTTAGTGACAACTTTTTCTCTTTATTTAAAAAGTTTGTCACCAAATGCCGCTATGCTTATGAGAGATATTAAAGAACTCTTGAGATTAGCATGTGTGGAAAACTAAACTCTATGTTTCTATAGAAGAAATATTTGATTTATTTTGTTCAAAAAATGTTTATGCTATAAAAACTGCAAACTTAATGCACTAAACTGGTGCTCACTAGCACCCCACCTTAAGGTTAATAATTGAAAACATTGAGAGAGAAATGAATAGGACTGCAACTGCAATTATTAATGTGAACCATTGTTCAAAAATCAAAGTGAATTCAGAAGGCTAACAAAACAAGTCCCACCACAATATGTTAGTAGCCCTTTTCAGTGGCCGCATGGTCTAACGCGCTACTCTCGTGTTGGACTAGACTGTCAAAGATGGGAAGATCGGGGCTCGATCCTGGCTGGGTGCACCGAGGGTGGTTTTTCCTAAACAGTTTCCACTCAAATGAAGGTGCACTTCCTCTAAATTAAACCTTCATAATCCCTAAACCATCAGTGTAATTAGTACATTAGCGTATAACCCAAACGGGTAGTAAGACGCGGTGCTAAAATACATATAAGTTTATCTATATATATATATTAGTATGTTAGGCGTTAGTAAGTTTCGTACTTTGAAAAAAAAACAATAAACAGAGTGTAAAGAATAAAGCATGCTTCAAAGTTTCTTAAATACATAACGTTCTCCACCACAGGTTGAAATAAGTATATATGTCACAGGAAAAGTAGATTGTTAGGGAGAGTTGACTCGGCCTAGGTAAAGTCGACTCTTACTAAAAGTATCAGTAAAAGTTGATAGAGAATAAACAGATCAACTTTTCCTAGGAAGAGTTAACTATGCCTGCTGTGGTTTAGTAAAAGTTGATTCCGCGATGTTGCTCTCCACATGCGACTTCGCGCGCACATCTTTGTTTTGAATATCCCAGCTCTATTTGTTTACTGTTGTTTTCTAGGTTAGGTTAGGTTAGGTTAGGTTAGTTCTGCAACTCAAAGTGTCACAAATCTTTACCTTGATGTAATAAATAATAAATATTCATATCTCTCTTTGTATCATAAAGGTTTTGCTTTTTTATTTGTTTTTTATTAGGTAGTAGACCATTTACTTGCAAAAAGTCAATTTTTACTAACTCAAGGTAGTAAGAGTATAATTTCCCTAGGTACGGTCAACTCTGACTAGTAAATGTTGATCGAAATTCATCACTTTTCGCTTTTAATCCACTTTTACTAAAAAAGACCAGTAAGAGTCGACTCGGCCTAGGTAAAGTCGACTCTTACTGGAGAATCTACTTTTCCTGTAACATATACACGTTTTAAAGCTATGAATATTGTTGTTAATTAGTTTTAATATCATTGAGTAGTTGAGATTTAATATATTCTAGTTTTAATTTCTTTTTATAAATATTCTACGGGCTGTATCACATTTTGCCAGATATACTGATAGTTTCTATTATATTTTCTCTAGCTCTGGCTGCTGTATTATAAACCTATAGTGAAATGTGTTTAAGGGGCTGTAGCCCTATTATCATCTCTTCTGACCAGTCAACCTAAGCTCAAAATATTAGAAAGGCTTATTAAACTTAGGGAATAATAGTTTTCATATCGTAATTTGGGACTTTTTTACCTTATCGTATAAATAGAAAGTACTATAATATGGAAATTTTCAACCTCGTGATCATAAGTTCTTAAATTTTCTGTCCCCATATCTTTATTTCCCTGGGGCTACAGCCGAAATGGCTTAATGGATTTTGTTCAATCCTGGTAACTAGGTGCTACATGGTCATACATCAGGATTATAGCCCTCAAATTTTTACATGCGACTAGTTTTTGAAAATTTAGAATAGGCTATTTCAAAAATGCAACTAACTAAAAAAATTAAAATTACTAATAGTTTTTAAAAATCTATAACTTAAGAGTGTTTCATGATTTAAAGAAAATCTATTGATTTGTTTATGTAGAAGAAAACCTGTTAATAGTAGTAAGAGACTTTTCGTAATGATACATTTCAGAAAATTTTGTTCCTAATTATATCAGACTAGGGAGCCAAAAATTAACGTATGACTTGAACAGGTAGTAAGACGCTGTGCTAAGAATATATATATATATATATAAATTTGTATTACAGTTATTTTTATTTCTATTATTTCAGATCCTACAGTCTCAAATGTCCAAACTGTCCTTTTCCCAATTGAATATGAAGATAGTTCATCTGTTTGAAAGCTCCATCAACATTCAAATGTTCATCCTATACCTTTTCAAAATGAACATTAAGATATTACTTCTGTTGAAAAGCCCATTAAACCTTCAGGTGTCCAACCTGTACCTTTTCAAATTGAACACAAAGATATGGCGTCTGTTGAGTGGCCCCATCAACCTTCGAATGTTATTCCATAGAATCAAGGCAAAATAAATCACCATTTTCAAAATCATAGCTATAAAGATCATCCTTAGCTTCATTTTAATATAAAGCATGAAAAAGTGTTTTGGTTATTTTGTGTACAAGCTCTGAAGACAAAATGTGTTGATTATCAATCAAATCATGACACGTTGCTGACTTCAGAAGGATATCATAATTGGAAGAAAGTATATCATAAGTTTAAAAAACATAAAGTTCCCCTCATCACAAAGAGTATATCTAGTATCACAACAAGTAATCTATGATCAGGCTAAAAACCGTGTTCCTTTAAAAGCTATATTACTTCAACTTTGTTTTTAGCACGTCAAGAACTATCATCTAGGGCTAAGGACACTGATGAAGGAAATCTAATTCAGATTATTCTTTTGAAGAAAAATGACATTCCAGAACTTGAAATTCTTTGACGCACAAAAAAAAAAACTTCATCTGATATCCAAAATAAAACCGTAAACATCATTTCTCATTATATTATTCACAATGTTGTTGAAATTATATTTTAAAAAGGTGAATTTGTTCTAATATTGGATGAAACCGGTGGCATTATTGGCAAGGAGCAGGTGTCAATAAATATCCAAGCTATAGATCATGGCAAGTTCAATAATGATGAGGTGTTCATTGGATTATACGAAACGCCATCAATGATGAAGAAGCATTATTTAGTTTAATAAAAGATGCACTGCTTCGCCTCAGTTTCGATTAAACTATCTACGAAGACAGTGCTACGAACGTGGCTCTAACATGGCTGGTGAAAAAATTGTAGTGACAACAAGAATACTAGCAGAGCGGCAATTAGCATGATATATTCATATCGTAGCTCATGCTCTTACTTTAGCATTACAAGACTCATCCAAATCAATTCCTTCGATTTGAGACTATTTGCAGTGGGTAAACTAAATAGGAGTAATTGTAAAATATTCTCCCAAGCGGTCTGGAGTGTTTGTCCAAATCGCTAAAGAGCACAATTTGACTAGTGCTGGGCCATGCTCATTGTGTCCAACTTGTTGGACTGTACAATCAGCGTTTTTAGCTGGTATTCTCAGCCTGTATCCAGTTGTACTAGATTTTCTGGACATTTTGGCTTGTGAGAGTAGTGATGTCAGCTATAAGGCAAGCGGACTTCAAGATCAGATTTCAAAAGGAGATTTGTTTTTTGGAATATATCTATATCATATGGTGCTTTCATTAACTGTCTCAGCACTATTCTACAAAGTAAAACTCAGACCATAGTTGGTGCCAAAAAGAACTGTATATGCGGTACTACAATGTATGAAAAGCAAGAGATCCGATACTGGATTTGATAGTATTTGGGATGAGGTTGAAACAAAAATTGAAATAAAGGACGTTTCAGAAACAACAGTACCAAGAAAGAGAAAGCCTCATAAAAGGCTAGAAAAGAACCAAAGTCCTGCTTCTAGTCATGACAGTGAGTTTTCCTAAGATGTATCTCACCCTACCCTCACTCAAATTTGAATACAGTTCCTCTAAATTCCTCCCTTCACTCAATATTTTAATACACTTCCTCTAAATTCATCCCTTCACTCAAATTTGAATACAGTTCCTCTAAATTCCTCCCTTCTTCCTTTCTAGCCCATTATTGTAAATATTCGGACAATCCGGATCGGTGGTAAGATGTGAAACACGGATATTTAATGTCATAAAAACAACTGAAGAATGAATTGGTATATTTATGCTAACACACACATATATATAATTTACTTCTATTAGTGAATCTATGGATGCTATTTTGACAGGATGCCCGATATCATTCAAAAGCGGTTTGACATTCTTTTTAAAAATTAGGTCTTGATATATAGGTTTGCTCAAAAATCACAAAACGTCTGAACTGTCACTGCAGACCTTGTAATTATTTTGACAAGCAAAAAGATGACTTAGGTGATTCGGGAATAAGGTTTGTGAGGAGCATGTTAGCTGACACGAGGAGAAACAGGATTATGAATGAATATATCCGGGAAAAAGTGGGGGTACAGAGAGTACATGAGACGGTAGAGGAAGCAAGACTGAAATGATATGGTCATGTAATGAGGATGGAAAAGGGTAGAATATCAAAGAGACTGATGGAGATTAAGAATGTAAGAAAAATACCTTGAGGAAGATCAAGAAATAGATTGGAGGAGTAGAAAATAGAATGTGTGCAAGTTAAATGAGAAAAATGGAAGCGATCAAAGGAGGAATAGTGGTGGAAGGATAGAAGAAGATGGAGGCATTTTACTTGACTGACCAGGCCACAGGCTGGAAACAGTTGATGATGAAATGACTTAAACACACTCATACATATTCACCTCTGACCTGATATACGTTACTCCTACCCCTCATATGCAGGAATGTTGAGCCAAATGAGTTCATGCATGCCGCAAGACAAACAAACAAAAAGTTTCTAAATGAATGTGTATTACACGTATTGTATCTTACTTAATTCATTTCATTTCATTCTGCCCTCTGGATATGTATTTATGTAAACAGATCTACATCTCACTTATCTGCACACACACACACACACACACACACACACACAATACACAACCCTACTACGACTTATGACTTACGACCAGGGGACTACACCCACTTCAGTAGAAAATAACATCTTTATACCTCTTCGCAGATCTCATTTCGACTTGAGATTTGATTTATAATATACATAAATATCGACTATTTGAATGTTATATTCTTCTAAATTTCATTATTATTCAACTCATTGAATATAGTTCAACTGATTTATGTGAGTTAAAAAAAGAGTCGTAGATAATTATATCATGAACTGGTTATGTGAACTAATCACGATTTCGATATCTGGGACGTTGTTTTAATGTTTTAATTAATTAACCGATTTGCCAACAGGGGATGTAATAGGTTCTTTAACATATTTTATATACTTGTAATGGTTGTACTATCAATCAATGTTAATCTTTTAATTAGAGATTTTTTTCTTCTTATTATTGATTGTGTCTAATAAATTATTATTATAAAAACTATTTTTAAACCTATCATTTTCATAGATAATTTGGACATTTCCATAAACAAAATAACCCCACACAAATGAGCCTGTGGAATAAACGTTAAACTCATTTAGCCTGATTTTCCTGTGTATGAGAGGTCAGGGCTCAAATCCTATCTGATATATTTTCGGTATTTTTAATGAAAATCGTTTACTACTCTCTTGTAAAACAAATACGGGTGTAGTTAATCTAAACTCTACCTTACGGATCCTTGATATACAAGCTTAATTAAAATGCGTACAACCTGCACGGACGCGGAGAAGAGAATTATATATACAGTATTTACAGTATGTATATATTTTTATCTACCTATATATATTTTTATGTACTGTACCTATATATATCTTATTGATATTAAATATATATATTTTTATATTTTTACTGATACAAAATATAGTCTTTAGAAACTAAATTCTCGGTATTAGTTTGAAAATGAAACTTTTGTTTAACTTTTATAGTGTTTTAGTCTAAACTCTTTTGTTTATTCTCTTTCCCTCATTTTATTTCAAATAGCAAATTATTTTCAAACCTGTTAAAAAGAGATATTGGTGCTTGGACAAAGTCCTTAAGTGGTCGTTTTAGAGCCACCATTTATTTTTCAATAGCCATTTAATAGATTTTTTTTAAAAATAAAATCAGAAAAATTGATTACGTAAAAGTGTTCGGAATAATTTTATTTTGTCGCAGCTTCTATACTACCCATTCGGGTTTTACGAATATGAACTTAGGCTACTGTGTTAAGGAGTAGAAAGGTTAAGTTTATTGAAAGCGCATCTATATTTACGTGGAGGGGGAGTGAAAAATCAATTAGGAAAGAATCTTTTGAAGTACACCCTATCGGGATTTAAATCCTGATCTCCCCATTGCAAGAATGACGCCTTGAACCATTCTAACAGTGAAGTTAGTTGTGGTAATAATGCAACCTATAAGTTAATAGCTATAAAAAATACTTTTAAAAAAGTTATATTTTCCAACCACGTCTTATTACCAGTATGAGCTATCAATACTTAACTATAGTAAGGGAGAACTGATAATAAAGGTATAATTGAGAGTAAATGTCCTCACATTTGCGTAGAGAGAGTGGTAGAAATCATTTAAGAAAGAAAAAACACCCACACATTACACCCAGAGGTAACAGAATTCTGGCCGCTCAGCACTACGATTCGACGAGGCTGGCTTTTAGTCCGTGGGCTCACTGATCCGGATAAAACACTTAAATTTAAGATAAATACAGATAATGGTTGTATAAATACTAATTTGTCTTAATTAAAGTTAAGACTTAGAATGATCTGGAAATAACTATAACAAAATATACAAAATTGTGATTTAATGAATTAGACAGTTTCAAAATTGGTAGATATATTAAGTGACATTAAAATTCAAAAAGATTGATTATAATTTGCTTCTAATGAACAAAAAATTGTCAAATATGAACATTTTTAATAAATGAATATAGCATCATCAACTGAATTAAAACATAAGTTGATGACAAGTCTAAAATACAAGTTTTACATGTTAAAAATGTGTTACAAAACATGGATACCATAAATTAAAGACAAAACAAAGTTTAAAGTTCAACTGTGTTGTAAATAAAAATTATAGAATTTGAATTAATAGGTTAACATCTGCCATATGAAATCTAAATAAAGTGATTAAGTGTTCTTGTTACAAAGATTTGAAGAATATAATATAGAGTGGACATAAACAAGGTTTGAAGTCCAAGTATGTTAAGTAAAAATTATGGAATGTTAAAGTGATGTATAAAATCTAAGCCTTATCTTATCCCGTGTCTCATTACTCCTTGTGATAACTAGCAATTGACCGCTCTTTACTTTAAACTATTTTATAATGTTTTATAAAATGTTACTAATTTGTCTTGGTAAAATTTTATTACTTTAAATACATACTGGGATTTATATCTATTCATCGTTTTATAAACAGTATTATAATATACTAATATGCATTGCTAGTATAAAAATAAATCTCAAACTAATTATTATACAAGATTTAATGTGAAAATTATGCCTATACCTTATATAATATATTTTAATGGCGCCACCTATTCGAGGGAAAATATTCTCACACTGCTTCATTCATCATTGAAGTGGCAGTCGAGAAGCTCCAAAACCACTAAAACAATCCTCAATTTGCTTAGAATGTTCTGTCGAAAAGCTGTTAAAAATGACATTATTTTTTCGAGGAAGGCTATGTATGTTTCTAATCATTTACTTTGAGCTCAGAACTGCAGAATTTCTCATGAAACGTCCCTGAAAAAGAGAGTATTTCACTTTTTAATGATTTCTTTTTAAATTATGAGTTAAAATATAAGTTTTTTTCACCACGTCTTAGTAACCTTTCGGGTATGCATAGGCTATGTATTAATTACACTCATGTGGTAGCAATGAGGATGGTAGAATTTAGAGAACATGTAACCACATTTTCACCGAGGGAGAGTAAGAAACCAAACCGCTTCAGTGGCCGAATGGTCTATGGCATCACATACTTGTTAGATTGGCCCACAGATGACGTGGAGATTAGGGTTTTTATACCGGTCAGGTATATTGAGCGTGGTTTTCTTAAATTGTTTTCCACTCTCCTTTCACGCAAATGTGGGTAAATTACCTTTAAAATGCTTCCTTCCACATCCCTAACCCATTATAGTAATTATCATATTGTATGATTATGCTTATAACCTGAACCGGGAGTAGGAATAATAATAATAATAATAATAATAATAATAAATGTAAGAAAACGTTCAGGAAAAAAACATTCAATCCACCCAGTCGAGATTCTAGCCCTGACCTTCCCATCACAGACCACGCGCCTACCGGTACGGGTTTTATCACAGTTTCTTAGAACCACATAGTATGAGCAAGGTTGAATTTAGAGGAATTGTACCCACATTTGCGCGGAGGGAGAGTGGGAAAACATTTAGGAATAACAACCCTCTATATATCCGACCGGGATTCATACTCCAATCGCCCTCTCATTGGTGGTCTATTCTATTGCAAGAGTGACACCTTAGACCCTGCGACCACCGAAGCTGGTGGAAAGTTAATTAAAAAACAAATTCGAATGAATACGATCTTCGCAATTGTAAAAATCTATCAAGCATATTGGCGAAATAATTATATGAACACAGGGTACATTTTGAGTTTGAACTGGCTAAAGTTAGCGTGAACCAGCTTTGCCTTCCAAACCCATTTTGTAGTGATCCACATTTTGACATAACAAACCTCATCTTAAAAAAAGGTGGGTTTCTCAACATCTGGTAGGCGTCTCAACGTTAGCGGCGTCCATAGTGGGACATCCCAATATCTACCGAAACAAACCCTAAATAAAGGCTCCAAAATGGGGCCGGGAATGAAGTCCCTAGCCACTAAGCTACAAGTTGAGAACTTCACGGTCCAGCGCGGGTGGCTGTGTGACTGGTGAGATACACTGAAAGGGGGTATTTTATTTGAAGTGCGTAGCCTGATTTAGCAACGAATTACACAAAACACAGTCATGACTGGAGCTACCTTTTCCTCCTCCTTTTTTTCATTTCTTCTTCTTGTAGTTGGTAAGAACGAGCCCTTTCAAGACACGCCAGTGTACGCGAAAAAACCGCCCCAGGCCGCCAATTTAAATGATTACAAGTCCGAGCATTGAAGCTGTCCTCTCAGGAGGAAGAGCGTGCTATATCTCACCAAACGACGCTTCCCAAGGTTAGGACCATCAGGGTTTGGCCACACGTGTAGAGTGCTTGACTTCGACAACCCGGGGGACAACATAAACAGCACAAAGGGTCCTCTCCTTTCTACAGACTAATTGTGGTAACATGCCTAGAAATAATGTTTCTGTCTCCTTAGGTTAGATAGTTTAAGTTTCTAACAGCTGGTTCTAGTGGAAATTCCTAAGACTACAAACTACGAACACTTTTTCTTTTCTTTCTCTGTGGCATTAGCAACTTGAAAGTTCATTGCCACGCTTACAAAACTACGCCACCTATCCCTATCTTGAGCTAGTGCTATCCAGTCCACCTCATTACAACCTATCTCTTTCAGGTCCATTCTAATGATATCCTCCCATATGCGTCTAGATCTTCACAATGGTCTCTTACCATTGGGTTTGGCAGTCAACACCCCGATCACAGTTTTAGAGTCTCCCATTCGCACTGCATGTCCTCTTGATTATCCTAACAAAACCTTGTTATGAGTACAGGGTATGTAGCTCATCATTATGTAACCTCCACCACTATCCAGTATTCTAATGCCTTCTTGGACCCAATATCTTACCAAGCACCTTGTTTCCGAACACCTAAATTTGTTCTCGACATGTAAGGTACGAGACCATGTTTCACACCCATAGAGAACAACCGGTAAAATTATTGTTTTGTATATTTTGAGTTTTAGATTCCTTGACAGCAGGTGAGATGTCAACAATATAGTGACCGAGTAGCAACATACATTTCCCGACTGTATTATTTTACTAATTTCTAACCTCACATCGTTATTGCTAGTTAAAATTGTTCTTAAATATTTAAACTCATTAGCCATGTCAAATGATATGTTGTTCGAAGTATAGTATATTATTGTTTATAAAATGACGTTAGATATTATTATAATTATAATCTCTAATATAATAATATGTTGGACTATCTCGCATCAGTGGGTACGAAGACTAAACGTCGAGTTCATCTAATCTTACTATCCAGTGATGGAGAAGTCTGGGTTCAAATCCTAACCGAGTATATTGCATGTGTTTTTTTTATTTAAAAAAAATTACATTATCCCTCCACTGTGAGTACTTTCCTCTCGGGTCTCCCAATCTAAACCTTCCACCATTAGTTAAACTAAACGTGGATAGCCCGGTGGTAAGATACGAAGAGAGAAGAAGGTAAATATAAAAGTACATATCTAAATCACCGTTCTTCTAGTTTTCTTTGGATTGAAACTTAATTTATATTTATTGAATTTAAATAAACCTTTTTCTAAACACTTATTTGAAGTCAATATTTCTAACTTTTTTATTTAACAAATTATTTCAAAATATATTGAAAATGGCACATTGGCTTCGAAACAGCGAGTTAAGAGGCTGCCTACCGGAGCGCTGACATCCATTGCACAACGTCTAGAAATTCCAAGTTATTTGAATAGTGATTTCTTATTTAAAAATATGGCTCAACACCAAAACGAGGCTTAAAGGTATCATCATGTTCTAATGGCATCGGTCCCCATATTCCATTGGCTTACGTACTACTTTAATTCAAATACATAAGCACAACAATTTATAAGTTTTTAATTTTCTTCTACAAAATTACATGAATGTATGGTTTAGTTTAGTAGTAAATTAATTTTCAAGCTTGTATTTCATAAGTATAAAATGTTGACAGTTTTAGTAAAATAATTATATATACATTCCAAAGAAAAAAAGAAAATAGTGTACTTGTGCGAACAAATGAATGATTTTTTTTTAATTCAAAAAGTTAATCATACAAAGACATTTTGGATAATAGATCAATTCAAATACAAATTATATTCCTATAATTTTTAAACACCTAATTTAAAAATACTCAGTTATGTATTCATGAAAGGCATAATATACAGTATTTTACTGATTAGTTTGACATGTCTGGATATTCGGATTAGACTTGTAACCAAAGCTGTAATTGTCCTTCTTCGGAATTAATTAGATGAATATGCCATCACACACTTGACAAAGCACGTTCATAGAACATATTATATAAAAAAAATTCTATAATTTTTGCAACCCATCAAAAAGGTGTCTGCTATTCGCAGATTGGGGACATCTGCCCCTCAAGTTTAAAAACAAAAAATATATGTATATATTTTACATTTAAAAGGAAAAACTTTTTTAAAAAAATATCTAATTTTAAAGGATGTTTTTCTTGAAATGACACAGTTCTTAAATCAAAGTATATAGTTAGAAAGATATATTCCTTTCTTAAATAAATAAAGTCATTTTTAAGAGGGTTACAACAGATCAAGATCTAAGAAATTTGAGAATTGTTTCAGTGGTTTATGAAGCTTCAGAACAGCGTTTCCATAAGAAATTCAGAATTGTGAGAATATGTTTCTTTTGTCGGTGGATCCATTAAGTATACAAATATTATATCAACATATACGAGAATGAGAGAAAATGGGGGTAGGAGGGTGGTATAATATTGGGACCTTTACAACTCTCTAGCACGGACACCAGGGCTTATTTCACGTGGCTAACATCTCAAAGTTAAATTATTGAGCTCTGAGGCTACCAGTACCTGGCCCCACTACGAAAACAAGCCCTACCATACCCCCTTCACTTCCCCCTCTTTCACCCTGACCCCCTTTTCACCTTACGCCAAACATCCCAACTCCAGACAAGACCAGGTAAAAAAACGACCGAAATGAGCGGCTTTTCAAGAGGTGAATGAATCATGAGCTTGGTCCATGAGAGACGAATCATTTCGAGTGAGAGGTGTATGGGAGTTAAGACGAATAAAAATAGAGGTAAAAGAAGTAGGAGCAAAACAACACACACGAGATAATCACGCATGCGCTCTAGTATGTGATCTGAGGTACTGCTCAGGTGAACAATATTATTACTGCGATCAGCACTGCGGTGGCCAAGAGCATCAAGGATCTGTGGTGAGCTAGTTTGGCACGGGTGGGAGATAGTGGGAGCTAGTTTTTGTAATAAAACATAAATGATGGAGAGCTATTCTATCGCGGGAATGAGTTAATGGAGAGCTACCCTGGCGTAGCTAATGAGGGGTTAGTAAGTCGCAGTAAGGAGCTAGCCTGGCGTGGGAAGGCGCTATTGGTAAGCTGGTCTTGCCTGGGACGAGATAACGGGGAGATAGTCTCCTATGGGAAGCAGATAATCTGGCTTGGGAAGTAGCTAATGATGAGCTAATCTGGCATTGGATTACACCAATGAAGAACTAGTTTGGCACGGGAAGTAGCTAATGATGAGCTAATCTGGCATTGGACTACACCAATGAAGAACTAGTTTTGCACGGGAAGGAGTTAATGGGTATATATCATGTCTCTAGAATGAGCTTATGGACTATTTTTGCATTGGAAGAAGCTAATAAGGCCCTATAATGTCATTGGAAGGAGATAATGGGGGATATAATGGCGCGGGAAGGAGATAATGGGGGCTATTATGTTAGGGGAGGGAGATAATGGGGGCTATATTGGTGGGGAAGGAGCATATGAGCTAGTAATTTGTGAGAAGGAGCAAATAGGGAGCTAATCTGGCGTTGGAAAGTGTCAAACGGGAGCTAGTCTGGAACAGGCTTACACAAGGTATCAGGGTTTTGATTTACGTTTTATTGTCTCACTTGAGTTGAGTCTTTAGTAAAAAGATTATTAGATCCGTAACTAGGAGGTCCCAGCCACTAATGCCAAATAGTGGTTTTTGGTTGTTTATCTCATGACTAGAAGTGACTTAAACTAATCTAAAGGAACAGGAAAAGGAGAGGAATTGTAACAGCAACAATCAGTGTGAAGGAAATCTTTAATCTATTCATAGGATAATTCAGTGAGATCAGACTGATAATAGAGTAGCGATTAAAATTCCTGACTGACCCAGGAGGCCAGGATTTAAGAGTTGTAGGTAGACCGGGTCATAGTTTTGTTTCAAATCAGTGAGTTCCTGTTCATTTTATCATAGCTCTTCGGCTCAGTATGTGTTTGTATATAATTTGGTGTAAGTCACATATAGCCCTCATGAACACTTAGATGCGTACGATTATGAAGGTGAATTTAAAGAAAATATTTCTATCAAAATTAGCCTGTAGAGAGAAATTTAGACCCCACGGTGGCCGGGAATTCAACCCCTCGGCTCTCGGCTCAAGAATCTAACACTCCAATAACGACCTGTTAAGTTTGACAGAAGTTCTTGATAGATAGAAATGGCGCTGAAGCTCACACAGCCAGTAAACTTAGCTTGAATTTTTTTCTCCTAAAAACAAATAGTCAGGGATATTCATAATTCTAACCCCCCTGCTCCCACTCCCTGAAACAAATCAATTTTGAATAAACTAGTTTTAGCCATTTTCTAAAAAGTCTCATGATTACTAATTAAAAAGTAGTATGTTTTATAGCTAGAATTAAAACCATGATTTTTCTTCAAGGTATGACAACTAAAACATCTAGAAATCAAGTTTGATCGAAATTCATCAAACTGTTTCGGGTGTAGCTCCAGGTATAAACATACAGAATTGGAAAACTTTACTTTTTTTGAGCTTTTTTTTTAAGTTTGGGGACACATACAACGTCAAGATTCATCATCATCATCTAAAAGTTGAAAACTACATCACTTCCTCAGTGTAAGCCATACACAAACATATTTTTTTAGCACCGCGTCTTACTACCCGTTTGGGTTATACGCTCATCTACTAATTACACCAATGAGCTAAGGATGAATAAGATTGAATTTAGAGGAAGTGTACCCACATTTGCGTGAAGGAAGAATTGGAAACCATTTTGGGAAAACCTCCCTCAGTACACCCGACCGGGATTGAACCACGATTTCCACATCATCAGCAGTCTATTGTGAGAGTGACGCCTTAGACCATGCGGCCACTAAAGCGGGTACACACGTCTATATATTATTTTATTCCTAATAGATTCATCCTGGGTTCGAACCAAGGGGCTTTTTCATTCACCATTTGGTCCTACTCGTCACTGATCCGTGAAGAATGATGCGTCAGAATCTAACTTCGTTATTTGTAGTTATTTTTTTCCCTCTTAGTTCCATCTCTCTCTCGAGTACTACTGGAACGTTGGCAGCCTGAGAGAACGGTCACGGCCGATTGCTCCTAAATGACGGAACATGCGCGCGCATGGCCCACAGAAGTAAAGAATAAAAGAGGATCACCGGCCCAACGAACCGTGGAACAAGCGAATAATCCCGATTGATTTGGTTAGTAGAGTGAGGATCCACTTTGACAGTCTTGCGGTGGGATGAAATAAGTGGGTTCCTCTTGGTTTGTAGTTTTGTCCCTTATTGTGGGAGTCCAAGACACCTTAAGGCTTTAAGGGACGTTTAGACTATGCCTTTTTCCATGCAACATGCCGCATTAAACTAGACATACAAGAGATTGCTCATCTAATTCTTTAGAAAAATAGCGGACCATATATTTAAATGTTTTTGTTCACACAAAAAGCTAAGCTATGCCTTGCTACTTCGCGCTATGTTTTTTCGGATTGCTGGCCGGGCAATTTTTCCATCTTCCATCTTGAGCCATCTTACGTTGCGCATGCGCATAACGTAGCTTGGGCTCCGTGTTGAACAGACGCAGTGCTGGTTTGGTGAATATAACTAAAGAAGTGTTGAAGTTTTGTTTTCAGTTTGTTTCACGTGTATTTAAGTAATATTCTATTTAGATTTTAGATTTAATAAATGTTTTTATATTAAAATGGAAGCGCCAACTAAACAATAAACCTGAACTCAAACAAGACATTTTGGAGAACACCATCATAACTAAGCTTAACTGTAGCAGACCAGAAAGAAACAACACTGAATTCGGGAGTGAAAAGAGGGATCATAGCTTAGCTTAGCATAGCAATGAGTGTGAAACCAAACAGCAGAGGACAACACAGCACATCATAGCTTAGCTTAGCTTAGTATTCTGTGTGTATCGGATTTAAGTTAGATTATAAGGCATATGAAGCTATGACAGGACTAGCAAGCCGAGAGTGGAATATATATGGCTTGAATAAAAAAAACTGACCCAGGCCACAAGCTTGAAACAGTAATGGATTTAAAGTAAAGCCCCTGTGGACGAATATGTCCAACTTGAAGTCGGGATTTTAAATTTGGATTTGAATTTTTTAAATTAATTAAAAACTGGGTTGGAAAAAATAAAATGAAGAAATTTTTTTCTGTGTGCTTTTGAAACAAAGAAAAGAGTTGATGGGGGTAATCACACAATGTATTGCGTGGTTACCCCGAGCAACACCGGGTACTTCTGCTAATATTTTAATATATCACATAAGAATGACTTGTCATTGTTATTATTTAGCTAATTTCTGTTGAAGGACGCTGCTACCGGTATATATGATTGGCTAAACTTATGTTTAGTTTCAATTGTAACATCTTTAAATTCTTAACAAACTAAACATGTAACGTGGGCATCGCACACGTCTTAAGGGTGCCACCTAATTTAATGGAAATTACCTCACAATGGAATATTTCTTATGGAAATGGCCGTTCTTAAGCTTCAAAACCACAAAAATAAAATTCAGTTATCATTTTTTAGCACTGTGTCTTACTACCTGTTCAGGTTATAGGCATATGTACTAATTACGCTAATCAAGGATGAAGAAGGTTGAATTCATAGTAAGTGTACCCGCATATGCGTGGAGGAGTGTAAGACCATTTTATAAAAACATCCTCAGTACAACCGACTTGGATTCGAAACCCAATCTCCCTGTCATCGGCAGTCTAGTCTAACATGAAGGTGATACCTTAGACTATGCGTCCACCAAAGCATGTTCAAATATCTTAGAATGTTGTGTTGTTACCCTGTTTAAAAATTACTATTTAACTGAGGAAGGCTAGAGTTACGTTTATCATAATTTATTTTGATCTCATAACTGCGATATTTTTGCATGAACGTCCTTAAAAGTGACCTTTGTATTTATTTTGTTTAGCTATAAAACTTAAAATGTAGTTTTTTTTGGTAATTTTATAGAGATATGTTGCTACATTTCCCCTCTATTTTGGCATGAATTGTATTTGGAAATAACAAACCCCTTCTTAAACAACGCGAGCTTTCTGGACGCCTGCGACGCGTCTAAGCGCTCGGGTAGGCGGCCACCTCGTCTCTGGATCGTGAGAAAAGCTTTTACCAGCTTGGTTCGTGAGTGAGTCTCCAGTCGGAACAGAGTTGAGCCTGCCTGTCAATCATATTTAGATCGTTTTCATGGCCACATTACGAGACGCTTTGTCAAGATAGTCGGGCAGCGTTTAGAACAAGTTGGACCATTACTTTTTAATATTTCCTGTCGGAGGGTTTTATTAGGTGTCTTGAAAGCCTCCTAACTCATAAAGGTTGTTTGGAAGTGGGATTTACTGACTGATATCGGGATTTTAGTGTGCACTAAAATACGGAATGGGCTAGGTTAGTGGTTAACGCATCTGACACACAGGAGGCCAGTATTTGATTTTTGGTGATGATATATGGATCGGGGATTATGTTTTTCACGATGTGGATATTTAAAGTTTACTTTTCATGCTCCTGTACAGTTAGATTATCTTATAATTAATTTGCTGATTTATGATGGTAAAATTAGAGCTTATATATGATATACTAATGAGTCTAGAATACCTTTAAAATAGGAAAAACCAGCTCTTATTCAAGAGGCCAGATTTCAAATACAAGCCACGTCCATAGGTGGGTTTTCATACTCTCTCCAGACGAATATAGCTTCATTTAATCAAAGATCCCCTCATAATTCCTTCTCTTTCTCAAGGAAACCTTAGTATCCCATAATGCCTTACTGCCCGTCCAGGCTAAACGTATTTTAATCTTGCTAATGGACTAGGGATGACAAAGGTAGAATTTAGATTAAATGTTCGCTCATTTGTATGGGAGACCATTTAGGGAAAAAAACTACCCTCATTTAGTCGTGTTGGAAGTCTAGTCCTGATATTACAATTACCAGCAAACTAGACTACATGAGCTTGACATTTACTTCATATGCACACCTTGTGGGTGTAGACATATAATTAGTGAGACTGCCAAAATAAAACAGACAAAAAAAATATCAATTTTGTAATTTATAAAATTAAGAGTCTTGGGGTTGGAGGTAAGTTTCCAAATTGACGGGCGTTCGTGCAAGGGGTACTGACCTCCCTACGTGACACTATCTCCCTCGACCGGAAAGAGCGTGTGTCGTATGAGGGACCAGGAAAACAGCGACGCACTCGTTACAGTTGCGACAAATTGGAGGAAGAGGCTAAGAGTGCAAATAAAACCAGTTATATCTTCAGGAAGTGGACAATGTAGGGCGGATTTCGTCAGGATGTGTTGGTTGTCCAAGTGAGTCTGCAAGATCCAAAACGGCCGTTGTACGTTACTTGTTGATAGCGCATGATCCGGGACAGAATGTCAGCTTGGACGGTGCAGGAGGGATCCTTCAAGGGCAGAGGCCTCTACCAAATCAATCGATGTCATGTGTACCGCGTTCTAACAAAAGTCGAGCTATTCTCATATGTCTATTAATGGGGTACAGATGAGAAAGATAGCACTTGGATCAAATGCACCCGATTTTCCGTGGAGGGTAAGTATAAAACCATTTAAGAAAAAAAACACCCATAGTGCTCCCAGCTGGGATTCGAACGCCAACATCCCCTTCACTGGTAAAGCAGACTAGAAGAGGTTGAAATCTTAGTCCTTGGTCCCACCAATTCGGGTAATCAACTATTATATAATCAGTATAATAATGTATCAAAAACATATTTTGGTGTTAGTTAAAACTATATACATTTTACATTGCGAGTAGGTAATCTTGGAAGAACCTAGAACCAAATGGCTGACCTTGAACACTGAAATCAGCCCAGCATTACAAATTGAGGATGGCATTAGCCTTTACCAAAAATGTGACTGTTTTTATGTGTTACCTGCATTTGGTACGGCTCTCTTTATTCTTCTTTAAATAAGTTTCTTTTTTTTTTTATCTCTGTACTTCCTACACGGCAAGAGTAAAAAATTGATCAACTCACAGATTTAGCTGTTTTTAATGTTGTTTTATTCATCTGGGTACATAAACGTTAACTTTTTAAAAACACAGGTTTTATCAGCACATGACTTACAAACACTCTTACCAGAGGGCGCTCGGACAAAGTTGTCAATCTTTTCTAGCCTGGTTTGCCGTTGATGCGGAGGTTGGGGTTAGAATCACAGCTGAGGTTTTTTTTTTCAAATGTTATCTCGCTTTCTATTTATGTGAATATTGACTTACAAATTAGCCCAACCTAGGACAGCATGCCTTAGACTACAGATCCAGCATTAACTCCTAAATATTTTTGAATTTGAAGGATCAACTTGTATACTAAGAGTCAAGGGCGTAAAAAGGTGGAGGTCCGTGGGTCTGACCCCCTGGGATTAACTGAACCCCCTGGAATTTGTTGGACGCCTCCTTAAAGGGGCTCCACAAATACATATAAAAACTAATGGTTGAGTATTTTACTCTTACTACAGTTTTAAAGGTATATGTTATAAACCAAATATAAATTAATGAATATTTTAATATTCCCCTTCAATATACAGCTTGTAAAACTTCCTATTGCAAAATTAGCTCCGTCAACATTTCAAATACTGTACTTCTTTTCTCATACACTAATATGGTACTGAAAAACAAAGGATGTTTCTTGGAATGAGCCGAGTAGGTGGGGTCCTAGAAAATGAGGCAAACATGTTTGCTATCACCTCTAAGATCCTACTTGAGGAATCACAGCGCTTCCCAACCTTTTTTTCGCTTGCGTACCCCTTGGCAGACCATGTCCATAATTTGTGCCCTTAATTTTTTTTAGCAAAATGTTGATTACTACAGTAGTAGTCTTTTCTGATTTATTTGTTGCAACTAAAAATAAATGGGTTAGTAATGGTGTTTAAAAACAATGTGATAGTAAGTTGAATAAATAGTGCAGATATTTTTACATTCAAAAAGCAAAGTTAGAATAAAAAATACTAATTTTATTTATTTATTAATTTTTATAAAAAAAATTATGTTTGATGAAATTGAAATCATTTTCTCAAGGTAAATATAAAAGAAAACCCTTTCCACCCCTCACCATATTATTGAGTTAATTTTTAAAAAATTGACTGATCATTTGTTTTATAATGTTGGCGTAATATGTTCGCGTACCTCCAAACGCCCTGGCACGTACCCCACGTTGGGAACCACTGCCCNAGTAGTAGTAGTAGTAGTAGTAGTAGTAGTAGTAGTAGTAGTAGTAGTAGTAGTAGTAGTAGTAGTAGTAGTAGTAGTAGTAGTAGTAGTAGTAGTAGTAGTAGTAGTAGTAGTAGTAGTAGTAGTAGTAGTAGTAGTAGTAGTAGTAGTAGTAGTAGTAGTAGTAGTAGTAGTAGTAGTAGTAGTAGTAGTAGTAGTAGTAGTAGTAGTAGTAGTAGTAGTAGTAGTAGTAGTAGTAGTAGTAGTAGTAGTAGTAGTAGTAGTAGTAGTAGTAGTAGTAGTAGTAGTAGTAGTAGTAGTAGTAGTAGTAGTAGTAGTAGTAGTAGTAGTAGTAGTAGTAGTAGTAGTAGTAGTAGTAGTAGTAGTAGTAGTAGTAGTAGTAGTAGTAGTAGTAGTAGTAGTAGTAGTAGTAGTAGTAGTAGTAGTAGTAGTAGTAGTAGTAGTAGTAGTAGTAGTAGTAGTAGTAGTAGTAGTAGTAGTAGTAGTAGTAGTAGTAGTAGTAGTAGTAGTAGTAGTAGTAGTAGTAGTAGTAGTAGTAGTAGTAGTAGTAGTAGTAGTAGTAGTAGTAGTAGTAGTAGTAGTAGTAGTAGTAGTAGTAGTAGTAGTAGTAGTAGTAGTAGTAGTAGTAGTAGTAGTAGTAGTAGTAGTAGTAGTAGTAGTAGTAGTAGTAGTAGTAGTAGTAGTAGTAGTAGTAGTAGTAGTAGTAGTAGTAGTAGTAGTAGTAGTAGTAGTAGTAGTAGTAGTAGTAGTAGTAGTAGTAGTAGTAGTAGTAGTAGTAGTAGTAGTAGTAGTAGTAGTAGTAGTAGTAGTAGTAGTAGTAGTAGTAGTAGTAGTAGTAGTAGTAGTAGTAGTAGTAGTAGTAGTAGTAGTAGTAGTAGTAGTAGTAGTAGTAGTAGTAGTAGTAGTAGTAGTAGTAGTAGTAGTAGTAGTAGTAGTAGTAGTAGTAGTAGTAGTAGTAGTAGTAGTAGTAGTAGTAGTAGTAGTAGTAGTAGTAGTAGTAGTAGTAGTAGTAGTAGTAGTAGTAGTAGTAGTAGTAGTAGTAGTAGTAGTAGTAGTAGTAGTAGTAGTAGTAGTAGTAGTAGTAGTAGTAGTAGTAGTAGTAGTAGTAGTAGTAGTAGTAGTAGTAGTAGTAGTAGTAGTAGTCTGGCATTGATTTATACCAGCAAGGTGTAAGAGAACAACTTTAGCAGGTTGTCGGGAGGTCGTGACCCGACTAAGGAGGCCAAAGGAGAAGTGAAGAAGGAAGGGAGTGGGGAATAGATTTTCCAAATAACTCCTAGATTGTTCTGTCTCACAAAGAATTAGCCACAAAGGGACAGATTATTTATAGTATGTAATTGTTTGGATAAGAATCCATCCCCTCGAACCCCCAACCTTTCTCCCACTTGCCCATCTGAACCCAGGACCCTTCCATCTCACAGTTTGGGTGAGGCTGGGTGTGAAGGGGTGTGTATTTCTACACTGACCCGGGAAGCCTTCCCGAGTTCAATACTAATCAGATGAACCTAGGGTGGTTTTATTCCCACCTTAGGGAGTTCTCGTTCTCTGTACAATCTAATGCAGAGTTCATTTTTAGTCGATGATGGCCATTATGATCACCAGTGTTTTATTAGTTTCAAACGCCCTATCCGGGCTTTCCGCATATTTACTCCAATAGGGTAGGGATGAAACAGGCTGAGTTTAAAAGAAGTGTACCTTGAATTTGCGTGGCTGTGTAAAGTGGGAAGCCATTAGGGAAAACACTATTCAATGCACCCTACCAGGATTCAAGCCCAAACCTTCTCACCATCGCGCAAACTAGACAATATTAAACTGTCGCCTTTATCCACGTAATTACTGGTGTGAGTAGCTCGATGGGAGTCACTCAGAACTCTCCAGGAGCGAGGATATCGAACAACATTTGTGGATAGGGAGCCACACTTTAAATGAGCCCCGCACTCTTGCAGACTAGAATCACGACTTCTGACCACTCCTCTAACACGCACTAACAGTTTGTAGAATATATTATTTTAGATAAAGAAGGGAAGACACTGCCAACTGGGAAGTCTCCTACTTCCAATGACGTTGGAACCGAGATCGCTGATAGAAAAATCTACTACCACATTTCCCTCCTCTCTGATATCCTTGTATATGAAGTTGAAAGCGGTCCTTGTATCAAAATAGATTTAAAACAACAACAAATATACAAATAATGATAATACTAATAATGACTCAAGCAGGACTGGCTGACTTAGGATGGTTTTATCCTCTACAGTCAAACGGTTTTATAAAAAATGTCCAAAGATTGTCTAAGGGTCATGTAAATCTGGTGTCGCTAAATTTGGAAATTGCGAATGAAAATAGGGATCATGTAAGTCTGGTGTCGCTAAATTTGGAAATTGCGAATGAAAATAGGGATCATGTAAGTATGGTGTCACTAAATTTGAAAATTGTGAATGAAAATAGGGATCATGTAAGTATGGTTTTGCTAAATTGGGAAATTGTGAATGAAAATAGGGGTCATGTAAGTATGGTGTAGCTAAATTTGGAAATTGTGAATGAAAATAGGGATCATGTAAGTATGGTGTCGCTAAATTTGGAAATTGTGAATTAGAATAGGGATCATGTAAGTCTGGTTTTGCTAAATTTGGAAATTGCGAATGAAAATAGGGGTCATGTAAGTATGGTGTCGCTAAATTTGGAAATTGTGAATGAGAATAGGGATCATGTAAGTATGGTGTCACTAAATTTGGAAATTGTGAATGAGAATAGGGATCATGTAAGTATGTTGTCGCTAAATTTGGAAATTGTGAATGAGAATAGGGATCATGTAAGTATGGTGTCGCTAAATTTGGAAATTGTGAATGAGAATAGGGATCATGTAAGTCTGGTTTTGCTAAATTGGGAAATTGTGAATGAAAATAGGGGTCATGTAAGTCTGGTTTTGCTAAATTTGGAAATTGTGAATTAGAATAGGGATCATGTAAGTCTGGTTTTGCTAAATTGGGAAATTGTGAATGAAAATAGGGATCATGTAAGTATGGTGTTGCTAAATTTGGAAATTGTTAGTGAGAATTTATGATTACAGTTTGATTACTGGTTAAAGTGACGAGAAAGGAAAGCTTTTTATTTACATATATGTTTAATGTATTACTAATTTTTATTATTGAAAGGCTATATTTTTATTGTGATAACACTCCTCACCCTTCAGGCCTTTGAGGATAATATTGGGGATTAGTTTATTTTAAAATACAGGGTTAGACAGAAAGAGTCAACACCTTTTATTAAACTATATCTTTTATGTTTTAACTGCTAAATGATTCAAATTAAAGTTAAAATAAAAACAAAAGATTGACAATTATTTTTGACATACCTTTGACTTGTTAATTTTTTTGGTAAAGTATATCCTCAAGATGCCCACCCTCGTATGCATTACATTGTTGTATGCATTTCTCGAAACTTGATTGACTTTGTGCAATGTCTCTTGTTGAATTTCTTCCACTTCCACCACAGTTATTTCTTTAGGTTCCTGAATTGTTCTTGGGCGAGTTGCGGAAACATGACTCTTTAACGTGAGATGGAACGGGATGCGAGAAAAAAACTTCCTTTTTTTTCAGTTTTTATGGCAAAACTTTTTTTGGCTAAAATAAATAAAATATTTCTCCAGTACAAACATTGAATTTAATTTTCTTCTCATGATGACTACAAAATTTCCTGGATATCTGTAATTAAATGACAACTTTTTCTCTTCATTTAAAAACTTTCTCATCTAAAGCCGCTATGCTCATGATTAATATCCAGGAACTGTCGATATCAACATGTGAAGAAAGTTAACTATGTTTGTAATGGAGTAATATTTTATTTATTTTATCAAAAAAAATTGCCCTAAAAACTGCAAAAACACTGGCCTTTTTTTGCGTCCCCTTCTAACCCACCTTAACATGCCCACTAGAAAAAGTTTGTGCCGGGCACCTGGGTTGTGACGGAGTTGGGCGTCAGTCCTCGGAGTAGGCTGGTATCCAGACTTTGTGGGCCGTTTCCCATCTTGCTGGAACCACATGTAACCATCCAATAAGTAAATATCTAAATTAGGGCTAAGTGTTAACAGCTAGGAGAGCTAAAATTGGTTAAGGTATTTTGTCTGTGTTGAGATAATCTTATTTGGTTGGAAAGTTCATGCTAAATAGCTACATTAATTCAACGGTTAATAGTTTACTCGAAAATCGCAATACACCCTGCCACTTGTCTGATCCAAATAAAAAATTCTTAGATATTTTGAACCTTGGGTGTTTGTATGATGAGCAATGAATTTTTTATTCTTGAAATAGTTTTGCTCTAACTGAAGCGTGTGATTAGTTTAGCCGTGTCATATGATACGACCATAATGATTTACTAGCGCCATGAAATAAACAACATATGCCTATAAGATTTTATTTCTCTTTAAAAACATTCCTTACTTTATGTTTGCAAAACATGGATATAAAATGAAAGTTTAATGTATTCTACTTTATGCTACTTATCGGGGATTGAGAAAATGATCACAGTTTAATGACTCCCCATCACTTGACTTTAATGATATTTAATGAATTTAAGATTCACAAGTCCCTTTGACGGAACTGATTTTATAAGCTATGTTTCGCCACATCATGAATGAATTAATTAATCCCTACATTAACACATCCATAAAAACACATATTTTCAGTCAACATGTTTTATTTGTTTACTCATTTTGTTCGCGGGTAGCCTACATGTGTATTGAATGTAATTGGGAAGTGGTCACAAGAAGGATTATTAAGTATAAATGGTTTTTAGCTGTAACGTTTTAATACCAACATTAATAGCTTCTTAATTTAAGAGGTGATAACGAGGAATGTAGTTTATAGGAAATGCAGCCGCATTAGCACTAATAGGGAAAAGAAAACCACTCTGTTAAACAACATGTGTAAAGCCACCCGGCCTGGGTTCACACCTCAACTTCTCCATCCCAAGCGATCCATTTTTTTGCGAGTCTGATGCCTATCTCAAGGTCATTACATTTTCACCTAATAAGAACATGTAAAGAATATTAATAAAGTCGACCTCGATGGTCTTGGGTTTAAGTGCTCGGCTTAGGATCTGATGTTCATTGGTTCAAATCCAGAAAGGGTCGGCGGACTTTTCTAGAGCGATAAAAATCCGTAGCACAACTTCCTTCGTAGGATAGAAGGAGTCATCGCTACCATGTCACTCGTGATATGTAAAAGAACTCTGGAAGGTATATGAAAATACCTTTCCCGGCAAGATTGGTTAGGACCTTTCACTCTCGCTCATAGAAATACTTGGGGGCTTATATAGTCAATCGGTTCAGTAAGTGCACGTTAAATACCCCAAATAAATAAAAAATAAAGTATTAGTAAAAAAATAATGGGATACGTCCATTTATCAAAGGTTTATTTTGTATTAAGTATTTTATTTTAACATTATTAAACTCCATAATAGGTAATAACGTGGACAAAGGCGTCCGTATTTTCTATTCTGGTTTGCCAGTGACAAGATCAAAGTTAAAATTCCAGAGGAATGTACTTTCGAGATGTTTTCATAAATGGTTTACCACTCTTTCTCCCCGCAAATTTAGACACATATCCCCTAGATTCTACCTTATTCATATGCACTCTGTTAGTGAAACTTTCAAAACTGAATCCAACAAAGAAAGATATAATATTTTAAGCGCTTACTATAAACAGTTTATGTTTCCTGTGTTGTTGGAACAAACAGGTTGATTCATCGTGAGATTTAGTGTATTCATCTGTCACGCGAAGAATTTAAGTTCTAGTGACTACATTAATCTGCAGAGATGTTAATATTTACACGCCGTGAAGGTGGGATTTGACTGTTTCTTGCAGCCTGGAGTTTGATTTTCAAGGAATAAAATATATATCCGTGTATTAAGGTGGGTTTAAAGGACGGGAACACGAGTTAATGCCCGTATTTTTGCAGTTTTTATGACACAAAAAAAGTTTAGCTTAATTAAACTACACATCGCTTGAATAAATATACTTATAGTTTAATTTTCTACACAGAGTTATTTCAACAGTTAATTAAATATTTGATAATGGCATCGGGGAATTTAAACAGGTTTTTTTTATCTTCATTTAAAAAATTTCTTTTCAGATGCTAATACGTCCAATACAAATTTAAAAACTGTTGAGACAGCTGTGTGTATAAAATTAAAATATTCACATTTACTGATTTTTTAAAGATTTATTTTGACCAAAAACAGTTTCTGTTATAAAAAAAAAAAAGTCAAACGTAGTGATCTTAGCTCGTGTATCCCTCCACCCCACCTTAAGGGTACCGCTTACACGAGTGTTGAGATGCGTTTATTACGTCTAAAACTACAGCATTATTTAAAAGGTTGCTCAAGCTCAAATTGAGATGATAAGTATCAACATTTTTCTAAAGGATTACTCCTTTTAGGAAGATCATGAAACCGATAAATTAGCTCATCTTCAAGGATGTTTCACACGAAATGTCACTTATCTGAGATCTAACTAAATGATTGTTAAAATATATTTAGCTTCCCTCAAACAAATAACGTCATTTTAAAAGGTTCACAGCAGAAAATTCTAAAATAATTGAGGATTGTTTCAGGGGATTTGAGGGTTCGTAACTGTTATTTCCATATTAAATACAATAGTAGGAGGATATTTTTTTCAAGTAAGGGGTGTCCTTAATGTGGGTATGCAGAAAACAAGAGAAGCTGTCAGTGTTTTTTTGCAATTTTTATACCAAAACACTTTTTTTGGTCAAAATAAATCAAATATTGCTTCAACACAAACATAGAGCCTAATTTTATTCACGTGGGGACCTCGACAGTTCTTGAATATCTGTCAAGGATGTTCTAGAATTTAGTTACAACTTTTTCTCTTCATTTAAAAAGTTTGTCATATAATGCTGCTATACCCATGGCAGATATTAAACAACTGTTGATATTAACATGTGGAGAAAACTAAATGATATGTTTGTACTAGAGCAATATTTGATTTATTTTGACCAAACAAATATTTTGCTATAAAAATAGCACAAACACTGCCCTTTTCTCGCGTTCCCTACATTCTCACCTTACGTGGGAAAGGGGGTGGGGGTGGGGAAGGCACATTTTGAAGAGTTCATAATCATTATAAACGTTCCACTTTCGCACATACTTATTTTTAATTTTTAATATTATTTACTCCAAAATGAAGTTGAAATATACCAATAGAGATTTCATACCAATATCAAACTATATTTTAAGCTGATTACAAAATCTTATCTTATGTAACATTATATAATATTCAACAACGTTTTACGCAAATTCACTTGTTTTTTATGATCATAACAGAACATTTCAAGCTATTTAAATATTATTTCTGCAGTTTCGAAGCCTCAGAGATATGTTACTCCGGTAAGAAGAAATTTACCTTCAGGAAGGCCCTTAGATGGTCGTTTCAGCATCAACGTACCATTTCAATATTCCTTGAATTAATTTGTTGCATAAGATGATGAAAGCTTACCACGCAAAAATATTTAGAATATTCCTATAAATTCATGATTATACAAACTCAAATAAAAGGGCTTAGTTTAAAACAAGTGCTGAGGGCCATATTGTCTGAGAAAATAATTTATATATTATTAAGTATTTTGCTATGTAAAATATTTGCATAATATACATGATCCACGTATACCCGTATTGAAATGTGCGTATTTTCACTAATGGGGTAATAATGAAGAATTTAGAACTTGAAGGAAGTTTACCCACAATTGTGTGGGAGGAAAATGGGAAACTATTTAGAAAAATAATACCCTCAAAACACCCGGCCAGGATCCTATCATCAATTTACCCATCACAAACAAACGAGTTTGACACCTTAATCCTCGAGCCCACCCATGTGGGTAACATATTTTACTAAAAAAAATGGTGGAGAAAGCAATATAATTTAATTATGAAACTATTGCATGACAAACGTTACAAACCTATAATTAAAAGAGCAATCATTGATTACAGGTTTCTTCTACTGAAGGCTTCTCTCTAACAATTCATACCGATATTTCGGACCCCAGTTCTCAACCGATGATTGCAAGGAACATAGAGTAGAAGAAATTTGGTGAGAAAGTGGGGTACGTCAATCGCACTGAGACGCATCGCAGACGCTCGGTTATCCCGCATTATTTTAGAAATACTCTATTTGTCCTTTGAAGATATAGTTCACTCTAAAATGGAGATGAAATGGTCAACATTAAACACCTTAGACAATTTACGTTATTTAATTATATATTTTTTTAAACCGTAAAGGTATAAAATTTCATTTTCGACGATGTTTTCACGCGAAATGTCACAGTTATGAGACCAAGGTAAATAACGAGGAGCATAGATAAAGTATGTCTCAGATAAACTCTGTCGTTTTACTTTCTTGTATGAATAGAAAGTAGACCCCCTAATGTAGTCGTGAACATTTTAGACCTCGATATTGTGATACATTTTTACGTTTTATATGCCCCCGAACCCAAAAAACATGGATTTTATCATTTTGTTTGTCCTCTAGTCTCGTCCATGGGCCTGCATACCAAATGATCTGGTGGATTTAGTCTAAACATGATATTTATATGTTATATATTTTGGGATATATCTTTGATTTTGACCCTAGCCCTTAAATTAAGGGTCTTTACTGATAAATTATTTTTGAAAATACCAAATATTTCGCAAATGTATATAACAATTTGGTGATATGATTTTTGTTTAGAACTCTTTTGAATGATAACTAACAAAGTATGCTTTTTTTTTAAAATAAATTATGTTAAAGGTAGCTTATGCATACTTTTGACCAAATTTATAAAAGTCAAAATTTTTCGAAAATGGTCAATAATATTTTGTCCAAAATTTTTGTTCGGGAATTGTTTTTCCTGATTAAAAAACAACATATTTTTACAATTTATATAATTTGAAGCTACTTGACAAATAGCTGATTTTTTAACATTTGATTGTTTTTTGTTTTTTTTTATTATTTGAACACTTTTGTTTGGAAGTAAAGATGGTTTATTTTGATTAACAAAGTTACATGTTTGTTTTTTGAGTAAAATATACTTTAAAGAGTAGTTTAGTAAAAACGTGTTTTTGAAAATGTTTCCCCAAACTATATGACACTATGTGAGAAGGTTTGTACAATTGTGCTGTACCATTTGTTTAGTAAGGTCATGGCAGAAAATGTTAAGGATTGTTTTAGTGTTATTTTGTTATTTTAAGTTTCAGAACTGTCCATCTCATAATAAATAGAGCAATGAGAGGGTATTTCCCTTTATGTAGGTGGCGCCCTTAATTACCATAGCAGTGCTGAAACGAATGCTTACAAACACTTAGTTCAGTAACT
Source organism: Timema bartmani (assembly GCA_902151455.1). NCBI lineage: Eukaryota > Metazoa > Arthropoda > Insecta > Phasmatodea > Timematidae > Timema > Timema bartmani. The sequence continues at coordinate 167,283 of CABFWB010000426.1, read as the reverse complement.
TTTGCCCTTAAATGTGCCCGGAAAGAACATATTTATTCCGAGCAACGTTGAACTTTTTTATAGTTATTTTATATAAAAAAAGACTTAATTTATTTAGATACGGGTAGTAAAAAGACAACAAACAAACACACACACACGCTAAGATGTTGAGAAAATTGCTATGAAATATTTCCAAATATCTTGAGATATATAACCTCGTGGACTGGGTTTTAAAAGGAAGCTGCGCCAAGAACCTGATAGTTTTGTAAATTTAAATCGTTGTTGAGACAGTTAATATAAAATAGTGGCCAGGAAAAAATTCCCAGCTAATCGCTCACCTGAATATTTTTCCACAAGGAGGAGGAGAAAGAACAGATGCCTCCTGACAAGTGTGCGAAGAAGATAGAGATACACACCGGGAATAGGAGAGGAGACAGGGGGGAGGGGCAGGAATTCAAGATGACTAGAGAGAATACACGAAAAGACACGCAAATTTTACGATCAAGTGTAAAGCAAAACGTGGTAAAAAGAGAGAAAGGCGAACACATCACAATAACGGGATTGCCGTTACGTAACCCGTATGACTGACGGCAAATACGCGGTAACACCACCGGGAACAAGTTTTCGTTGGGCTATTAGAGTGATCGTGCAGAGCTATCAACATGATTTGATTGGCGGGGTTCAAGTAATTGGTGGGATTCAAGTAATCATTTCTTGATTATTCAAGCCAATGATTTTACATGGGCTTAGAAGAAATCTACTCAAATCTTAGTGAAAGTAGGAAGAGAGGTGGATTACTTACACTTCAATACACACACCCAGTACTCGAATACAGACTTTCTCGTCACTGACAAAAACTACATCAGATAAGTAGACTCTAAGTATCAAATATAACATTCGGAAGAGAGAAAATTCATTGGTTTTGACACGTAAATAGCAAGTAGGTCTGATTTAAGTTTGAATCTTAGTTACTAATATGGACAAAACATAATATGGTGATCCCATACAAGAGCTCATTTAGTCTAAGGCGTTGGAGTCCTATTAGACTGGATATTTATTTTACTTAGGACCGTATCTTACTACCCGTTTGGGTTGTACGCTTAAGTACTAATTACGCTAATGGGCTAGGAATTGGAAAGGTGACTGGGTAGGTCGGAGTTTGAATCTTATCCGAGTGAAATTGGGTGGGTTTCTTCAGATGGGATTTCCCATTATATCTCCAGGCAAATGCGGGTGCCCTCCCTTTAAAAATACTCTCCTTATATTTACTCTTTGGGGACGTATTAAATTACGTAGTGGTTTGAGGGGGGGCTTCAATATTGTAATACGTTTTCTTACGAAGGAAATAGGAGAAAATGTCAGAATCCACCTTACCTAAGGATTTTTTTTATCAATGTTTATAGTGAGATAAAATCTATAACAATACTTTTTTTGTCAGAAAATAAACATATTAATTATAAAATTTTTCTTATATTTCAATTACTTTTGTGTTACACTTAATTTTACTGCAATTAAATTAATTTAAAATGTCATATCACTAGCTTTGTTACAAGTCCTTATGTCTAAAAATAGTTAAACAACTAAAATAATCTAATCCATCCAATTGTAAAGAAATGTGTAGGAGAGAGGGGGGTGGGAGTTTGATGTCGTAAAATCTTACAATGGCTTACTTGGGGCGGGGGGAGGAATAGGGATTGAAAATCATAAGAAATCCTAACGTAATTTAAGTATGACCCATTTATAATAAGTCAATGATAGTACTTGTGTTAAAGGTAGGCCTATTGTTAAAAATAAGCTATGATTAACACATCATACGACTAATACACTCCGTATTTTTTAATATAGACTGAGAGGGTTTATTTATTGGTATGGTCAGCGCCAAGGTTCTTAACGACTCATTCTAAAAGGGAGGCAAACTTGGGGAAAATGAACCCACAATAATGGTAAGTGGGTGTGGAAATACGACAGTGACATACATATCATATATGGAAAACTATTCCTAGTGTTTCCGACCAAGATTCGAATTTCAACCTCCCCGTAACCAGAAATCCAATCTATCGCCTTAGACCACGTCATCAACACCCCACGTCTTTCTGTCCTGCCTGTAAATGGGATGAGGAGGCTACTTACTTGTAAGTAAATATCCTTTCTTTGTTAAATATCTTATAAAAATGGCAGCTCCGAAGCTTCAAAACCACTAAGGGCCCATCCTTAAATTACGCAAGGCTTTTTTTTAAATATGATTTTCAAGCTCCCTTCCCCTCATGTAAGGGATCGTAAGATTTTCCATCTAACGTATCTAACGTATTTTTTTACTGTTGGTGAATTATATTATTTTAATAATGTAACTATTTTTAGCCATAAAGATTGGTAGCAAAGCGAGTGATATGACATTTTAGAATACTTTAATTGCAGTAAAGTTTGGTGTAGCACATCATAATTAAATGAAAAATAAAATAAATTTTATGATTAATATATTTATCTTCTGACAATTGGTTTTAGGTATTTTGTTTCACCATAAACATTGAGTTAAAAAACCTTACGAAAGATGGATTCTGATCCCATCCCCCCTCGTAATAAAACGTAAGAAAATACTGAGGCCCCCCTTCCCCAAAAAAAACCCCTTACGTAATTTAATGACGGCTCCTAGAACAATCCTCAATTCTTTTAAAATGCTCTGTTGTGACCCCGTTAAAAATGAATAGTTCTTTGAGGAAGGTTTAATTATTATTTATAACCCCCTTACTTTGTTCTCAGAGCTGCAACATTTTGTGTACGAGATAATATTGATGGTTAACTTTATGTTTTTATGATTTTGTTTGTCGAAATTTCAGGAATTCCACACATCTACAATGCGTCACAGCGTTACGATAGTCGGCTACTTTAAGGCTGGCAACCTCTTGGCTACTAACGCTCCTAATTTTGAACTGGAAGTACTTGTTAAATTTGTGTTTCCAATCTGTTCTTATAGTTTATTGTATTGTGAAACGTGCACTTTCTAAGCACACACACGTTCAAGTAGCATTTGATTTACAAACGCAATTAACCCAGGACACTACACACGCTTACTTACTTACACTATGATATTAGGAACTCGAAAGCTCATTTCTGAATTTACAAAAGTACTCCACCTATCCCTATCTTGAGCTGGTACTATCCAGTCCACCTCATTACACCCTATTTCAGGTCCAGTCTAATGTTGTCCTCTCAACTGCGTCTATTTTTTCACAATGTTTTCTTTCCATTATTTTTGCCAGTCAATACTCTGAACACGGTTCTAGAATCTCCCATTCGCGCTCTCTGACCTGCCCTTCGTAATCTGCTAGACTTGATTACACTAACAATGTCATGTTATGAGTACAGGGTATGTAACCCATCAAAGTATACTCCACTCCCCAGTAGTCTCATCCCTTTTTGGACCAAATATATTCTTAGGCACCTTGTTTTCTAATATTCTAAATTTGTTTTTGTCATGTAAGATAAGTAAGAGACCACGTTTCACACCCAAAGAGATAAACCAGTAAAAATATTGTTTTGTATATTTTGAGTTTCACACACGCCCAGTCTTAAATATTAACTAATTGAAACCCACCTAGATGTGCCCGTAAACAAACAAATTGTCAAACTTATCTAATCTTGTTTGCTATTGAGAAACAGGTTGGGGTACGACTCTCAGCTGGGTGTACTGAGAGTATCTTGTTCCCACGTGGTTTTCCACTATTTTCAAAAATTCGAGTAATATTCCTCTATATTTTGCCTTCCACATAAGTGTTGTTGAATTATTTTAGTCCTGACGGGTAGAAAGACTCAGAGCAACAACGACACCACTAATTGAGCGAGCTTGTTTACAAATGGTAAATATATCCGTCCACACTACCTAGGATCGAACCAGGTTACGCTAGACTCGTAGTTTACCACGTTAACCACATAACCAAGATGAAAGGCCCTCGCCTGTCATTAAAGATATGTTGTATTTATTCTGCAAGTGTGTGGTTTTCAAAATACTTTCAATAAATTTCGTTCTTTAACAGCGCGTAAGGAAATTGAACTATGTATTAAAAGTTTTAAAATTATTGCCATTAAATCTAAGATATTAAAATATAAACAAAACCGTTTAGTTTGAACCAAAAATAGAAAACATATTTGTGGATGAAACTATTTTTTCTGCTACCTTAGCTCAGCTGGTAGTACGTTTACCTTCTGAAGTAACGGCCCTGGGATTGACTCCAAAAAATGGACTAAATATGTATCACCGGTGAAATTGTGGCTTCCCCTTTCAAACTGATGAATTAATGGCCGCAGGACTGGATGTTGTTAGTTTTTACTGTTATTGGATTAAGATAGCTTGTAAATTGTGTGATGACATAATCAGTCGGCTTGGAAAGTGAATTTTAAAACTCTCAAGTTAAAATCAAATCAAGATCTCTAAGCTAGTTAATTATATGAAGAAAAAATAGTAAACACGAGTGAATGACCTGCTTGAATAAAACTGTTAAGTTAATTTTATTCACTTGAAGTTGAACATTATCTGATTATATGCATACATTTCATCAATCTTAGATTAATGACAAGTAATCTGAGTTTAATTGAATGAAAACCACCAATAACTTTCCAGGCTGTATAAAAAACATAACATATCGTGAAACTTCATGTTTGTGTTTGCTGTTATCGGCCAAAATAGCTCATACCAACAGATGAACCTTTCCTGATGAAATTTAAATACAAATCTAAGATAATCGAACTACAGAGAATGGTCCGATAGGAATATTGCCTGTTCTTAAAGGCTTTAATTATAAATTAAATTATTAGAAAATTTGGTCTAAAGCGGATCCGACCTTAATGACACTGTATACTACCAAGCGCTGTTGTCCATACGCAAGAATAAGGCCCATTGCACATCGGAGCTACAATATCGCGACGCTATCACAAAGCTACTAGACAAACTCTAAGAAATGTAACATTTGGGTCATCTGGCAGTGCTATCTTGCAGTACATTGTGTTGTTTTTCTGGACTGGACATGTCGGAGTCTCTGAGAGATTAAATCACAATTTATTTTTACATTTTATTTTATTCAAGGTATTTAAAATACACTTTCTGAACCGACTGATTATATAAGCAATGGGTGACCTGGTGGTCAATCCTCGGTCCCGGCACAGATTTATCTGATTGCCAAACCCTTCCTTCACCTCTGACAAGACGTGTATTAATCACAACTTGTGAATGTGAGGAATGCCAGGCCTCCACCGTGGTTCGGATTCCACGTTAAACTGTAGGTCCTTCATTTCATCTCACAATCACCCTACCATTGCACATTAGCGTAAGTGCGTACAACCCGAACGGGTAGTAAGACGCGGTGCTAATAATAATAATAATAATATATAAGCACATTATATTTACCTGACTCTAGAACAGGCACAATACTCAGCTACTGGTTGTTAATTGATCCCTGTGAAAGGTGAGACCCACTTTACGGATATGATAACTTTTTCCACCATGCTGGGAATCAAGCCCGGGATCTTTAGTTGAGTAAGCAAATACGCTGCTGACTGAGCTACTGACTGTTTTGAAATTACTTTGAAAATTCACATTGTCTAATTAAATAACTAACTTATTACTAGCTCATGTGTATTTAGGCAGTTTTAAGCTACTCTATAATTTTCTTTAAATTCTAGTGAAATTTCAGTGTTTTTACTTACTAAAAAAAAATCCAAGTGAAAACAAAACTTGCTAATTAAGAACAGTCATAAAACAACAAATCGTTCATTCAGATAAATCTAATATTGAGATTTTTTTTAAACATTTGAGTAGTACTGCTCCTATTGATTAAACCCCTATGGATTTTAAGGTTTATTTTCCTATCTGCAACTAACAATTTATTATTAATGTGTTTCTAAAATCAACATTTAGTTTATTATTAATTTGTAATTTCTTCTCACGTATAATTCGTCAACACCTTTAGATCCATCATTTGAACAAACAAAATATTTTCCTTAATGTCGTCATTAATTTTTCTTAATAAATAATACAAGATACAGAAAAATAATGACAAGACAAACTTCTTAGTCGGAAACTGGTTGATTGCCGACCAACATTCCCAATCGCACGTCAACCCTAAGCGTCAAAAACAAGTAGCGGTCGCGCCGGTGAATGGAGGGACTAAAAGAGAACTGGAGTAGTGATTATTGATCTATTTAAACTTATATGACGATGTTTTTAGTGATTTCATCGTTTAGATAAATTAGACTGAAGTGAAAGCTTTAGAACTTGGGATCTAGTGCATCGAGTAAATTAATTTTTTTAAATAGTTGGCATATATTTTGGCCAAAACTTAAATACTCATCATGAAAATGCTTCCATCTCATATCTATAGATGTGCAGTACCTTTGACACTCATGAAATTGTATACATCTTCACGACAAACCAGGCTCAATACAGAAGGAATACAGAGTTTCACAATAAAGCAGACACAATACAGGCACGTGTGTACGTGGTCTTAGTATAGAGTGCCACAATAAATTCAAGTACCATACAGGCACGTGTGTACGTGGTCTTAGTATAGAGTCCCACAGTAAATCAAGTACCATACAGGCACGTGTGCATGGTGTCTCAGTGGATTCTGTAAACTGTTGCGCTAAACTGGACTGAAGCGGGTGTGGAATCTCGGGCCCCGCCGGTCTATCCATCTCCCAGTGTGTCAGTCAGGTCGCCAGGACTGCATTCCCCGGCATAGCGAGTCTGTGCCGCCCCACAGCGGTGCTTCCCTAACTATACTGACCATCTTAAAAACATGTTTCTCCATCATAGCGAGTCTGTGCCACCCCACAGCGGTGCTTCCCTAACTATACTGACAATCTTAAAAACATGTTTCTTCATCATAGCGAGTGTGTGCCGCCCCACTACTATACTGACAATCTTAAAAACATGTTCCTCCGTCATAGCGAGTCTGTGCCGCCCCACAGCGGTGCTTCCCTAACTATATTAACCATTAAAACATGTTTTTCAGGAGAATTAAACACCAGTACTAACTTTTTCTGCGACGAGATGTTTCTTTGGGGGTATTTTAATCTCACTCACTTTCTTGTCTATTTCCAGGTGGTGCACTGGTAGGGTCATGAAGCTGGGACGGATTAGAATGCCGCCACCAGTCTGGAGGATTTTCGGCTGCTTATTGACGTACATAGTGAGTACATGCTCACCAACTTATCACTGTAGAACGTTCCAGTTTCTTGGTTTATAAATAAACCTAGTGACACACTAACCCTAGATAATTAAAATATAACAGAACTCCAACTTTGTTGGGAGTAAAATCCAGTACTCTTACATGCGTAGTGGGCTTATTATAATGTTAGTATTCCATTACAACTTTGGATTATTTGTTACTTATTCTATGACATTAGGAACTCAAAAGTTCATTACCGCACTTTCAAAAGTACGCCACCTATCCCTATCTTGAGCTAATTCTATCCCGTTACACTCTATCTTTCTCAGGTCTATCCAAATGTCATCCTTCTATCTGCGTCTGGGTCTTTCCAGTGGTATTTTCTCACTGGGTTTGCCATTCAATACGTTGAACGCAGTTCTAGATACTCCCATTCGCGCTGAATGACCTGCTCATCATAACCTGCGAGAATTTATTACCCTAACAATGTCTGGTGATGAGTACAGGGTATGATGCTCACCACTATGTAGCTTCCTCCACTCCCCTTATCTTCATCCATTTTCGCACCTTGTTTCTGAACACCATACATTTATTTTCGTCATTTAAGGTAAGAGGCCATGTTTCGCACCCACAGAGAATAAGCGATAAATTACGGCTTTGTATATTCTGAGTTTTACATTTCTTGACGGCAGGCGAGATGTCAACATCTTACCGACCTAGTAGTAACAAGCATTTCCCGACTGTATTATTTTCCTAATTTCCAATCTAATATTGTTATCGCTAGTTAAAATTGTCGCTAAATATTTTAATTCATTAACCCTATCAAATAATATGTTGAAATTGTTTGTTAAGTATAAAAAATTATTTTGAAAAAGGTTTAATCGGAGTCTGAGTTTTATTATCTTGTGGAAATATTATCGGCAAGAATGTCGATGTTAAATATTTTAGATTGAAGATGATCCACTCTAAAGTTAATTGTATTTTGTTCACAGCGTCTTACTCCCCGTTCAGGATATCCACATACTTACATTAATGGGGCAGGAATGAGGACGATAGAACATAAAGGAAATGTCCCCAATTTATGTGGAGGAAAAGTAGGGAACCCTTTAGCAATAGATCACCTCAATAAACCCAGCCGGGATTTGAAGCCTGACCTCCCCATCACCGTTAATTCAATTTGTTACGATAATGATGCCTTAGACGAATCGATCACTGGCATGGGTCACTTGAAATACATTTATCGCAAAAAACAAGGTAAATCCTATTAATAGTATTTGCTTAAACAGAGACAAATTAAACAAAAATAATAAAAATTAGAAATATTTAAATTATATTCTAAAATTATCCATAGTTATGTAAAGTAACAATTAAAATGTGCAAAGGCCTATCCAAAACATAAGCACACGAAGCCACACCAAACCTAGTATTATGAATTATTTAATGATATATAGTTTTGCTATGATCATTTACTTTAATTCTTTAAATTGAAAAATGACACATGGACACAAGAAATGAACCCAGGCCCTTAAACTTAGTACGCATATGCTCTAACCCCTTAGCTGTCCAATTTAAAGAATATTATATCTATATGCGACGATATCCATAACTAACAAATATAATAGCTTAGCTATTTGATCCATAATCTAATTTTAAACAAACCAATTTTAGCACCGGGTCTTACCACTCGTTCGGGCTGTACGCCACATTTGCGTGGAGGGAAAATGAAAAACAATTTTAGAGAAACTACCCTCATTACACCCAACCGAGTCTCGAACCTTGATTTCCCCATCATCGGAAGTCTAGTCTACTGCGAGAGTAGTGCCTTAGACCATGCGGCCACAGAAGCGGGCTATATTTTGTGTTATTATTGTTGTTACTTTTAACAACATGGCTATTAACTGTTTCTCTGTGTTTTTTAGTCACCACGTCTTACTACCCATTCGGGTAATATGCCTATGTACTAATGGGTAGGGATTAGGAAGGTTTAATTTAGAGTAAGCGCACCCGAATTTGCGTGGAAGGAGAGTAGAAAGCAATTTAGGAAACATCACCTTCAGTGCACCCGACTGGGATCGAACCCTATCTCCCCGTCTTCGGCAGTCTAGTATTATATGAGAGTAGCGCGTTAGACCATGCGGCCACCGAAGCAGGTCGATTAACTGTTGTTTAGAGGAAATACACTCGGATTACCATAGAAAGGGCTTGGTAGAAACATACAGACAGATCACATGTAGAAACTCACATACCAAACGCACTATTCTAGTAGTTGCAGTACTTGTCCAGTGGCTGTGACGTTATTAAAGGCAGAAGTGTTATTGGGTTGTTGGGTTATTGGGTAAATTTTATCCAAAGTCTAAAGGCAATAAGTCTTAGAGCATAGCTGCTCTGGAGTGGGCGTGACATCACACAAACGAAGACAATAACGATTTTGACAATACCACGTGAGCCGGGTCAAGAATCAGACACGCTCGTCTGCTTGTGTGCTAACGGCAGAAGCACAATAACATAACCAAAATTAAGCTTTCTTAATTTTATCGTTTATTAAAGGAGCTTACTGAAAACTTAATCTATATTTATGAATTTGTGTGCACTTATTAGCATTGATTATTAACAGTGTTGGTGAAGTCTTGTGTTTTGTATAATAATTATTTACGCATTTGATATTATTACGTTGAATAGTGGGATATCCTTATTTAGAGTCACGCTAAGCACAGAAAACAGGTACCAGACTGATAATTTATTAACTAGCTAAATTAATCAAACCTATTCTTCCAGAAAAATATATTTGGTAGACCAAGAATCAATAGCGGAACATTCACATTTGGCGTATACGCAGTGACCTAAATATAGTTACACTAGAAAGTTATTTTTTTGTGATTATAAAAATCAGTTTGTCTTTTTTTTCTCTAAGTTTGAATTTTGTAGGTTTTTAGCACCGAATATTACGAACCGTTCAGTTTATACACTCATGTACAGTACTAATTACACTAGTGGGTTAGGGACGGTTATATTCATAGGAAGTGTACCCGTATTTATGTGAAGAGAGAGTGGAAAACAATTGTGGAAAAAACACCCTAAGGACACCCGACCGAGATTCGAACCTCACTCTCCCCGTCATCGGCAGTCTAGTCTAATGTGAGAGTGACACCTTAGACCATGCGGCCACCCAAGCGGGTAATTTTTGTATGTTGTGTCAGTGTTTAAACACTAGAATTTTAAAAACAGTGAAAACATTTAGCAAAACTTGCAGACTTTATAGATTGCAAACATTAGGTGTTTTTTTTTATGGAATCAGATTATTTTGAATTAGGCCCGGTAGTTCATGGATCAAATTTGATCCTGAGGCGTGTTAAAAGCACTAATGGTTTTCCGTTTTCTACCCAGACGAGAACCAGTGTATTTACTTAAAATCTACCCTCCCTAATCGTGTATTCTTAGATTTGTTAGTAAGCTGATGACTTGACCGAAGACACGTAACTCTAACAAAAAGAAAACACATCCCAATTTCACGGTCCGTGCCTGATGACTAAACGCCCGTAAGTACGGTAAGTACCTGCTGGTGGGAAGCGAAGGAGGAACAGTCTACGCCTCCCCCACCTCAGCCTGCCCTATCCAATGGAAACCATCCTATCATTGAAAACTAATGTAGGAACCTTGTTTTTTGATTACACAGTCACGAGAACGATCAGAATCACGTTTCAATATACGTTTAGCGAAAATAACACCGGGCCGAGAAACTACAGGGCTAGTGACCGTACTTAACAGTAGAACTAAACCTGTTAGCGTTAGCCTGTCTTGCTGAGTGGCTAGGGGGAGTGTTAGTCTTGGTGGCTGAGTGGTCAGGGGGAGTGTTTGTCTTGGTGGCTGAGTGGTCAGGGGGAGTGTTTGTATTGGTGGTTTAATATTGTCAGGGGGATCGTGTCTTGGTAGCTGAGTGGTTAGGGGGAGTGTTTGTCTTGGTGGCTGAGTGGTCAGGGGGAGTGTTTGTATTGGTGGTTTAATATTGTCAGGGGGATCGTGTCTTGGTAGCTGAGTGGTCAGGGGGAGTGTTTGTCTTGGTGGCTGAGTGGTCAGGGGGAGTGTTTGTATTGGTGGTTTAATATTGTCAGGGGGATCGTGTCTTGGTAGCTGAGTGGTTAGGGGGAGTGTTTGTCTTGGTGGCTGAGTGGTCAGGGGGAGTGTTTGTATTGGTGGTTTAATATTGTCAGGGGGATCGTGTCTTGGTAGCTGAGTGGTCAGGGGGAGTGTTTGTCTTGGTGGCTGAGTGGTCAGGGGGAGTGTTTGTATTGGTGGTTTAATATTGTCAGGGGGATCGTGTCTTGGTAGCTGAGTGGTTAGGGGGAGTGTTTGTCTTGGTGGCTGAGTGGTCAGGGGGAGTGTTTGTATTGGTGGTTTAATATTGTCAGGGGGATCGTGTCTTGGTAGCTGAGTGGTCAGGGGGAGTGTTTGTCTTGGTGGCTGAGTGGTCAGGGGGAGTGTTTGTATTGGTGGTTTAATATTGTCAGGGGGATCGTGTCTTGGTAGCTGAGTGGTTAGGGGGAGTGTTTGTCTTGGTGGCTGAGTGGTCAGGGGGAGTGTTTGTATTGGTGGTTTAATATTGTCAGGGGGATCGTGTCTTGGTAGCTGAGTGGTTAGGGGGAGTGTTTGTCTTGGTGGCTGAGTGGTCAGGGGGAGTGTTTGTATTGGTGGTTTAATATTGTCAGGGGGATCGTGTCTTGGTAGCTGAGTGGTTAGGGGGAGTGTTTGTCTTGGTGGCTGAATGGTTAGGGGAAGTGTTGTTCTTGGTGGCTGAGTGGTCAGCGGGAGTGTTTGTCTTGGTGGCTGAATGGTTAGGGGAAGTGTTGTTCTTGGTGGCTGAGTGGTCAGCGGGATTGTTTTTCTTGGTGGTTTAATATTGTCAGGGGGATCCTTAAAGAAATATGTTCAATTTATTTTGTTTTACTTCAGGAACACAATGAAGAGATAAAACCATGCGTGTGAGGACGACGTCTTGGACCACGTGACAAGACATTACTCCCTAGTAATTATTAGCTAAGTCCAGCACGATTCATTTGTATAAAAAAAAGTCTGCGCATGAACAGTGGGTTTGAGGGCCACCACAGTCACAGATAAAATGTTGGTCTCATCTGGTTTTATAAACAAAATCTTTCAGTAAAAAAAATATCATATCATCCACTTCCAGGAGAATGGAATTTATACGTAAAGTCTTTGTTGAAATATTAGTATTCCTTATCTACAACAGACCAGGGAGCCCCAACGTTAGTAAAACATTCAACCACTAAGCGTTGTAGTCGATACATGAGTGGGATAAGAGAATTAGAATCAATATTCTATCTTTATTGGTGACCTGGCGGTCTAGGGGTAAGGTGTCAGACTTCTGTGCTGAGTGTCAGGGGTTCAATCCTCGGTACCGGCACAGATTTATCTGATTGGCAAACCCTTCCTTCACCTCTGACAAGACGTGTATGAATCACAACTTGTGAATGTGTGGAATGCCAGGCCTCCACCGTGGTTCGGATTCCACGTTAAAGCTGTAAGTCCTCCATTTCATCTCACAATCACTCTACCATTACACATTAGCATAAGTGCGTATAGACCGAACGGGTAGTAAGACGCGGTGCTAATAATAATAATAACAATCATCTTTCTTTATTTTAGCACAATTGATAAGGTTTCTGATAAATTAAACCGAAGTGTAAACTATACAACTTGGGATATTTTGAGCCGTTTGTTCCATTTAAATAGTTTTAAATATGTCCATAAGGGATTAAATGAATATTTCATGAAGCTGTGGTACGAAGCGGAACAATTTTCTGCAATAAACTCACTGTTTCACATATCTGCGTCTGGTACAGGAGCGATGGATGAACATCATCAGTCTACTAGTAATAGGTCTGTTCTTTAAGTTTATGCTAATAACTGTCCGCAAATATATTCATTTATTAGATATACGTCTTTGAACCACGTAGATGGAGCTCCATTCGCTACAAAGAAGAGATTAAATTTAAAAAAACAACACGGGCGTAAAATGAAAGAGTAAGACCGAATGAGAAAGAGATTTAAAAAATTACGAGTTGGTAAAGATGGAACGATTACTCTGGAATTGGCCAAATTGCATAAGCTGTCGGAGCAGAGCAGGCCCAACACAAAAACACCGTGTCTAATGTTGTTCACACCTTACGTCAAGTCTTGAACGAGGGGTGACCAAAACACGAGAAAGTGTTCAACCACGACCAACTGGATCTTTTATGGGCAGCTGTAAACAGTCTGTATAGTGACTAGGATTTAATGGGAGTATATAGTGTGCTTTCTAGCAAATCAGATGACCTCAATATAGGTACGACCTAAAAACTTACTTAAACTGGAACACTCCATAATAATATCCAAGTCCCGGTTGGGTGTGTGGAAGGTTTTTTAAATTCTTAAATCGTTTCCCACGCTCCCTCCACACAAATGCTTGTACAATTCCATTAATATTTTACCATTCCTGTTCCTATCATCTTAGTGAATATATGAAGAACACCCAAATGGGAAGAAGAGCTGAGTTCACTTATTAATGATAGATTAAGACGTATACATGTGCGGCGAACACGCTGAAACTTAATATGACAAATAGCCCGCCTTGGTGGCGTAGTTGGGTAACGCGCTAGTTTCGTGNGAATCGCGATCGGGTGAACTGGGGTGGATTTCTTAAATGGTTTTCCACTCTCCATCCACGCAAATGTGGGTTCACTTTCTCTAAATTCAACCTTCCCAGTCCCTAGCCAATTAGTGTAATTAGTACTTAAGCGTATAACCCAAACGGGTAGTAAGACACAGTGATAAATAAAATTTAAAAAAAATGACAAACCAAAAACCTAAATGCTGGTTTGCAAAGTCCTTTTTGCGAAAATAAGCCGTTGAATGTATAGTTCACAAAAAGAAGTCACCAGCCCTCAAGAATAGCACTGATGATTTTTAATTAATAATGGATATCTCTCCACCAAGATAGCTAGTTTTTTATAACCTTAATAAAATAAAATGTCTATTTAACTGTCATTAAGCTTATTCTTTTCCCTTTTTGCAACCAACAGGTGAACTTGAGGGAATGTTCGAAAAGAAGAAATTGAAATTTGAAACCCCACTAACTATACAAGTATCCTATGATTTTAACATTAATATTTTAATGTCGTGATTAAAATAATCACATTATGTCATTGCTTAGAGTTAATCAAGTAACTAAACAATATTAGAAAGGCACAACATTAAATACAGAACATACCAACTTTAAAATAAAAGAAGCTACATTCTGATTTGTTGAAACAATCCCTTGGAGTGGGGATGAGTCAAGTAGATTTTCTAGGAAATGTACCATCATTTCCAAAGAATGAGGTTTGGAAATCATTTAGAAAAAAAAAATCTCACTACATCTGGCTGGTATTCGACACCACGACCTCCCAATCTCCTACAAATCAGACCTGACGAGAATGATGCCATAGTTCGTATGACTCTCAGGGTCAATCTAGAAATATATACTAATATCGGTGGGTACGCGGACAAAACGTAGGTCTTATCTAGTTTAGTTTTTCACTGATTAAATATCGGCCGAATGTGCTGAGAGTTGTTTACTATTATGGTTTTCCAATAATTCTCTTTCGCAAATAAGGGTAAATTTCCTCTTAATTTTACTTTATACACCCCTACCTCATTTAGCGTAATTGAATTGCGTATAGCCCATACGGGTAGGAAGATGTGGTGGGAAAAATGGTAATACGAAAATGGTCAGATCCAACCTTGTCTTGTTTCACGACCTATTGTGAAATGCTACTTAAAATAGCGTTAATGACGCATGTCAAATCCTAATTTTTTTTCCTATCCCGAACACAAGTTTATACGTGAAGTGTAATATCGTCTCTTATTTCTCCTCCCCTTGAACATTTTGAACGCTAAGACTAGCGATTATGGAGCCCCCTGTTCTAATAGCACTCTTGCACACCTCTGGTAATTTCTCTTTTTCTTCTTCTTATTTATTATGATCGTGAAAAATGAATGAAACACAAAAGACCGCAAACCATGGCCACACACTACCAAATCTACCTTGTATATAATTGAACAGGGGGGGGGGGGGAAGGGGGGGGGG